>JAPDPK010000053.1:0-602500 GCA_031772115.1 Heritiera littoralis | reverse complement strand
GCAAATAGGCGAGAAGAACAATAAATGGTGATCGCCAAGAAAAGGGAATGAGCCCGTAAATCAAAAACATATTGTTGGCGAACTAAAATTGAAATTGAATGGCGAGCTGAGATTTCAGATTGAATAGGCGAACTGGAATGAAATCAACATGTGACCATTACAGCCAAAATTGACTTTGTAAGTGATACGGTTGGAGACAATTAATAAAGAGGAGGTAAAGTCAATAAAGGAATTTTCCTTATTGGTTGAGGAGTAAAACAAAGTCAATAGCAGGAGAAAAAGGCGTGTGGAAGGAGGACTTTCACGCCACTTGTGCTATAGTTTTTCTTCATACATTAAATGAATGAAAGACGTGAAATAAATGAAAGAAGATGGGATAAGGCCAAGTGATGGGTTCTGATTGGATAGCATGGCTATATAAGAAGAAATGCTTGAGGAAAACTCATTTGGAAAACTTCACCTTCTTCACGAGAGCTGTGTAACTGCAAGTTGATATTCTGATTTCCTTCCATTTCTACCATGCTTAATTTACTAAACTTCTTCCTTAAGTTGGCTAGACACATAAACCAACTTGCATAACCTTTCCTCCATCGTTGATGAACTAAAGGAATCAGCAAAGCAAGGCCAACGTGAGACAAAAAACAATCTATTCTGGAAGTGCAGATAGTTAAGGTGAGCTTCCTTATTTCTATGACTATCTTGGTGTTTAATGATAGATTTCTATGTTTTACAAAGTAATAAACATAGATGCAGCCTTGTTTCGAGTTAGATCCTTAGAGAATATGAAAACAAGGAAAATAATGGAATAAGTGACGAGAATGTCGACTGTTGTGATCGCCAATGATGAAAATTAGTGATCGCCAAGGAGCGAGTAGGCAATATCAATTCGCCAAGTCCAAGAGGGCGAGGTCGCCCAACTTAGTTTAATTCATGGGCGAACTGATAAATGGGTGAAGTCAGCCACCATTGGCGAACTGAATAAAGTGAAGTGTGTTGTGGGTGAGGTTGCCACATGTTAAGTCTTTGGCGAGCCCACCTTAGACTAAAAAGCCATGTTGGGTGAGCTCCCAAAAGGAGTAATAATGTCTAATGATGGCGGGCGAACTGCCACGTGTAAGCCATTTGATGAATGGCGAGCTCGGTTGGGCGAGCTAGTAAGTACTCTAGTGGGCGAGCTAGTTGATCTCTCCAAAGTGCTGGCAATATTTGGAAAAGAAAATATTAATAATTTTAATAAATTATTTTGCAGCCGAGAAAGGGGGAATAGCTATTGGCGAGCAGGAAGCACGGCGAAGCAAGGCTTCGTTGAACCAGGTAAGGGAGTTGTATGTGAAATAAAATGCATGCCCTGTGGAGTAGAAATATTATGAAAGTAGTAAGAAATTATTTTTGGCTTATGGCATGCATTTATTTGATAAATTGTTTGATTTGGGCGAGTTAAAATCCGACCCTATGTATGCTTGGGCGAACTAGTTAAAGGCGGGCGAGCCTTCTTTTTTTGATTTTGGGCGAAGAACCCTTCTATGTTCTTTGGGGCGATCCAAACCTTAGATGGTGTTTTGGGCGAACAAATCCTTTTGTTTTGAATTGGAGGGCGACCCGTGTTAATGTTACTTATGGCGGGCGACCTTTGTTTTTTACTAAAATCCGGGCGAGCCCATTTGGGCGAACCCTTTAAGTTCTTTTGGGGTGGGTGACCCTTAGGGAAGAAAGTAATGGGCGAGCCACTTTCACTTGTTATTTGAAAAGGAAGAGTTGGCGGGCGAATACTAATTCACCCACTTTCGAGTTCACCATGGGCGAGCCGTGATGGGCGAGCTGACCATGGCGAGGAGGTTTAAAGTATATTTTCTTAAACGAAAAATGAGCTATTTTAATAATTCTGAAAATAGAAAATATAAAGCCTTTGGGCGAGTTAACCAATGGGCGAGTTGACCATTTTGCGAGTTGACTATTGGCCAGCTGATAATGGGCGAACTAGCCATGGGCGAGCCAATTTATTCCCTGCCTTTCTCACACGGAAAATGTTGAGATTGCGGGCTATTTTACTATTTTATAAAAACCTTTTGGAAATCAAATCATTTTGTGGAAATGATAACATGAGTGAAATAATTCCATAAAGGTTTTCATGAGTTATAAAAGTGATTTTTGAGACTTTAGGCCCTGAGTTCATGCTTTATTATTCATGTAATTGCGTGACCCACCTGGGGCGGTGGCTCGGGTCAATGGACCAACGAGTGCACTTCAGGGCGTCACAGGGCTGATGGACCCGCCAAGTCATCAGCGGTCCCGAGGTCACCTGGCAAGTGGACCCGAGGACCACCTATAGATTATGGCCATAAATCTAGCAGAGATAGCCGTGAGGGGCGATGGCCTACGGGTGCACCCCAACAGTGGTAGATTCCGTTCTCACAAGGGGGAGGGGGAACGATGATAGCATGATTTACTCGTAGGGTGATGCCTAGTCTCAACTTGTTGATTTATGTTTACTAAAAGGATTTGTTAAATCCTATTAACTGTTTAATTCATTTTATGGTAAGCGGTTGAGTATGAGTATCTGAATGGTTTATTGAGAGTGTTGCTTACTATATCCACTGTTTCCTATCGATATGATTTTAGGAAAAATAAAGAGTTTGTGGTAAATAGTTTTGGTTTTATAAAGAAGCATATGTTTCCTTTACTGAGCGTATGAATCGCTCACCCCTTTGTTTTAACTCCACAGATAAAAGACACGGAGTTTGAGAGAATTAGCTCCCATATGGATAGCTACATATAAAGCGCGGGTGCAACTTATGTCCAATATGACAGGTACAGTCACTTCTCTTTTACATTTCAGACATCTGTGTACAGTACTACTTTAGTGAAATAAAGACAATAAGGGGATGTTGGATATAAGGAATAAAGAAATTTCATATTCCATAATTGATAAATAAATGTTATCACTATCATTGTAGAATGCTATTGGCATCGTAGACAGCCCAACCGGTAAAGACGGATGGAAATATGTGGAAAATGTGGTAACGAGCTATTAAATGGAATGGCAATGAAATTATGTTCTTGATTAAGATGAGATCTTTGTTTTGGTTAAAAGCTTTGGAAAATGATGTTCCTCCTGATGAAGCTTCCTAGTGGTCATCTCCACTTGGTCACACTACTTGCCTTTCTATCAGAAACCCGAGAATTGGAATTGCTTGGAAGTCCCCTGTTCAAAATAATCTCAAATTCAACGTTGACGGCTCTGCTTTTGCATCAACTGGTTTGGCTGGTTTTGGTGGTGTCCTTCGAGATGAAATGGGTAATGTACTTGGTATTTTTCTGGGTCCTTTAGGCAAACAAAGCTCTATAACGGCAGAACTCCTTGCAATTAAGGAAGCACTTCTAATGTTTTCTAAATCACAGTGGTTGAAGTCAAGAAATCTTGTTGTTGAATCAGATTGTAAAACTGCAATAAGCTAGGTATGTAATCTTGTCCATCGGCCTTGGAGGGAGTGGAAAATCTTCCATGAAATCGATCGCTTGCATTATTTGATTGGTACAGTTGAATTTGTTAGTGTTTTTAGAGAGGCAAACTCCTTTCCTAACTCTTTAGCCAAGCTTGGTGTTAATAGGAAAGAGATGTTGCATGCGTGGTTCTAAGTCGACAATGCAATTTTGTTTTTTCTGCACCTTTTTTCTGTTGTAGTTACTGTAACCTCAACATAGCCTTGTCTGTTCTTCATATTTATGAAAATCATATTTTCTTGGCTGAGCAAAAAAAAAAAAACAATATTCATTGCAACATGTGTGATAAGGCATGTTCCACTAGCATGTTGCAGTTTGAATGCACAAAAAATATTAGAGCATTTTTGAGCCTAAATAAAATATAACAACTATTGATACCGAATGAGGCGAGCAAGCTTTTGAATGTTGTTCTTGATTTCTCTCCTTAATTAATTTGCAAAATAAAAAGACTATTGAAATTATTTTAATGAGACTTGCTCCACCGCTCAAGCTAGCAAGAGTTCGTAAATGTGAGAGCCCGAATTTCTTTATTCTCCCTAAACTTATTGGAAGTGCTGAACGAGAATATTAAGTAAAATTACGGAAATTAATTTTTATATATGGTGCAGTTATCGAGAAAATTACAAAATAGGCCCCACAGGGTAATCCATAACTCAGATGGCCTCTGAGGTGGCAAAATATTAAAATTGGGGTCGAAATACCTAAAGGTCAAGAAGACTATTTTCCAGAATTCTTTAAGATAAGTGTCGTAACCGCTTCGCGCTCAACGATTTTGAAAAAAACATTTAAAAACAAAAGGGAGTCGCCACCAATCTTTTTTGACTAGGTGTGATTGGCCACCTAAAAATATTTATCTTTTTAACAAAATCTCAAAATTAATTAAGTTTTATTAAAAAGACAATTTTTGGTCTACGAAAACAAAATCGGGTCCGGGAGTACGATTACGCGTGAGGAAGGATTAGCACCCCCACGACGCCCGTTAAAAAATGGTACCATAGTAATCATGTGTTATCCTTTGGTTTTAATAAAATGGTCTTTTACATTAATATTTAAAAATAATTCTTATTTTATTGCAATCTTTTTATTCAAAATCATTTTTTTATGTGTAAATTTAGTTTGGTTTTATTTTAAAAGGTTAAACTTTATTTTTCGAAAGTAAATGTGAACCTTTTTGTATTGAATAATTAAATCAAATACTCCACTACTTTTGGCAGCATTCGAAATAATTTTTCTCACCTAGAGATTTCTTAAGAATCACTACTTGTGACTTCTATAGAATCTCATCCTCAGAAAATTCACACTTGCTTCGAAAATTATTATGAATGCACTTGATGAAAACAAGTAAAAATGATGCAAATGAATTTTTAATTTTGAATTTCATTATTTATTTGTTGATTTATTTATTTCTTTTTTTTTAGCTTATTCATTTTCATTTTTATAAAAATTTAAATTATTGAAGAATTGTATTAAATATTCCAATACTTTTGGCAACATTTAATACGACTCTTCTCACCTAAGGATCAGTTAGGAATCACTACTTGTGACTTCCATAGCATCCCATCATCAGACAATTTTTACTTAATTAGATTTAAACTTTATTATTAAAAAAAAGAACTTATTTTATTTTCATTTTAATAAAAATTAAAATTATTGAAAAATCATACTAAATATTCCAATACTTTTGGCAACAATTAGTATGACTCTTCTCACCTAGGGATCAACTAGGAATCACTACTTGTGACTTCCGTAGCATCCCATCATCAGACATTTTATTCAATTAATTTTAATTTTATTACTAATTTTAAAAATTCAATTTTATTTTCAAAAATTTAAATTATTGAAAAATCATACTAAATACCTCAATACTTTTGACAATATTTAGTACGACTCTTTTCACCTAGGGATCAGCTAGGAATCACTACTTGTGACTTCCGTAGCATCCCATCATCGGACGAATTTAATTAAATTTAAATTTTATTATTAATTTTAAAAGAACTTATTTTATTTTCATTTTAATAAAAATTTAAATTATTGAAAAATCATACTAAATATTCCAATACTTTTGGCAACATTTAGTACAACTCTTCTCACCTAGGGATCAGCTAGGAATCACTACTTGTGACTTCCGTAACATCCCATCATCGGACGAATTTAATTAAATTTAAATTTTACTTAAATTCATATTTCATTATTTTTAAATACGTTTTCTAATCAATAATAATAATTAATGAAAATGCAAATAAAAGGAAATTTTTCAAAAGCTTTTATTTTACAACATGCAATAATAATAAAAAAATAATAATAATAACAATAACAATAACAACAACAACAACAACAACAACAACAACAACAACAATAATAATAATAATAATCAAAAAAATGAAACAAATAAAAGGGCTGAAAAAGATTATACCCAAAGTGAAGCCAGCCCAAGTTGCAAAGAAATGGGTTTGCTGTTGGGCTTAGTAAATGGCAGCCCAAAATAGGAAGGCCCGCAAAGTCCAACTACCCAGCCAGCCACGGATCGGGTCGCGGAGCGTCGGGTCGGGTCAACGGGTGAGGCGCGACACGCCGGTTGTAGGAAGAAGTGGAGCCGGGTCAGGTCAGGCGTCACGCGGATCTTCCGCCTCGCGGGTCAGGCGCGCGGACCCGGGTCTGATCCGGGTCCACGCGCTGATCCTGTGGCAATTCTTTTTTTTTTTCACACTATAAAAGCCCTCTTTTTTTATCTCTTCATTTCTTCCTTTTTCTAAAAAAAAAAAAATTCCCTCAGCCCTCTCTCCTTCTCCCTGATTTCCGGCCGTCTCCCAGTTGTTGGCACCACCATCCGTGTAACATCCCAAAGCTACTGTAAATCATGATACTTACTCATAACTTACACTTAATTACCGGTTGGGCTGTCTGTGATGCTTAACAACTTCTACTACATTATTATGTAAATATGAATTATTAAAGTCTCTTCCTTGAGAGATATATACATTCCCTTATCTTTAAAGTAGTACTGTACAACTTTGCTGAATATATAAAAAAAATATAACATACCTTCGATATCCAATCTCAGGAAGGTAAGTCCCTTAGTTCAAATCAGTTATCTGTGGAGTGGAAAAATAAGGAGTGAGCGACAATGTGCTCAGTAAGGAAGGTGTATGCTGCTTTAAAAATAAAAGCTATAATCTCAAAACCATTTAATTATCCTAACGATCAAACTCATTAGGAAACAATAATTATAATTAACATGAAACAGGATTCACCAGATCCTTTCATAAATCATTTAATTGAGACTAGGCAACAATTTAAATCATGCAAAGAACACAAGTCATCCGCTTTTGGGGTGCACCCGTAGGCCATCGCCCCTCACGGCTATCTCATCTAGATGTATGGCCATAATCTGTAGGTGGTCCTCGGGTCCACTTGCCAAGTGACCTCGAGATCGCTGAAGACTTGGTAGGTCCATCAGCCCGGTAACGCCCTAGGGTGCACTTGTTGGTCTATTTGACCCGAGCCATCGCCCTAGATGGTCACACAAAGTATATGAATGATAATGCATGAACTCATGGCCTAATGTCTCAAAATCAAGTTATCATATGTATCATTTCCATAAAATGATTTGGTTTCGAAAAGGTTTTATAACTAGTAAAACAACCCTCAATTTCAATATTTTCTGTGAGAGAGGCACATTTGAAGCTGGTTCGCCCAAGGCTAGTTCGCCCAGGGTCAGCTCGCCCATTGGCCAACTCGCCCACTGGTCAATTCGCCAAGGCGGCGAATTAGTATTCGCCCGCCACTTAACTTTTCAAAAACAAAAGTATGACTCATTGATAACGATTCGCCCGCCTTATATTTAAAACAAGGGCCGCCCGCCCAAACACATTAAAAAGGGTTCGCCCGACTATGGCTTACCCGGATTTCTCTTTAAAACAAGGGCACTCGCCCAGTTCTCATAAAAGAGAGCTCGCCACTTGGCTCGCCCGAGTTCTGCCTAGAACAAAGATACTCGCCTGCCTTAATCAGTTCGCCCAACAAAACAACATATGGCGGCTTGTAGCTCGCCCGAAAACAAAACAGTTTATCAACCAATGCATGTCAGAAAATAAAACAATTTCTAATATTTTCTTAACATTTTTACTCCACAGGACATGCATTTGCATCACATACTACTTCCTTACCTCGTCTGATACAGCCTTGCTTCTCGCCCGCCTTCCTTAATTCCCGTCTGCAAAAGCATTTATTTAAACTATAAGTATTTTCCAAAAGAATTTATATTTTCCTAATAATAGTGGTACTTTGGCGAGACTCAGTTCGCCATTCGCCCAAAGAGCTCGCCATTCAATATTAACTTATTTCTGGGAGTTCGCCCAGCTTGGGAGCTCAACTCGCCATGCTTATCAATTCATAATTGGGCTCGCCCATGTATTGGATTACGTTTGCGACCTCTTTTTCTCTTACTCGCCCCATTGGCGATCATCAACATTTCACATGGGCGATCACTGTTATCGCCATTCTCGCCTTTTGGCGATCATTCGTCCTCGCCCGCCCGGACCACAATACTAGCGAACTCACATAACAATTTCCCAAACTCGTCCTATCCTTTGGGCGAGTAGTCACCCATTTTGACTAGCAAGTTTCTACTTGTCCCTCGTGTTTCCTTACTCATTCTTGGTTATTTTTCCATTTAGTTTCTTATATATTCAACCATATTCAACTACAACCAGGCTATATTTATGATTAAATATCAAGAGAACTGTAAAACTATGAAACTCACCTTTACTAAGTTGCTCTTCCAATAACAGAATGCTTTCTTGCCTTTCTTAGCTTTACTTCTCTTGTTCCTTAGCTCTTCAACGGTGAGGAAAAGATTAAACTGGCGGAAAGATGAAACTCCTTGGTTATAAAAGAAACGGAAGAAAAGAAATAAAATTTGTAGCAAACAGAATGGGCGATTAACAATTCCTCAGGTATGCTTCTTATATAGCCCCTCAAATCCACTTAGAAGTCGCCACCTATTCTTATCCTGTTTCATGTCATCATTGCACGTCTTTCATGTAATTAAAACCCAGAGAAATTGGTGACAAAAAGGAACGGTGGTAAGATCTCCCGTTGCAGTCCGTTTCTTTCTTCCTTTTTGACTAAAATTATTCTTCTCCTCGTCAACTTCTCTTCCAGTCCACGCCACTGTCAGCCAATGTTTATTGGCTTTCCTTTCATTTTTTTCTCCATTTGTCTGACAGCCATATTTTTCATTAAATGCTTTCATACTTAGCATTAATTTCATAGAGACTATTGTAGTAAACGAAATCAAGTAGAACTCTTTTCTTCCCACACGTTATTGACTTGTTTGCCATGCTTTCCCACAAAATTTCACTTTTATTTAATTTTTTTAGTTTTTTCTCAATCCGTCTGGGCGATCAGCGCCCTCGCCAGCTTGGGCGAACTGTTCTACTCGCCCTAACCAGCAACATTGGCGTTCTGTTCGCCAATTTAGCTCGCCCATTGGCGAGTAGTCTTCCTTGCTCGCCCATTGGCGAGCTGCTCGAGGTTCTTGCCCATACATTATCACACCAACATTCTTCCATGCACATCTCAAATTAAGGAACTTTTCATCCAAGTGAAAATCAATACGCAATATTTACTTTATTTACATTATCAAATTTTATGAAATTTCGGTTTACAGTAGTATAAAATCGGATTTTACAATCCGCCACCGCCGGCCACCGCTTGCCGGCGACAAAAACCAAAAAGGAAACTACTTTCCAAGGCTTCAAAGCTTCCTCTTCCCATTTCTAGCCTTCGTTTTCCCAAAAAAAATGGCCCTACACTCCTAGATCTGCTCTTGAAGTCGCCAGTTGGAAACCCTAAAACGCCTACTGCTGCTGTTCCTCATTACCAAACTTTTGGTCCCGCCTTCTTTTCCTTTTTAAGCCACTTCCTTACCAAACTTCACGGCCCAAGGACTTCCAAAAATCCCCTAAACCGAAACCTTTGTCATTTTTCAGATTTTTCTTTCTTTTTTTTTTTGGTTGCGGTGTTGCTTGGTTTTGTTGTTGTTTGTTTTTTTGTTGCAGGTATGGTGAGTGATGGGCTTGGTTTGGGATTGGTTTTTGGGTTTGTTGTTTTTGGGGTTCTGTGGTGGAGGTTTGGTAAGGGTTATGTGTGGTGAGGAGGGCTTGGATGATGATTTGCGATCAAGGGGTGGTTTGGTGATGGTAGTGGTGGTCTCGGGTGATGGCTGTATGTGTGTGGTGTTCAAGTTGGGTGGTGGAGACGAGGGTGGCTGAGGTGGAGGAGTCTGTGTAAGGGCTCGGTGATGGAGACTGAGACAGGGGTGGTTCACGGTGGCTTTCGGTGAGGGTTGAGCGTGAGTGGTTGAAGCTTCTGGTCTTGTGTGTGTTTTTTGCCGGTGGCCATGGTGATGGTCGAATGGGGGTTTTTAAAGGGACTGGTATAGGGCTTGGGAATGGTGGCTGG
The DNA here is from genome assembly GCA_031772115.1 of Heritiera littoralis. Lineage (NCBI taxonomy): Eukaryota > Viridiplantae > Streptophyta > Magnoliopsida > Malvales > Malvaceae > Heritiera > Heritiera littoralis. The sequence continues at coordinate 592,534 of JAPDPK010000053.1, read as the reverse complement.
CAGGGGGTGGGTGACAGTGGCTGCGGATTGGACAGAAAAAAAATAATAATAATAAAGTAATAGAAATAAAAATAAAAATAAAATAAATAATATATAAGTAATAATAATAATAATAATAATAATAATAATAATAATAATAATAAAAGAAGAAGAAAAAAATAATAATGCTAATAATAATAAAACAAATAATAAAAATAAAAACAAATACAAATATATAAAAATAATAACAAAAATGGGACAAAATTAGGTGTCAACAGCTGCCCCTCTTTGCTCTATTCCTCAGGAATAGAGCAAAGATAATAGACACTAATTTTGTCCAGCTTATGACCTAATCTCTTCTTCTTCCTTTCTTTTTTCTTTTTTCTTCTTTTCTTTTTTTTTTTCCTCTTTCTCTTTTTTTCTTTTTTCTTCTTCCTTTTTTGTATACGCTCCTCTTGCGGCAGAGGCGATGAAACTTTAAATTTAAATCATCCATTTTTTTGTTTTTGTTGTTGTTGTTGTTTTTTTTTTAAATGTGCTCCTCTTGCAGCAAAGGCGATGAAACTTTAAATTTCTTTTTGTTTTGTTCGTTTTTTTCCCTTTTTCGAGAAAGCTCCTCTTGCAGTAGAGGTAATGAAACTTAAAATGTTTTTTTTTGCGCTCCTCTTGCAACAGAGGCAATGAAACTTTAAATTTAAATTTGTTTTGTTTTTTCTTTTTTTCGAGAAAGCTCCTCTTGCAGCAGAGGCAATGAAACTTTCCTCTTGCAACAGAGGCGATGAAACTTTAAATTTAAATTTGTTTTGTTTTTTCTTTTTTTCGAGAAAGCTCCTCTTGCAGAAGAGGCAATGAAACTTTAAATTCCTTTCTGAAAATGTGCTCCTCTTGCAACAGAGGCAATGAAACTTTAAATTTCCTTTCTTTTTTTTCTCTTTTTTTTTTCGAGAAAGCTCCTTTTGCAGCAGAGGCAATGAAACTTTAAATTCCTTTCTGAAAATGTGCTCCTCTTGCAGTAGAGGTAATGAAACTTTAAAAATTTTGCCTGAAGGACTTAGAATTTGTGCCCGAAGGTCTTTGATTTGTGCCCGGAGGTCTTAGAATTATGCCCGGAGGACTTAAAATTATGCCCAGGAGGACTTAGATTTTGTGCTCGGAGGACTTATGATTTGTGCCCGAAGGCGTTAAATGCTTTTTCTGGAAAGTGCTCCTCTTACAGCAGAGGCATTGAAACTTTAAAAATTTTGCCCAGAGGACTTAGAATTATGCCCGGAGGACTTAGATTCTTTTTCTGGAAAGTGTTCCTCTTATAGCAGAGGCATTGAAACTTTAAAAATTTTGCCCAGAGGCCTTGAGATTTGTGCCCGGAGGACTTAAATTCTTTTTCTGAAAAGTGCTCCTCTTGCAGCAGAGGCAATAAACTTTAAAAATTTTACCCGGAGGACTTAGAATTTGTGCCCGGAGGACTTATGATTTGTGAAATTTGCGCCCGGATGACTTGGAAATTTATGCTCGGAGGACTTACAATTAATGCCCGGAGGTCTTAGGATTCATGCCCGGAGGACTTAGATTTTGTACCCGAAGGACTTATGATTTGTGCCCGGAGGCCTTAAAATTGGTGCCCGGAGGTCTTAGAATTTATCTGAAAAGTTTAAAATTGGTGCCCGGAGGACTTAGACTTTAGTTGAAAATTTTAAAATTGATGCTCAGAGGACTTGCATTGGTGCCCGGAGGACTTGAGATTATGCCCGGAGGACTTATAATTTGTGCCCGGAGGACTTGAAATTGGTTTCAAAATTTTGCCTGGAGGACTTTGAAATTTTGCCTGGAGGACTTATAATTTATCTGAAAAGTTCAAAATTCTTGCCTGGAGGTCTTAGAATTATACTTGAAGAGTTAAACTTTGTGCCCGGAGGACTTGAAATTTGTTTATCTTCTGAAAATCAATCTTTAATCTTGATTAAACATGGCATTGGTAAAACTGGATTTGAAATTTTCTTTATCATGAGCAAACTTGCCCCTCTTTTTTTTTCTCTTCTTCTTCTTCTTCTTTCTCTTCTCTTCTCTTCTTTCTTCTTTTTTCTCTCCTCTTTTTTTTCTTTTTTTTAATCTTGGAAAAGGTTTCATAACCTTTGAAATCTTGATTGAATGGTGTTGAGTCTTCAGCTTGAGAAACATGTTTTAATCTCAAAATTTTACACAAAAACTTTCAATGTTGATGCTGTATGATATTGTGTATGTATGCATGAATGCATGACACTCAATCCTGTACATTTTCTAACTTCAAAACTCTTTCCTATCTAGCCAAAGAGGCACATCATTTGCCTTTTTTGTCTCCTTTGCCCCCAACACGATCATGAAAGCTCCTTTCTGTTTCTTATTTTTGCAGATTTCTTGTACTCACATCATAGCCTTTTGACGAAAAGCACGAAAAATTTTCTCATAACTATTTTCCAGGAGGGAATTGAATCCAAATTTCACAAGTGATATTTGATTCTTTCAAAATATTAGTGATTAATTTTCAAGATGAGTGACATAAATCCTATTCGGATCTTTTCAACTGGACAATTGAAAGTTTGATGCATCCAGATGTTTTGTTTGAGGGATATTTTGCCACTTATCCAAAAAACCATAGATTCCTCTCTTGATTCAAAATGGTTTTCTTAAAATACCATCGCTTTTCTTCCCCCTTTTTTTTTTGGGTAACAAAATTTTGAATAAGAAAAGAAACAAAATATTCACAACTTGATTTGACAATCTCTTAAATTCCCGAATAATGGCGTTCTTCAAATGCCAAGATCCGGCATGAATGACTGACGTCTTTCCTACTTAGGAAGAGTATTTACAAGAAGGAAGGTTCAAACTTTTTCAAAAAATGTCGGGCAATCAAATGACATCAAAATCTTTGGATATCTCGAGGATTTCTCAAGGCTTGTTAATTCTTTTTCCACATTTTCAATTCATGTCACTGCTTGACTTGGTTGCATAAAAAGTTCATTGTTCGCTCTACTGCCCTTTTCAGGTTTTCACCCTAGAGCCTCATTCTTTCTTTTGTTTTCTTTTCTTTTTTTCTTTTTTTTTTGAAATGATTGATCGATTGTTCTACCATGAGTTCAAGAATTCAAATTTCATTCAAGCCAAAGAATTGGGAGAATCTTCCAAAGAAGAGCTCTTCGATACAAGCATCCATACTTGATCAAAATGGACTTTTAAGTACGTAATGTAGGCCATGGTTCAGGGTTCTGAAAGAATAGATAAATTGGCCCAAAATGTGTTTGAAGGTGATCAATCCAAGGATCATTTCTTTTCATATAGACATCTATCATTTACGTGCTTAGAAGCACCTTTTCTCTTTTTATTTTTCCATGTATTTCTTCCTTTTCTTCTTTTCTTTCTTTCTTTTTTCCTTTTTTTCTTTCTCTTTTTTTTCAAAATCCTATTCATCCTTTGAAGCATCTTTCTTTGTGTACTTTCACATGTATCCTTCCTCCTTTCTCTTTCTTTTTTCTTTTTTTTATTGATTCCTATCCAAGATTTCCAAAACATAGTAAATCTTATTTGATCGAAAACAAAAGCTTAATCATTTATTTTCTTTGAAAAGATACTTTCTGCACATGCCCCCCAGTGTGGAAGGTGATCCTTGGAGGAGGTTTATTTTGAAAGAAACTATCAGGCTCAAAAAAGGTAGCAGCAGGATAACATTTATATTTGAGAATGGAATATGAAAGACGGCCATTCATCATCTCAAATTAAGATACTTCTATTGAAAAGCAATTCTTAGGATATGTTTTTCTTTTGGCTTTTGAAATCATCTTACTATCATATTTGCATGATGTCACAATCAATTTCATTTTTTCTTTTTTTCTTTCTTTCTTTTTTTCTTTTCTTTTTTTTTGAACAAAATTTTCTTGTATTTTAATATGATAGAACTTGACCTCACACACCACATCTTCATTTAAGGAAGCAGGTGATGCACAGCTCGAGGTATTACGCAGATGGACATTGATGGAAAAATCCTCGACTTTGGTTCTCTTTTTTTTTCTTTCTCTCTTTTTTTTTTATCTTGCCCCAAAACATGGGCAAAAGGCATCTAGGGAATACAGGATTGAAGAATTTGGGATTTGTACAAGAATCTAGGTGGAAAGGTGTTTCAAAATGATCTTGCCACATATTTGACCGCCATTATCCAGAATCTTTGAGACTGTCATTGATTTCCAAAAAATTCTCAAAAAAGTTTTGCAAATCGGTTATTTCTTGAAAATCATTAACAATAAAGCCCTATCATGGTCAAAGTGAAAACCAAAATCGAACTTTCAAAAATTTATGCCCCAATTTAGCTTTTTGGCTCTCGACTGACTTAGATTTTATTGAGATGTGATCCAAGAATGATTCAATACATTCATCTTTGACAGTAATCACCAATTTTCTTGGAATCATTTTTATCATTAATGTGAAGAAAAGAGACATTCTTGTCATATGCCACTGGAAAATAACTCATGCAAAAAGTTGTGCTCATACAATTATCACCTAGGCCAACGAAAATGACAAGCATTTTTCCAACAAAATATAGACTTCAAAATCTCAAAATCTTCGTTTTCCTCCAGATTGATCTGCCAAAATGCCATGATTTTACACCAAACTGGACTTCTACTATTCCATAACTTCTCGAGTCAAGATTCCACCATTAATGAGCTTTTCAATCCTTTCCTTCAACTGTCTGCATTTTTCTGTTGAATGCCCAATTGCCCCCATGTGATAGTCACATTTGCTATTCGGATCATAGCTCTTGGCCAATGGGTTTGGTGCTGTCCTCAAAGGTATAGGGGCCAAATATTGATTTTTCACCAAAAAAGGCAAAAGATCGGAGATTGGAATCAGAATTTTTCCTTGGTTGCTTCTCGATCTTTTTCTGTTGTTTATTGATTGTTGAGTAGGTTGAGCTACTGGCCTAGGTGTAAAAGTAGGCGCACGAGCAACCGTTGGAGGGTAAGAGTTTGTTGAAAATCCTGGTTGTGGGACTGGTGAAAAAAGATAAGAATCATAGGAGGCATTATTCAAGGTTGGACCGTTTGATGGGTGAGACAAATAAGGATTATGTGGAATGGAATTTTTGAGAAATTGTCCCTCAAATGTCGCAGCTTGCACTTCTTCTTCCGTTCTTTCAAGTCTATTATCGGCCATATCACCTGTCTTGATCTTGCCTCTCTTGATTGCACTCTTAATCATCTCTTCGGAGGCCACCATGTCGGCAAAATTCTTAGTAACATTCCCAATCATCCTGTCATAACATGGTGCCTGGAGGGTACTAAGAAACAGAGTTGCAGTCTCTTTTTCCGTGAGGGGAGGCTGGACCTAGGTGGCAACATTCTTCCATCTCTGGGCATATTCTCTAAAGCCTTCAGTAGCTTTCTTCTCCATAGTTTGCAAAGATAAACGATCTGGGGCCGAATTCTCAATAGGCTTATATTGGGCGACAAATGCCCTTGCCAAATCTTCCCATGAGTGAATATCGCCCTTGCCCAGTTGTGTATACCACCTAGCAGCAGATCCTTTAAGGCTGTCTTGGAAAACATGGATTAACAGCTTGTCATCATGCACATGCGCTGCCATCTTTCTACAGTACATAATGATATGGGCCTTTGGACAAGTGGTCCCATCATATTTCTCAAATTCTGGAGCTTTAAACTTTAAAGGAATGACCACACCAGGTACTAAGCATAATCTGACAGCATCTAAAGATCCATGAAAATCCATTCCTTCAACAATTCGAAGCCTTTCTTCTATAAGCTCTATCTTTTGCCGAGAATTTGAGCCTTCTTCCACTTGTGGCATCTCTTGCTCTTTGTGACTATCCAAATTAGCGATATGAGTTGGTTCGAGGGGGTTCATTGTAGGAGTTGCATGCCCTTGAAACCGACTAAGGTCAATTGAAAATGGCATATTAAGGCATACATAATCTTTGGTGGGTATTGCTTGTGGCTCCTGAGATGTTTGGGTTTCTCGTGAACCGTTGTTAATTGGACAAAAAGAATTCTCAGCATTTCGCAACTGATGCCCCTCTTGAGTAGCTAATTCTCCCATTTTTCCATTGTTCAGCTTTTCCCACAAACCTGCCATCTATGACAATTGCTCTCTCATTTCTTGTTGAGCTTTTTCCATCCTTTCCATTCGACTCGTTTTTGTCCCTTCCATGGTCCAAGACTATCTCCGAAGCTTTTCAATGATCAAGCTATATCTACACCAAATCCGTCACAACCTAAAATTAGATGTCATGCTTGCCATGCTATGTGAAGCTTTTATTGTATTGAAATTGTATATCTACATGTAAAAGAAATTTCAAACTTGTTATTATTTTACAATATCACAAGTCACACACCAAAAGGAAAAAATTATGAACTAAAATTGTTTTTTTTTTCTTTGATCATTTTTTTGCTTCTTTTTTGAAACAATTATTATTAACCTTATTATTTTCTGTCAAAATCGTGTTATACACGCATGAATGAAGTGAATGCAAACTTATAAACTCTTGTAACATTCATATTCACAAAAGAATTGTTTACAAGATTCAAAATTCCTTACTAACTCTCCCTTCTTCTAATGTCCTCTACATTCGAAGTCTTTCAAAAACAAATTTCACAATAACGGCCACCTTTTCCACTTTCCAAACTCTAATCAAGCATGGCAGATTCCTGGTTGACCATTTCATGAAAAGTCGATCAGTCTCCACTTGCTAATGATTCAACATGTAGTTGTTCTGGAAACGACAGTGACCCTTGAAAATGAACCATTTTAGTCTCTCCAAAACTTCCAAGCATTTGCATTATCTTAGCTAGCTTTCCTTTCATCTCCCGTATATCATGTCACCAAAATTCTTCTTGATTATTCTCCAAAGTAGTAAGTCTAGCTTATGTGAATGCATTAATGTAATGAGATATGCTATGCTAAAACTTAAGAATAAAAGAATCGAAATTTTTTCTCATTTAAATTCAATGAATTCTTTCTTTCTTTCTTTTTTCATTTTAGAATTTGATTATTTCTCCTCCCTTTTTTTTAAAAGAATAAATTTTCTTCTTTTTTTTCCTCTCTTTTTTTTTCTTATTTTCACAAATTTTTTTCTTTTTTTTAATCTATTTTTAAAAGAATGTGACAATGCACTTACCTTTTATTTTCTCATCAAAATTCCTCTTTCTTTTTAATGTCTATGCATTAGTTTAAAAGAAATAAAAAACATTATTGTTATTTTTCAAATATTATTAAAGAATGAATGGATGTTTTCATGTTATTTTTGACAAAGGAGAGAAACCGAATAAGTCTTTATTTTATTCTATAAAATTATAAAAATGTAAAATTTTATTTGAAAACCAATATCTTTTGATTTTTTTGAGAGCATGAATTTAAAAAAATCAATAGAGTTATGATATGAAAAAAATAGTAAAAATGTTCCCTCATGTGTCCTAATCTCGGGATAGTTTCTACAAAAATTGGATATGGCTCTAGCTAGGATCGACTTCTTAGGACCTTTTACATGCTGGGTTGGGATATGAAGATCTAAAGGTTTCCAAATTATACCTCACTGTCATCCACAATGGACTAGTAAGATTTGATTTGAATGGGAGTATTTCGATTGCCATTGCGGAGGTGATTACCTCAAGAGAGCAAAGATACTCTACTCCCACCTAAGAAGGACAGAACCCGGGTATAGAGCTCATGTTATGCAAATGCAAGTGCAAGTGTGTGTATGAGGGAACACGTCAGACTCAAATTAAATTATTTTCTCTATCCTAAATGCCTCAACAATTTATTAACAACAAGTATATACAAATATAAAACATAAAATAAATAACATAAAAATGCAAATGCAAACAAAATCACTTCAAAATCTAAGTGAATTAAGTTTAAATATCATTCAAGACTATTAAATTAAAATTTTGGATAACACAAGATTAATGAATGGCTTGACCCTCAAAAAGCGTCCCCAGTGGAGTCGCCAAGCTGTCGTAACGGCTTCGCGCTCGACGATTTTGAAAAAACATTTAAAAACAAAAGGGAGTCGCCACCAATCTTTTTTGACTAGGTGTGATTAGCCACCTAAAAATATTTATTTTTAACAAAATCTCAAAATTAATTAAGTTTTATTAAAAAGACAATTTTTGGTCTGCGAAAACAAAATCGAGTCCGGGAGTACGATTACGCGTGAGGAAGGATTAGCACCCCCATGACGCCCATTAAAAAACGGTACCATAGTAATCATGTGTTATCCTTTGGTTTTAATAAAATGGTCTTTTACATTAATATTTAAAAATAATTCTTATTTTATTGCAATCTTTTTATTCAAAATCATTTTTTTACTTGTAAATTTATTTTGGTTTTATTTTAAAAGGTTAAACTTTATTTTTCGAAAGTAAATGTGAACCTTTTTGTATTGAATAATTAAATCAAATACTCCAATACTTTTGGCAGCATTCGAAATAATTTTTCTCACCTAGAGATTTCTTAAAAATCACTACTTGTGACTTCTATAGAATCTCATCCTCGGAAAATTCACACTTGCTTCGAAAATTATTATGAATGCACTTGATGAAAACAAGTAAAAATGATGCAAATGAATTTTTAATTTTGAATTTCATTATTTATTTGTTGATTTATTTATTTCTTTTTTTTTAGCTTATTCATTTTCATTTTTATAAAAATTTAAATTATTGAAGAATTGTATTAAACATTCCAATACTTTTGGCAACATTTAATACGACTCTTCTCACCTAAGGATCAGCTAGGAATCACTACTTGTGACTTCCGTAGCATCCCATCATCGAACAATTTTTACTTAATTAGATTTAAACTTTATTATTAATTTTTTAAAAAAGAACTTATTTTATTTTCATTTTAATAAAAATTAAAATTATTGAAAAATCATACTAAATATTCTAATACTTTTGGTAACAATTAGTATGACTCTTCTCACCTAGGAATCAACTAGGAATCACTACTTGTGACTTCCGTAGCATCCCATCATCAGACATTTTATTCAATTAATTTTAATTTTATTACTAATTTTAAAAATTCAATTTTATTTTCAAAAATTTAAATTATTGAAAAATCATACTAAATACCTCAATACTTTTGACAATATTTAGTACGACTCTTCTCACCTAGGGATCAGTTAGGAATCACTACTTGTGACTTCCGTAGCATCCCATCATCGGACGAATTTAATTAAATTTAAATTTTATTATTAATTTTAAAAGAACTTATTTTATTTTCATTTTAATAAAAATTTAAATTATTGAAAAATCATACTAAATATTCCAATACTTTTGGCAACATTTAGTACAACTCTTCTCACCTAAGGATCAGCTAGAAATCACTACTTGTGACTTCCGTAGCATCCCATCATCAGACGAATTTAATTAAATTTAAATTTTACTTAAATTCATATTTCATTATTTTTAAATACGTTTTCTAATCAATAATAATAATTAATGAAAATGCAAATAAAAGGAAATTTTTCAAAAGCTTTTATTTTACAACATGCAATAATAATAATAATAAAATAATAAAAAAATAATAATAATAATAAAAGGGTTGAAAAAGATTATACCCAAAGTGAAGCCAGCCCAAGTTGCAAAGAAATGGGTTTGCTGTTGGGCTTAGTAAATGGCAGCCCAAAATAGGAAGGCCCATAAAGTCCAGCTACCCAGCCAGCCACGGATCGGGTCGCAGAGCATCGGGTCGGGTCAAAGGGTAAGGCGCGACATGCGGGTCGCGGGAAGAAGTGGAGCCAGGTCGGGTCAGGCGTCACGCGGATCTTCCGCCTCACGGGTCAGGCGCGCGGACCCAGGTCGGATCTGGGTCCACACGCGGATCCTGCGGCAATTCCTTTTTTTTTTCACACTATAAAAGCCCTTTTTTTTATCTCTTCATTTCTTCCTTTTTCTAAAAAAAAAAATTCCCTCAGCCCTCTCTCCTTCTCCCCGATTTTCGGCCGTCTCCCAGTCGCTGGCACCACCGTCCGCCACCGCCGGTCGCCGCTCACAGGCAACAAAAACCAAAAAGGAAACTACTTTCCGAGGCTTCAAAGCTTCCTCTTCCCGTTTCTAGCCTTCGTTTTCCAAAAAAAATGGCCCTACACTCCTAGATCTGCTCTTGAAGTCATCGGTTGGAAACCCTAAAACGCCTACTGCCGCCGTTCCTCATTACCAAACTTTTGGTCCCGCCTTCTTTTCCTTTTTTAGCCACTTCCTTACCAAACTTCACGGCCCAAGGACTTCCAAAAATCCCCTAAACCGAAACCTTTGTCATTTCTCAGATTTTTCTTTCTTTTTTTTTTGTTGCGGTGCTGCTTGGTTTTGTTGTTGTTTGTTTTTTTGTTGCAGGTATGGTGAGTGATGGGCTTGGTTTGGGATCGGTTTTAGGGTTCAGTGTTTTTGGGGTTCTGTGGTGGAGGTTTGGTGAGGGTTATGGGTGGTGAGGAGGGCTTGGATGATGATTTGCGATCAAGGGGTGGTTTGGTGATGGTAGTGGTGGTCTCGGGTGATGGCTGTATGTGTGTGGTGTTTGGGGTTGGGTGGTGGAGACGAGGGTGGCTAGGTGGAGGAGTATGTGTAAGGGCTCAGTGATGGAGACTGAGACAGGGGTGGTTCACGGTGGCTTTCGGTGAGGGTTCAGCGTGAGTGGTTGAAGCTTCTGGTCTTGTGTGTGTTTTTTGTCGGTGGCCATGGTGATGGTCGAATGGGGGTTTTTAGAGGGACTAATATAGGGCTTGGGAATGGTGGCTGGCAGGGGCTGATGGACGGGCGGCAGTGGCTGATGGACAGCCTCGGTAGAGGGGCTGGTAGGGGGTAGGTGACAGTGGCTGCGGATTGGATAGAAAAAATAATAATAAAGTAAAATAAATAAAAAAAATAATAATAATAATAAAAAGAAAAAAATAATAATGCTAATAATAATAAAACAAATAATAAAAATAAAAACAAATACAAATATATATAAAAATAATAACAAAAATGGGACAAAATTAGGTGTCAACAATAAGTATACCTCATTTTAAGTGCAACAAATTCAAAATGACGATCGTGTCCATACTCTGAAAGAATTTTTCTGAATAGCGGTCACACCAAATTGACTTTAGACCCACAGACTCTCATAGGATAATCTTCGTATCAAGAAGTTTCACGTGGATTTAGCCCGTGAACTGAATTACGTGAAAGTGCTAAAAATAACGTGAACGAAATTAAAAATACTCGTATAGGGTTAGTTTGATAATTTCACTACCCATAATAAGTCAAACCACCTTGAGAGTCAACTTTTGACCATGTTTGACCTAAATATAGGATAAAAATGGAAATAATGAAATATACAAGGGTAAAATGGTCATTTAACATGAGGGCTGGTCAATTGGTCAAAGTTGACCATAATTGACCTAAATTAATTAAATTTAATTTAAATAAAATTAAATCTGAAAAATTAAAAACAATAAGATATTTAGAATGGTAAAAGTGTAAATATTGGGAAATTAAAAGGGATAAACTTGTTAATTTGCAATGGGCTGTTTTTTATACATTAAAATAATATAAATTAAAGCAAAAATCTCAGCTGAAACTCAGCATCTTCATCCCTTATTCTACTGACCTCCCCTACTGTTCACGTTCTTCTCCATTTTTTCTCTAAGCTTCCTCACGTTTGCATGGTAAAACCTTATTTTTCTTCATCAACTCATCCAATCTCCTTCACAAAACCTATTCCTCATATTAAGATCACCTTAAACCTAGGAATTTAGGAGCTGACGTGAAGAAAATCGGCACTAGTTTTGGAGGGGTACTGTTCAGCTAATCAAGGTAAAAGGATTTGGTGATGTTTTGCTTAATCCTACCTAGGGTAATCACTTATTTCATGGATGGATGATAAGATTTGAGCCTTGAGTTGAATTAAGTGTAGAAGAAAAAGACAGATTCGGTCAAGAAAGAAAAATGGAGAAATGTTGGTAACTCTAATGCATGATAAGTAGAAATTAGTAGTTCATGATGAGTGGAACTTAATGGGAACATGGTTGTGGTGATAACTTGCAAGAAAATTTGAAATAGCGTGATGATGGGAAGTAACTGGCCATGTGTGGGCCGTAGATGGTGATGAAATTTTAATGAATTAAGGATGTGTCATGATCCGAAGGCCGTGATGTACGCTTCACACTTACACTTATTACACTTGGCAAATTTACGAACTAAATTTTTCTTTTCACTTTAAGGTTTGTATTCAGTGCCAGTGTAGTCACTAAACGATTTTCACTTATCCTTTTTATTTCGATTCAACTTTAATAACTTATTCTTTGATCTAAAGGCTAGTGAAATAAACTCCCTAAGGCATATAATGATCATTTTTTTTATCCATAACGTAATCTTTCCTGAAAACCAAATTGAAAATATCCCCCTTATACTTAGGGATTTCCTCAGGTAAACAACCTGTAAGACATTACCATTTATCATAACCCAATCATGCCAAATCAATTCCACTATCCACATGTTCACATCATAAAGCAGATCATCAAATGATTGTCATGTCAATAATCCTAATATCTACCACTAATTATTACATACATATCGAATCTAGGATCACGCTTGATTGTCATATTACTTACAAAATAATTCTAAAACGATCCTAAGTTACATCCTATGACACAAGCAAACAATACTGTGTAATTGTGATAAAACATGCATGTAAACAAAATAATACATTATTTGTATACCTTGAAAAATACCGAAAGCAGGGCTCAAAGGACGCTGGTATGTACCTAGGCTTGGTATAGTCCTTGATGGTCCACACATAGAACTCCAAACGTAGACTTTAGCTCGTATGATCTGTGATGATGTTAGAAAGGGGTGAGCAAACCACGGCTCAGTAAGTAGTTTAAGTAAATGGATGCTAGGCTCATGTCAATTTACATGCATGTGTATGCATGAACAGAAAATAAAGTGACATGTATGTGTGATACTATGTCCTGATGCTGGATCTATCTATTCGGACTCATACTTTAAGGTTGAAGTTGTACAAGGTCTGAATGATACCCTATGAACCTTATTTCTTTGAGCCTCAACACGATACTAAAGAACATGATCACTTGTCACAATACTACAATGTTAATAGGATGCATAGCACTACAAAGGTAATGTGCCTAGTTCAAAACCTATCAGTTCAAAACTGATTCACAATGTATTTATTCAAAACCAAAATCACCATGCACTCGTTCAAAATAGATTACTAATTACTTTAAGCATAAGCCTCGAAATAATAAGTTGATACTGATATAGAAACACTTCTTTAAACACATGGTTCAAAATCAATAATTGTACTGAACTGATACTGATAAGATTAGGCCTAAAGCTTCTGAATACTAAAACCAAATACTGATAAAAATAGATTTTCTGATGCATTTAGTTCAAAACCGATAATCGTAGTAAAACTAAAAAATCAATAAGTTTAGGAATAAAATCTCAAAACGTTGAAAACTGATTCAAATAACGAAACAGTTTTCTATTACGCTTAGTTTAAACACAACTACAATGCATCGAGTTCAAAACACAATCACTATGCACGAGTTCAAACATGGTCATTATGCACATGAGGTTAAAACATGATAACTATGCACATGAGTTCAAACACGGTCCTTATGCACTGAGTTCAAAACAAATAATCTTATGAAAATAGATACTCGATGGAGTTAGGCAAAATACAAAGAAATACTAAAAATTGATGCTGAAATCAAAACAGATAAGGTTTAGGCATAAAGCCTCAAATACTGAATTGAAATTGAAATCAAAAACAAATATTGATAAAGTTTGGCATAGAGCCTCAAATACTAAACTGAAACTGAAATCCAAAATGGATACTGATAAAGTTTAGGCGTAAAGCCTCAAATACTGAACTGAAACTGAAATTCGAAACGGATATTGATAAAGTTTAGGCGTAAGCCTCAAATACTAAACTGTAACTAAAATTCAAAACGAATACTGATAAAGTTTGGCATAAAGCCTCAAATACTAAACTAAAAGTAAAATCCAAAATGGATACTGATAAAGTTTAGGCTTAAAGCCTCAAATACTGAACTGTAACTGAAATTCAAAACGAATACTGATAAAGTTTGGCATAAAGCCTCAAATCACTGAAAACTGATACTGATAAAGTGTAGGCAAAGATCCCTGATACTGATGTTCATCCTAGCTAGTGATGGATAAAATGTCACAAAGACGCAACCGTGTAGCACGTAGTTCTCTTAGGATTCTAGAGGTGGCTCCCACGGTAATATCTATGGCCATAGAGTTACTCTAGCCCTGCTGCACTGTCGGGAACTGGAACTTATCTGCTGGTTTTCCAGACAAGCCTAATAATGCCTAGTGCACAAGGCTCGTAAGGCCCAGATACTGACACTGAAAGTCTAGAGCACAGATCTCGATAGACGGGTAAAGGAACCTAGAGCAAAGCTCGATAGGCTTTGAGTAACCCAAAGGTCAATGGATCTACCTAAAATCAAATATAAAATGGAAAGCTAAGTACTGATCAAAATCCTTTAGTTTAGAAAACGGACTACGGAGTACTGATTGAAATCCCTTGATTTAGAAATCGGATTACTGATCAAAACTTAACTTAACAAGACAGAATGTGTTATCAAGATTCAAAGGTACAACATTATACCAATGTACACATGGTTTTCAAAACACAAATCAAAACACTTTCAAGGTTTCCAAATACGTGTAAAAGCTCTTCCTTATAGAGCTAGTTCAAAACTATGCTTCTCAAACCAAAGCGAAATGTCGAGTATTATAAAGCTTATGCATACAACAATTCAAGTCAAAACATGCTGTATTGGAATTTACTTATGCATTAATGGAGTATCTCTACGTACTTTGCATGGTTCCCTATTGAGATTTTAATGCAGACTATGCACACGTACACTTAGCCTAAACAGATTAGATGGACAATATTCATACGATAACTTAACACTTGAATATTTTATTTCACATAACAAGCAAGCTTGGCCGGCCACAACACACAATTCATAAAACATAATTTCAATCCTGGTCCAAGCATCATCCCGATTCACAATTTGGTCATACCTTATATCTTACCTTAATAACTCGATCAATAGAATTGCAACGCTTAAATTCAAAAGCTATGTAATTTATTTAAAAAATTAAACATCTCCTACGAGATGATACTAGAGAAACTTTACTTAATCCACTTACCTCATGCTGAGCAAATACTTTAAGTCTCCAAGTCTAAAGCTTACACTTCCATACCACTCCGGATCACTACACATCATTCCATTAACACTTCAATCAATCATGCATATTAAAAATGTATAACTATACACATTCCCACAATCCACAATCACTAACTCTCCCATTCACTGTTCATATCATCACTAAGTCAGGGGTATCCATTCAAAATCTTCTATCATATCACAATATTTCAAAATAATTTCCACTTAGTCATCAATTCATCACCATATGACACTCACATCGATCTATATTTATATATCAATTAAGCCAAAATTGCAAATTATCATTATCATCACACTATCTTGATTAAACTCATGCAATATAATTCTAGTTTGGAATTATATAGACATCTTACTGACTTTGAGCTTAGCGTGCGGACACTGAACTTAACTAAACCTGCAATTATTGCTTTAGCGTTGCGCTACATGTTTACATATTGAAATTGGGTTAGCATCGGTCATACAAATTCTAATAAATTTCTAAAAATTGAAACAGCTAGTATAACCTATCTTATTGGTTTTCCTTAAGCCGAGACACCATAATTTCCTCTCCTTGGAGCCCCTGAATCGAAATTTACTCTCCTACTTCAATCAAAGCCACTTTCAAAACCTTCCTTAGCCATGTTCCATATTGTCCGTATCCCTTAACATTTCCAAATCAATTCCCCTTTTATCCTTTCCTAGGAGGCCAAGAATGAAACTCCATTGTTTCCACATTTTCTTGATTATTTCGACTTCTTCAAGATTTTCTTTCGATTCGTCTCTTCTTGCACAACCTCTCTCTCATATTTTTCATTTAGGTTTAACTCCAATAACTGCAGTCAAAACCAAAAAACGTCAAAGTGTGTGTGTGGAACTAGCCTCCTCCTCCTTCCTCCTTATCTCTTTCTTTTTCCTCCCCTCTCAGTCTGTACTGCTTCTACTGAATTAATCTTCTATTCATGTCTTAATCACAGCTCTAAGAGCCACGCAGTATAGCCCCTATTTTGCCTTCATTCTAGCCTTCATTCAGCCCATTGTGCTACTGTCGAAACTAGAGAATGAGCCCTTGTTTTTACAGCCCGAGACATCACACTTGCAGCAGCCAAAAGGAAACCCTGTCGCTCCCTTATTCCAGTCGAGAGTGATTTTGCTTCGTTCAGGGACCAAATGCTACTGTTCAATTTTACCCCACCATTTCCAACACAATTAACCATTGTTGAGCCCTTCACGCACCTCTTTGTTTTAGTTATAGTCTTGGTTCCTTCTTCCCACAGGAGCAGCATCAACCTCACTTTGATTTCTTTCTCGTGCTCCTCCCTCACTGCTCTTGCTACTGATCTCTTTCTCTAGCGCAGCTACTGCAGTTTCACTCTTTCCTTTTTATTGTTTGATGCCAATGAATGAAAGAGTAGAGGAGGAGACAATAAGATGAGGGAGAGTTGCAGTAAGAGAAATTCTAATTAAACTCCCCGTTTTACTCTTCCTACTCCAAATTGTATACCCTACAAAAAAAGCTTTACAAAACTCATTTTTTGACCGTTTAACCCTCTACCCCATTTTTCCTTAAAAACAAAACAAAATCCCACTGTGAATCATCTCTTCGAGAGCTCTTCTTCTCTATCTCCCTCTCCATCGTTCTCCATCAGGTAAAATGTGGTTCTCCATCGTTCTCACGCAAGTAGCCCTGGGCGAGGGTGCTAGCCTCGCCTAGGTTCTGGCGCAGGTTGCCCTGCGCGAGGGCCCCTGCCTCGTGCGAGTTGCCCTGCACGAGTGACCCTGCTACTTTTTCTACAATTTTTTTTCAATATGATTCTCACAATGTTCAATGACAGGTAATTACTTCTAAAGAAATCCAAAGTGCTGGGCAAATTGTTTCATATTCATGCTGAATTTGAATCCAAAGAAAGAAAATACAGTTTGAGGGATTTTTTAGAACGGGGAAAGGCTTGGTTCCAGCAAGTAGCCACAGGAAGGTATCGTATGATTGGCTAAAAGCTTCATTAAGTTACAATTGTGTTTTGATGCAATGGGATGCAACTATCCTAGAACTATTTATCTGTAACCCCACAAGGGGATGACTCTATGTTATTTGCTAATGTTGTTTTATTCACCAAAAAAGAAAAGCTGCTTTACGTTAAGATTTAGATGGTGTGCAAGTTTCATGCTTACCATGCCTTAATTTTGCCTTGGCTGCAATCATAGTGCATTCTTTATTTTCATCTTGCAGCATATTTCTCAGTCATTAGAGGCTAGATTTCGGTTTTCAATCTCAAGAACCATATGGTTTGGTGATTGCACCTTGCTGTTATTCATTTTAGCAAAGATCAGAATAGTTAAAGAGTGATCAAGGGTGGAAATTTTACCAGAGCTGAATTCAAGGCAGTATTTACGAATCTGAAGCTGCAACACATATTGATTTGGGATTTCAAAGATAAAGCATTGATGACAAATGTAAACAAGATACATTAATATCTATTATTAAATTAAGATTCTAGAGTACTAAAGATACATCTAGATTTTCCTTGGATATAGCATACATTAGGTTTGAAAGGCATCATAGGTGGGTTTTATAATTAATATTGTATCAAAATGCTAAAATAGTTATTCATTTGATTAGGAAGAGATCATTTATTCATGTTAATACATACAGGTCTAGTTATTCTATGAATACGAGGATGTAAACACCAAAATAGGTCCAGTTACTTAAGTACTACTCAAGTTGAAATGTGGATGAAAATAGTCATGGCTGTAATGCATGTGGTGAAAGGCAGTTCAGCTTTGCATTACCAATCAATATGAGAATGTTGATGCCTTTTCTCCAAACTTCTCTTGTTGAAATGATACTCTTTTCCTGTCAAGAATGTTGTGTTTGTTGTTTAACTTCATAAATGGTTTTAGTTTATTGTTTTTGGACTTCAACATATGATAATCTATATTTATAATTAGTTTATATGCTTCCTATTGTTTATAGTTAGTTAAATGTTTTTCTTTTTTAGACATGGCAATAACAAAAGGTGCAAGTTCATCTCAAGGAAGATGACGACCCACCGGCTCTGAGAAGAGACGACGAGTGTTGAAATATCGTGCTGAGTAAGCCGAGCAGGTTGAACCTGTCGAGCATGCCGAAGAAGTTGAGCAAGCCGAACAAGCCGAGCGGGTTGAGCAAGACGAAGAGGCAGAGCAAGATGAGCAGACAAATTCTGAGGATGCAAAGGAGGTATCTGAGCCTTGTCCTGGAGGCCCGAGTGATACTTCCATTCTAAGAAGTTTTAGATCACATGTTGCATTTGCAATATGGGATGGGCAGGTAATTATTTTGTAAAATTTATAAATATTTGTTAAAATGATCTTATTGTTTATTGTTTTTGATATAGGAGCGAGGCAATTTAAAGGTTTTTAACTATAGCCAAAAAATATCTCAGTGGACTTTCGACGATGATCGATCACATATTCGCTACACTGTTTTACAGTCCGGCTTAGGATGTTTGATTGACTGCAATTACCGCACATGCAACAGCACCATCATCTCTGCGTTTTGTGAAAGGTGGCAACCGGAGACGAATACATTCCATATGCCTTTCGGAGAGATGACGATTACCCTTGATGATGTAGCTACACTCCTAGGCATACTAGTGGTGCGGCGAATCCTATCATGCCGGCATATTTCTGTCAAGCGTGCAAATAAGATGTTAGTACGCTTATTAGGCATTTCTCTTACAGCAGCCAAAGCAGCCACAAGTACTGGTCGTGGGTCAAGTGTGACATTAAATTGGCTAAGATCAAACTTTGGTGATGTGAACAATAGAAAAAGTAATGAGAAAATAGTGTATGCTACTCGAGCATACTTACTCCACTTACTTGGGTGCACAATTTTTGCAAATAAGAGCAGATCACATATTCTCGTATCATTATTAGCCTGCTTAGAGGATCTATCAGCTATCAGTGGATATGCATGGGGTGCATTTGCGCTTGCTTATATGTATAGACAGCTAGGTCTTGCGAGCAGGTCAAAAGTTCATGGGATTAGTGGATATATGACACTTATACAGGTATTATGATTTATAAATATAAATAAGTTGTTAATTATTATGAGTTTGTAAATAATTTATTACTTATTAATGTTTTATTTGATGTAGGCTTGGATTTATGAGCACTTTCCATCGTTGAGTCCAAAAGCGAACTTCAATTATGAAGATAGTATGCCTCGGGCTCGACGATGGAAGCCACGTGGTTACGGCCAAGATGTGAAGATTTTGCGAGAGCAACTAGATGACCTCCAATGTAATCAGGTGTCTTGGGATCCTTATAGTGATAGTCGAAGGCATCATCCATTGCCTCCGATCACATTTTTCACAGTCTGTTTAAAAGTTGGAGATATTGTGGAGTCGTATCATCCAGAGAGAGTGTTACGGCAATGGAGCTACGTGTAGACCATACCTCGAACCCCTTTAGCTCCATATAGAGCACAAAGAGGTAGTACCAGTGCCACTTATCATGTTGTTTATCAATTTATGGATCAATTATGGGAGAGATGGACTATGTATGTACTCACTGAAGAGAATAGAGGGCGAAAGTGTGTGATCCCAGGTGAGATAGTTCAAGAGTACATGTCTTGGTATGAATCGATATCTCATCGATTTGTACAAAATCTAACACGTAGATCGGGGTTTCAAGCTAGACCAGTTGATTCTAATTATTCTGAGGTAAGTTATTAACTTTAAATTCTAAGTTAATACAATTTTTGTTCTTATCAATTGATTTCATCAAATATATGTTGTTTTGTCTTGCAGCGCATATCGAGAGCTGTGTCTCATATTGATATACTCATGGGTGGCAACAAAGATGCAGAGACAATGACAAAAGGGCTTAATGACTTGCGTGCCATCTTATGTGGATTGTCAGAGGTAGGTAGTAACAATGGTTCAACAGCAGCTCCTACCACATCCGTAGCAGCCACTCCTCTAGCTCAGTCAGAGACGGCTCTTCCTCTAGCTCCAACGGAGACGGCTCCTCCTCCAACTCCAACGGAGACGACTCCTCTAGCTCCAGTGGAGACGACTCCTCTAGCTTCGTCAGAGACTGCTCCTTTAGCTCCATCGGAGACTGCTCCTTTAGCTCCATCGGAGACGGCTCCTTTAGCTCCGTCGGAGACAGCTCCTTTAGCTCCGTCGGAGACAGCTCCTTTAGCTCCGTCGGAGATAGCTCCTTTAGCTCCGTCGGAGACAGCTCCTTTAGCTCCATCGGAGACAACTCTTGCCTCAACTACATCAGAGAGAGCTCTTCCCCCCACTACGTCAGACACAGCTAGTCCATGTATACGTTATTTTACTAAGTCTAGGAAGAGAAAAGGGAGGGTAATTCTACGAGATGATGAGGATGATTAGTGTTTTGTATATAGGGATTTTTGTTTTTTAAACATACAATTTATGTCCTTTAGCTCCGAATGGATATGTTATATTATTTGCTTATATTTATAATTATGTTTTCATCCTCATTCATTACTTTTCTTACATGTTACAAATATATAATAATATATATAATGCATCAATGGATAATACATTCATTTAAAGGCATAAATGTTAAAATACAAAAATATTTAATAAAATATCATGGCTCATCTAAGTTAATGGTTTCTCTAATGGCAACATCCGATCTTGATAATAATTTTTGGAATTCCTCGATACGAGATATATATGGAAACTCCCATTCACGAGCAAAATCACATCGATATCGATACCAGTTGCATGCAATCGGAGGTATTAGTGCGAATGGGTCCATAAGAACCTAAAAAATAGCATTATTAAACATATGTACAAATATAAAACAAAAGTGTCAAAGTCTACTGTAGATATTATTATCATAAATACCTCAACAAAATGAGAATCGTTAACAAGTCCAATTGTAATGAATCCGTGCTGTAGTGGTGGAGGTGATAACTTCTCAACGGGAGATATGTCAAGCACTGTCTTGATGATAAATGGACTAGTACAACTTTATACTTTGTTGCTATCAAGTGGCCCATATCGGGTAAAGTCATCCATTTATCATAAGGAGCTGGTATGTCAAAACATGATAATGTCTATATCAATTCATCAACACACTCCATGGATCCATAGAGACTAACATAATAAGCTCGGAAATCACATATCTCCTCAATCAAATCTTATCGCACAACAGCCCATGCATTACACCCATGCCTAGCAAATCGGCTACAGCTCGAAAACCACAATGTCGATCTGATTCAACATCCACAATAGAGCATATGTGTTGGCGTATCTCTAAAGGAAAGAATCAATAAATTTCACTTTCTTTTTTCGATGAACCGGTAGTTTCATTCTCTTCATCACTGAATTGACTGAGACAGGTGCTGAGGCGCTATCATGTTGTG
This sequence comes from Heritiera littoralis, assembly GCA_031772115.1. Lineage (NCBI taxonomy): Eukaryota > Viridiplantae > Streptophyta > Magnoliopsida > Malvales > Malvaceae > Heritiera > Heritiera littoralis. The sequence goes on along the minus strand of JAPDPK010000053.1, from coordinate 570,920 downwards.
ATTCAGCAATCTCAAAGTATGAAGGGCCACGTCAAGTTGACTTATCTGGATGACCTTTGGTCTTAGCCTTCTCGAGTGGAGGAACAAGGAATGTAGTTGCCGGATCACCTAGCTCTATTAACTTTTTCTTCAAGGCTAATTTTCTAGAGAGATCACATGCATTGAAGCGTTTCATTATAAGCTCCCACTCGACATCAAGATTCAACTCAGACATGTAATCAACATTGATCTTCTTCAAGTCCAACCTTGACCAATAAGGATCCACAATGGATAAGGGAATTGGTTTTTCGACCCTTATGAATTCAGCAATCTCGTGAGCACAAGGCAACCCTTGTGTGCTTCTAATGACGCAACCGCAGGCAAGATGGTCAATGCCAATATCATTTGCTCGCTGTGCCTTCTTCAAAATAATATTCAATGCTGTCCTAGACACCAATCCACGCAACTCCCTAAACAAAGTTGATCGAAACTAATGCTCAACAACAATAAGACTTTTCTTGAATGAAGCCTTTATCTTCGTATGTTGTAGCTCAATCAGGGAGTTTATAACATTCCAAGATGAAACAAAATCTCCTTAGGATGATCCAAGGTGTCTTTTTAACTTCGCATGTGCACTCTCCACCCTACATGATGTTAGAAAAGTGTTTATTATAATGACGTATGGTATAAGTTGTGAAAATAACAAATTATAAACATTGTAAACCTACATACCTATTTGTTGTAACATTTCCAAAGTGCTTTACTTTATTTGTCCACGCAGCAACAAATCTCTCTTTATGTCGATTTAACCATATATCTCTCAAGTACTCAAGTGCTCTAGGATAAGAATGGTAGTGAGTTACCATTGAACTTAAATTTATTTCGTACTCATACTCATTCGAAGAGAATACAAGTACACTCCAAGCTTACATGAATGCCTCCCACTTCTCCTTGCATTCAAACCATTTTTTACAATTAGCAAGCACATTTTTTGATATATGCCATCTACATAAGAGATTAATTGTGCTAGGGAACACTGTTTGAACTGCTTTCATCAATGCTAAATCCCTATCAGTAACAATGACAGAAGGTGTTGAATCAAAAGACATCAAGCTTCTTAGTTTCTCTAATGCCCAAGTGTAATTGTCAGTGCGCTCAGCCTCCATATAAACAAATGCAACTGAAAATGTCAAATTTGTACATGTCACACCAACAATCTCAAGGAGTGGAAGTCGATATCTATTAGTTTTATATGTACAATCCATAATTAACACATTGGGAAAAGTATTCAACAAATCTATAGCCGTCAGATGTGCCCAAAATAAGTCTCTAACACAATCACTTGACTCAACACTCCTATGCCACTCAACATATTTACAATCATTCAAGTGTTTCATGAGTTGTTGCATCTGTGATCTACCAGCTTTTTCAACCATTCTATATTTTTGTCGCGCATTGTAAATGGTCTTCAACGTACTCACATTCTTCTCATCATGTTGTTTCAACATCATTAATATATTTCTTGGTTTTACCATAGCATTTGTCATATCGCCCACTATACTTTGCTCTTTCAGTGTCAATCGACCAGCAAAGGAATGTCCTTCTAATTGTTTTGCAGCCAAATGATTATGCATCCCATGTACTACTTTCACTGCCCATTCATCGTCCCTTTCTAATTTCACTCCTTGTAACTCGAATAGGCAATTACACTTCTTTGTTCCTGTTCCCAAGCGACAAAATTCATCTCTGTTTGACTTATATGTTCGAAACCGTTCACATTCAAGTCGAACTCTAGGTTTTCTTCGAGGAAAACCAACATCCGATGATCTAATTACAACAACAAAACCCAAGTCTCTTCCAAGCTCTCTAGCCCATGTGATCAAGGCATTCCCACTATTGAAAACCTGAAACAAAATAAATTTAATAATTATTTTTTTAGACTATATTTGTATTAAAACGTTATTTTAATTTTAAATATACTTACTTGGTTAGTAGTAAATGCATAAGTACAGTCAAATAATTCTTCATCCACAATTTTCGATTCTCCAGTATACACTATCCTTTTGTCACCCTGCAAATATTAAACAAAAAAATTAATTACAATAATTAATTATAAAAATAATTAATTATAATTAATTAATTGAAATAAAAATAATTAATTATCCTAATTAATTGAAATAAAAATAATTAATTATCATAATTAATTATAATAAAAATAATTAATTGTAATTATAAGTATAACGCTATCCGCGCAAGTTGATTTGCGCAGATAGCCAAAATAAGCGCAAATAAATTTGTGCAAAACACATATTATTGCACAAGTCAACTTGCGCAGAACTTCCATATTCGCGCAAGTCAACTTGCCCGAAAATGGGATATCTGCTCAAGTCGACTTGCCCGAAAATGGTATATTTGCACAAATCAACTTGCGCAATAGTATCTCCTTAGCACAAGAGAGCTTGCTCAGAATAATGCTTCGTGCGATAATTTGATTGAGCAAAAAGTGAAACGAAGCTAAAAACATTACCTGTTCTCCTTCTCCGTCCTCTTCTTTTTCACCTTCAATGCTTTCATGTTCTTCATAATAATCATAATAGCTACTCTCATTTATATTTTCCATTTTTTTTGTGAAAAAATGTATTTTAGGGTTTGAAAAGTGATGAGAAGTTAGGAGAAAGTTACGGTAAAAGAGAGAAAAAAAGGCACAGTGATACACGACACACAAAATATTTGTTTGATATTTGGCTTTTATTAATACCGTGTCTCCCACGCAAAGGTAGAAAAATTTGTTCGAAGCTTGTTGTGATGCGTAAGAGAATATGCGCAATAATCAGGAATTTGAGCAAAATTTGATGCGCAGGAGCAGAATATATGCGCAAGTATTGTTGCGCCAATTCCTTTATTCTGCGCAAGCAAGCTTACGCTGTGTCCATCCTCCGTGCAACTATTTTTGTGCTATGTTGCAGACTATCACGACTTTGTGCAGCTACCAAGTCTAATAGCATGACTGTACCATCAAACCATATTGTTTCGGTCTTCCCTATACGTTCTAGCTTTATAATTACTCTTGGTGCAGAAAAAACCTCCTTTCCTTTCAGTTGAGCATCTAATAAACCTACATCCCCCAAAGTAGAGTAGAGTTGTTTCTTATAATTCTAAGAGGGTTTCAAAGAAGGCAGATCTTCTTTCTGAGCAAAGAAGACTACGCTCCTGGACTGCTTGAGCAGATTCTATGGTTGTTTGCGCATTAAGGAGGCTTTCGCGTGGCTGGGCTGGAAGACAAGGGTAGAATAGTCATAAAATTGGTAGATTTAGTTGTTTTTTCTTTTTACGTTTTAGTGGAGTACAAATAGCAGAAAGTGGAGTATGTTTAGAACTATTCTTGCAGTAAAGGAGGGATGGAAAGTGTGCTCTGAGATGGAGAAGAAATGAGAGTGACACAGAGAGTGTTGTGAGCTGAGAGAGACTATGAGTGGAGGGGGAGAGTTTGGGTGATGAAGTGAGGTGATGATGATAATGCTCTATCACAGGACAGAGCACAGGAAATAGGTATGGGTTGTCCCACCAACCCTTATAATTTAAATATATTTTAATTTTTTTTATTTATTTTATTTATATTTTTTTATATACATATGTATTATATATATTGAATTTATAATACATATAGATTTATTACATCTTTATATCTAATGCATACAAATATCATATCTTTATCATATTATATATATTTTTATATTTGTATGATATTTATTTCTTTATTAAATAAATATATATAGGTTATATTAATATATATATATATATATATCTTATATATACACATATTTTTACATTTCTATTGGCTATATATATATATATATATGTATGTGTGTGTATATATATATATGTATATATATACGTACACACATATCTCTTATACTTGTGTACGTATTATATGTACTTGCTTGGTGTGTGTGTGTGTGTGTGTGTGTGTGTGTGTGTGTGTCTATATATCCATTTCTTTATTTACCTAATATATCCAAAATTCACTCTCATAATTTCAGATTAAGATAAGAACCAAAAAAAAAATTCTCGAAATCACTTAATCACACTTAGTACATAAACAGTTTATGCTTGGGTACAAAATGGGATACAAAAATTTACCGTTATCACACGTGCATATATACACACACATACACATTAATCTTAATAATTTTTATAGTATTTCTCATCAAGTGTGCCAAACTTAAATATTTATATATTATTTATTTATTTATTTTTAATTCATGATAATTACTAGTTCCAAAATTTCAAGTTCAACGCTTAATTTATTTCATTTATATATTTATTTACGAATACTGTAGGAAAATTGGCGATCTTCACAGGATGTTTGATATAAGTCCCAAGTGAGTAGAAGAAGTCTATGAAACTAGAATTGATTTAAGAATTGAAACACAAAGATAGAGCTATTGGGACTCTCGGCCATGAAGATGAATAAAAGAAGTTGGAGTACTTTTTATAAATGGTAATTGTAGAATTAATATAATAATGGATTAAGATTAACTGTAAAACTAAAATTGGAAAAAGAATAGGATTTGGGCAAGTGTAAAATTTGGCCAAAGCCTAATGCATGAGTTTTTCATGTAAAATTTTATGATTTAATAGTTAACAAATAAGATACATAGGTTAATTAGATCATTAGTGAAATTGAATTTAGAAAAAGAATGAATTTGGAGTAAATAGGAAATTTGGTCAAGCTCTTGAATTAATGGTTAAAGAAAAATAAACTAAAAATCAAGAGGGTTAGTGCTGAGGTTGGAAGTGGAAAAGAATATAATTTAATTGTAATTTTATTTGATATTTAATAAGAAATAAATTAAGTAAAACTAATTGTTGAAATTAATAAAATGGAAGTAATTTTGATATAAGTAAATAATGGAACTAATATTAATAGTGAACAAAGATATATTATAAAATTTGAATTGAAAAATAATAAGTATAACGCAAGAAATTAATATTTGATTATGATGGAAATTGATGTAAGAAAAGAAATCAATTTAATTGTAACTATATTTGGTATTTAATAAGAAATAAAAAAAATTTACCATGAAAAACAATAAAATAGAAAATAAGATTAATAAAATTATCATTAAAATTGAAATATGAATTATTGGTAAAATTAGAATTGGGAAAGGCTTCAATTTAAGTATAGTTATATTAAGGCATTTAATAGGAAATTAAATCAATAAAATCATTGTAATTGACAAAATGGAAAATAGGAATTTATAGTATTTTAAATGTAATTGGAAATTATTGAGGACATAGGATTTAAAGAAAAGAATGAAATTTAATTAAAATTATGTTTTTGAATTTGGTGGGAAACAAAATAAATTGATTATTGAAAATTTGAAATTAGGAGATAGAATTATTATTATTATTATTATTATTATTATTATTATTATAGTTGGAATATGGAATTTTAAATATGTTTAGTATTATTGTGCATTGTGAAGTACGAGAAATAAAGAAGCGTAATTGGTACTATCGGATTTTTATACTATTCGGAAGTAGAGGTAAGGAACATGTATGAGAGTTGCATAGGAAATGTTTTACTTGCAGTTGAAAATTTTCAAAAGTCAAATCTTTAATCGTTTCTCACCCGATTTTCCAAACAAGAAAATATAAATTTATTTTAAATTCATACGAGTCTAAATATGTTTTAATTTGCATAAAATATATTTTTTTATTATATTACATGAAATGATTTATCATTTTGAGCAAATGTGTGATTTAGATATTTAAAGTTTTTCAATAGGAATTTAATAAGTTTTCTCACCACCAAAATAATATTTATTCCTTTCTATGATTATGGATTGACTGAAGATAATTGCTATTTGAAATGATTTCTACAGTTGAATTATATGAATATATGAAATAGTTTTTGAGATAGTTGCTCCTTAGTGATCATGTATACAGTTGATATGATGATTAGGGCTGGGAGACCGTCACACAAGTCCCCAGTACCTTACTCTTAACCATGGCTGTCACCTGATCAATGCACATTGTGGTTTTTTCGACAATAGCCATTGTTATAGGTAGGAACGGCTTAGGGTTAGATGCCTGCCCCACATGGGTACGTTTGATTCCTATATAAGTCCCTGAAGGGATATAGTTTCATGTATGATTCTATTGGATGTGACTATCTCTACTGAATTGATTGTGAATGATTTGATTACTGATCTCTTGATTTGACAGAAAGAAAGAAATGATTGGAATCGAATGATTGAAAGTGATAGTTTTAAATGAATTGTTTACTACACTAGAAGGGAATACGAAGAATATTGCTTATAACATGATTTGAAATGTTATTGTTTTATTTACTGAAATTGCTTATAGAATTGTTTAAATAAATTGTTTTATATACTGATATCGGTTTGAAATTGCATGGCATAAATTATTAAATGTTTTATACAGAAACAGGAAAACCAAGTCAAAACACATTGATGGAAGTTGCTTTCCAACCACAAATTATCTTTGAGGACAATGTTTAGGTTATGTTCCTTGGAATACACAAGACCAAAAAAAAAAACTGGTTGAAATCAAGTGCTTTAATCAGGCATCTCAAAGGAATAACGTTGGTTTTTTTGCAAGAGTATGGAAGCTTTAATTAGAGCTATGGCGAAGCTAATCCTGCTCAAACAAGTGTTGTTGAAATTGACAGAGAAAGAGGCAACCAACATCATATGCAAAGAAGATGGAAACAAATGGAAGAACATAATCAACATGCAGCAAAAGGTACATTGGAGTGTCCAACCAGTCTTCCGGGACATTATAACCAAAATCAAGACTAATATTACAATTAGATTCACAAATGCTTGGCACCCACTGATAAGAGATGTCTATACAATGGCAAAGAGAGCAGCACAAGGGAAAACTGAAGCAATCTGGCAAGACATTGATTATCCAAATTTCGATTATAGATAATTTTATTTTCATAGATATATACTTATATATTTATATATGTGATAAACATAATATTTTATCTAAACTTTCTTAACCATGTACCAAAAAAAAAAAGAAAAATGCAAGAGAGTACGTGTGTTAAGATTCTTGTTCCTATACAAGGAGCTGCTTTTATAGTGTGCATCCCTTTTTGTGTCTGGCATCCTCGTCCTTTTCTCATAGGATGCATTGTTAGGAAACAGTAGTAATATATGGCAACAAATGCCTTTACAGCGTGTAGTTACATTATCTTGAGTGTAATAGTGTTTAATACAAAAGCAAGTTATAACAAGATAAAATTCTTTGTGAAAAGTAAGAACAATTGAGTAAATGGTTCTAGAAATCAAATCTTATTAAACAAAATCTGAACAAATATAAATGAATGGTTGTAATTGTTTGTTAATTAACAATAATTTATTTTTCAAACTTAACTAAAAAATTTTTATTAGAAAAGTAAAAAATGTTTTAAATTCAAATTTGAATTTAAATATTTTTGTGAAAAGGAAAAAAAATGAGAGCTAAGTGTGAATATGGGCCATGGTGCATTGGTTACTATAGTAATGTGGAATGAACAACCTGAATATGAATTTAGAAATAGGAGTTATTTAGATTACCTATTTGTGTTAATAAGATATTGAGGTTCTAGAAAATAATATGTGGTATGAATGAAATGCGAATAATGGTTATGAAAATATTGTCGAACTGTGGTTAGTCGATTGAATATTTAAGGAGGAATTAATGGAGAATATCTAATTTTTATGTGAAGTGTGAATATGGGCCACGGTACATTGGTTACTATAGTAATGTAGACCTTAGGAAGTAATATGTGATTTTAAATATGTTGTGAAAACTATTGAAATATAAAATGTATATGATACATTCTGAATTGATGGAAAATTGGTTTGATATGTGTGACATGGAAAATAAGTCTTGGTGGATTGGTTTGCCACGGTAATGTTATTTCGATAATAGATGTGAATTTGTAATAACTTATGGAAACCATTGGAAAAATATATATGTGGATGGTATTGGGAATTATATATGAGTGTGTGTGTGTGTATACTCATATTTGTGTGATCCTACGGTGTAATGAGGGCATAGCAGCTCATTATGGTGCATGTGACTATTTGAGTGTTATGCGTATGAATTGATTTGGAATAGATAGGTGATGGTGGCATTTAACATAATACTTAGCACCATGTTTGATGTAATTTGGGATAAAGGAGTAAGAATGGCATCTTGGCAGGATGTTTGGTCACCATATTATTGTGTTTTTGAAACTCATGACTCAATGCATTGGCTTTAAGCATGCCTAATATGAAATTTGACTGTTTGAATGTGTGCATTGGTTTAAATGTATATGTTAGAACTTTTAACCTATTTGATTTGTTTTTAGAAAGAAAAGAACATATAGCATGATGCATATGCATAAATGAACTTTAAAGGAAAGCATCATATGACTTTAACGACTTTTGGAATCTTTGAAACTTACAATTTTAATGTCACGCTCCAATTCTTGAAATTCAAAACTAACTTTTTCCATTTTCACTCAGTCAGTTGGACTGTACTCAGTGTCCCCACTCCACCAGTAAGCTAAAGTCTACTTAGCTAAATCAATATTTAACTATTTGAATTGGTCCCAGTACAGTCTCTCACAATACGTATTTATTTTTCTATGCAAATACCCAATAACAAAGACTATAATTAACACTCGGATTCTTTTAGTTTTAATGTTTACATTCCTTTACCCACTAAAGTACCATACAATAAATGTCTAAATACAATAAAGTAATAGTGTAATTATACCTGCAAGGTACAATATCGAGACCTAATAGTAATCCGATCAGAATCTCCTTTGACAATTGGTTATTCTGTGAATAAATCTGTAGGGTGGAAAGGGGTGAGCTTACGCCCAATAAAAAATATATATAAAAGAACTAATACTATTCACACTTATATCATGCATTGAAAACATCTTCATAATTTACTGTCAGTATCTAAAACAGTGTTTAGCACTCCATCAGAAAAGATACTATAATCGGTTAGGAATATCAGGCTGAGTACAGAATGATGCTTTAGAGCACCTCACTTGTCCCGATCCCTAAATTTGATTATAGGGAATTTATGAAAACTTTATGGAGAAGAAATTCATGCATAATAAAATCAGTGTTAAAACCTTTCAATCTTTCAGTAGCAATACTATACGGTAAACAATCATTATTAAATCATTTATGATTTAAAATCAATAGAAATCCATGATATATACATATATACATTAGTAAACATTCAATAATTAGTTCAATGTACAGTTTCTATAATTAGTTCAGTAAAACATTTAGCAAATTACTCAGTAAACAATTTTGGTAAAACATTCAGTAACACACTCAGTAAACAGTTTAGTAAAATATTCAGTAAATTACTTGGTAGATAGTTTAGTAAAACGTTCGGTAAATCACTCAATAAATAGTTCAGTAAAATATCGTGTGATGATGTATATAGCTTTGTATTTTATCGCTAGTCAATGATGGTGCCAACCAGCTAAGATTATTTTACTCAATCATGGGTTTCCTTGGCGTGTGGATTTCTTCAGCCTGTGGAATGAGGAATTTAGGAACTTGAATCGTTTAAGTAGGCAAGCTTTGGGGAGAACTTTATTCCAATTTCCAATCATCATCATTTCCTATTCTTCTCGCTTCTTTTGCTAAGCATCATACAAATTCTTGTGTGTGCGCATATATTTTTATTTGATTTGTTCATACAAAGAAAAGAAATTGAGAGAAAAAGGTAACGATTTGAGTTTACAACTTCCATTCAAACCTTATTTATTGTTATCACTTGAGCTAAGTACAAGCAAATATATATACATATCTTTATTTATTCACATAATTAAATATATATAATTTTCTGTTTAATATATACTTTTATATATATGTGTGTATGAATTGCGTATTGAATTTGATGGAATCATCATATGTGGATCTCCTCTTGTTGAGTCTCTAGAATCCCATGAGAGATGTGATGGAATTTGGTCTCATGTCAGGGTTGCTTAAAATGATGGCATTTCACCTTGTCCCCATACAACTCACTTTCATTTTTTCTTTATTTTCACTCATTAATATATAAAAAATTATCAGAAGGATATTCTACAGTTTCTACTCTTTCTTTCACCATCTGCCCATGTTATACAGTCTGAAGTCTCCATTCAACAAAGGAGGTTAGAAACTATATAGAAATAAAGAGGAGTAATTTATATTGTTATTTGTGATTATTAGTGTGACATTCAAAGATAATAAGAGAAACAAGATTCGTTTGTTGAAAATAATAAACCAAACTAAGAAGACCACGTTATTAGGTTTTTAATTTTTGGTAAGACATCGTGCTGTTCTCAAGTTGAAATTAATAAATCTTTTTTTTTGAATGATCTTAAGAATACACTCTTCATAGGTGTATGACGCATTTAGTAAAGAAACATTTGTTTTTTAATATTTTATTAAGAGAAAAATTCGAACTTTTGATTTTTTTCCCCTTTTACACCTTCTTTGATCTAGTGGATAATGTTAGTATTGTGTTGTCAGCATTGATTTTGTCAATGTGTTATTTCTAGCAGCCAAAGTTGAATTGTTAATGACTGAAAGAACAACTTGATATTTAATCAATAGTAGGTCTGGTATTTTATGTATAAAATTCATATTCGTGTCATATAGAATCGTATTCGTGTCGTGTAAAATATGTAAATTTCATATTAAAATTCGTGTTGACATATCAAATACAAAATTATTTTTATAATTTTTACCATAATCATATATAATTTTTGTCTAATTTTAATCCGTATTACTTTCATATCTTTTATTTATGTCATGTCACATGTCTTTTTTAGAATTGCTAGATCTAGTTATTAGTTTTGTTAATTTGGAACCAGCTAGCAAATAAGCAGAAGTTAACTGCATTGGAGGAGGTTTAGCATGTCTGGATTTGCATGATTTTATTAAGAGATCCATACAACTGAAACTAGCTCTTTCTCAAAGGTGACAACTTAAAGACAAGGAATTAAGTAAAAGTTCCTTTTGTTGAATACAATAAGGTAAAATTTAAATCAAAATAAAAAATCAATAGATTCATAGACCATACAAAGCTCAGAGAATTTTAATAAGTTTTATACTATTTTATTTGAATATCGTAATTAATTTTTTTAAAGAATTTCCAATTAGTTCTTTACATATTAACTAGATCATCTATTTACTGATCACCCTATATAACCTATATAACAAATTAAATTTAAACTTACTGAGGATAGTGATCCTAAACTTTTAAATTGGGGGAAAGGATTTAGTATACACACTACCTTTTTGCAACATTCACAAAATTCTATTCGTTAAATAGTAATAATAATTTGGTTCTCCTCATTCTGCTGCTACTTACTACTTCGATAGGTTTGTACCAAAACTTAACAGTTAAGACTAACGATTGTCAAGCACCTAATCATTAGTCCTGCAGCATTGACAATGTTCTCAAAGCTACTAACAGAAACCGACGTCGAGAAGAGCTTGCTGATCCCTACTTGTTCTTTCAATGCATTCCATTACGAAGAAGGTCATTTCTCACTTCGCTCTAGTGTTAATGATGAATTGGATGATCAAAGCTTGACAATCTAAAAAAGTCTAATTTCCATTGCGGCTTTTGTTTCGTTTATTTTGGAAACCTGGAAACGAAAAGGAGTGATCCACTTTTCGGTGAAGATTGAAGAATATCAGTGAAAAGAGTCAAATTTCGACACTACAAATGGCTTCCCCTTTCTCCCTCCCTCCCTCCCTCCCAAGTTTACTCTTTTTGTCAATAACATAACCCCTCATATCCATGGGAGATGGCTCAAGCAAATCTTCCAACATCATGGAAAGGTCTCTGATGTCTTCATTCCTCAAAAAAGGAGTTGTTCGGGTAAGAAATTTGGATTTGTCAGATTCTCAACTCTCAAGGAAGCCAAGAATGCAATAGAGAAGCTCAATAGTGCCTGGTTTATGGACTACAGGAGGGGATTAACTTGCAAAATTCAACTTGAGATCAACCTTTTAGCGAACAGTGGATATGAACAACGATAGAAAAGCTCCCACATCCAACGCTGCACATCATACTGATCAGCAAAAGTGGATGCCCCAAAGTAAGATCTCGGGTGACTTTCAAAAGAAATCCTGCAAGCAAGCCCTTATGAATGAGGCGGTAACATCGGTGGATCAAGTTCTCCAAGAGGATAGGAAGCAAGCACAGACAAAAACATGCAAAGGAATGATAGATGATGATTAGCTGTGTAATCTGAAGATATGTGTGATTGGGGTTGCTAGGGACTACTATGAGCCAAACACACTCATGGAGAACTTCAAAATACAATGTGTTTTTGACATTTCTGTCAAAAAAATCTCAGGCAAACAATTCTCATCTCGTTTGAAGAAGAAGAAACCATAACTACTATGAAGGAGCTAGGATGGTCATGGTTGAAAGAATGGTTTGTAGAGATCTTCCGCTAGTCTGAAAACATGGAATACAAATTTAGAACCACTTGGGTCACCATGTACGGCATCTACTGCATGCATGGAACTACAGTACCTTCCAAAACATAGCCAGCTTTTGGGGAGACATATTATCCATGGATGGAAGTACCCTCAAGTTCAATGACTTTAGTAGGGGAGCGTTTCTTCTAATGACAGACCAACTAGATAGAATCCACGAGGTGATTAACCTGGAATGCGGGAACTGTTGGGTTGTAAACCCAATTACATTGGGTAAGTCTTTTATTTTGTAGCCCATAGTGTTAGACTTTTGTGTAGTGTACTAAAGCCCATCATATAGAAAACTAATAGAGAAAAAAATAAAACAAAAAGACAAATTTCTGAGCTAGAAAATGTACAAAAACATAACACCATAATGCAGAAATTGTAGAGAAAAGAGCAAAAACGTGAGTTAAGGAAAAAGGGTTTTTGTTAGCTTTAAATTGCCATATGTATTTTGAAATGACAAAAACTTAAGTAAGCTTTAATGTTTTAATTCATATTGTAAATTTGCCTTATCACACATGATTTTCTCAATCCATTTTCAAGTGATCATATCAAACATTAAGACCATGATTTAATTACATATTCTTATTGGTCTTAATACTTTATAAAATGTCTTGAATATTTTAGAAAATTACTTGATGAATTTTTGGACCATGTTTTCATTAGAGAAAGTCAAGAAAAACTCCCACAAAAAATGTTAAAATGTTTTGGGTTGGATTAGGATCAAAGGTCACATCATTTCTAACCCAAAAGTGCAGGAAATAGGCTTTCTGGAGGCATGGGATCGATCCCCTAAGGGAAGGGATAGATCCCCTTTTGGCAGTAAGCACCCCAACGCAAGAAAAGGTCCTTCAGCCCAGAATAATCGAATCTGGAATGAAGGGATCGATCCCTATGGGAAGGGATCGATCCCTTTGCCCGAAAATAGCTGTAACGGCTAGTTTTTGTGAGACAACGATCATATTCAAGTTTTGACTCCACCCAACGGCTAGAATACATCCAAGGGACTATAAATAGAGGCTTAGAAGCTAAAGAAAGCGACAGGAACTGCTCAGAAATTCTATTCATCATCTTCTTCATTTTCCTCAAGCCTCAACAACAAATCAAGAGCTACAAAGTCTTCATCATCCATCATTCTCATATTCTTTGTATAGAATAGCACAAATCTTGTATAGGCTTTTTTCCTTGTGCTTAAACATTGTAATCACTTGCCTATTTAGAGGCCCTTCTTTGATTACACAATTTGTAAACACACTCATTCCTTGTAAAAGGGGAGGTTTCTCTTTAGCCTAACAAAAAGAGGGAGGTTACTCTTTAGCCTAAGAAAAAGAGGGAGGTTTCTCTTTAGCCTAGAAAAAGAGAGAGGTTTCTCTTTAGCCTAGAAAAAGAGGGAGTGTAACAAATTCAAGGATAGTGAATTTGGGAAAATCCTTGGGATCGTCTCAAGGTAGAGGACGTAGGCAAGGTTGCCAAACCTCTATAAATCGCTTGCGTACATTTCTCTATCCTTACTCTCTTTACATATTTGCAATTATATTTGTGTTTATTGTTTTGAATTTATATTGCATAATTGAGTAGCCTAGAGAACTTAGAAAATATCAATATAGGCTAGAGAATTTAGAGGAACCGAAAAAACGAACTTAAAGTTAGCGAAAAACTGATTCACCCCCTCTCGGTATAGCCTATAGAGCTAACAATTGGTATCAGAGTTTGGGCTCGAGATTGATTTAGACTAACCTCTATCGAGCAAAACGATCATAAATAGCTCACTTGAATGTAGGCACACCCCTAGGAGAAGAGGGACACTCATTAGTTAGACCTCCACTCTTCAATGGTGAAAATTACTCTTATTGGAAAATTATGATGATGTTATTTGTGCAATCCAGTGATTATGAAGTGTGGAGAGTAATAGTTAATGGCCCTAGAATCCCAATAAAGAAAGTAGATGGAAAAGATGTCCCTAAGAGTGAAGATGAGTGGGACACTAATGACATGAGATTGGCACAATTGAATGCCAAGGCTATGCACACCCTCTTTTGTGCATTAGGTCCCAATGAGTATAATAGAGTATCCTTATGTGAGAATGCTAAACAAATATGGGATAAACTAGCCATCACACATGAAGGGACAAATCAAGTTAGAGAGACCAAAGTAGGAATGCTCACACATGATTATGAGCTATTTAGGATGAAAGAAAATGAGTCCATTAGCGAAATGTTCACTAGATTTAATGATATAATTAATGGACTTAAGGCTCTAGGCAAGGCTTATTCCAATGCTGAAATGGTAAAGAAAATTTTGAATAGCTTGCTTAAGTCATGGGAGGCAAAGGTAACCACAATAGAAGAGTCTAAGGATCGAAATACCTTGTCTCTAAATGAGCTTATGGGCTCCCTACTTACATATGAAATGAAAATGAAAAGAAATGAAGTGCCTTCAAAGAAAGTAGGGGTAGCACTTAAGTCTTCCACTCATGAGGTCCTTGAAGATGATAGTGATGAGAGTGGAAATGAGGAAGAGAAGGAAATGGCAATGTTTGCCAAAAGATTTAATAGGTTTATGAGAATGAAAGAAAAAGAAAATAATAGGAGACATCAAAGAGGGGAGTCAAGTAGAAGAGAAAAGGACCCTTTAGTGTGTTATGAGTGTAATGAACCGGGTCATACTAAGTTAAATTGCCTTTTACTTAGTAAAGAAAAGGATAGGAAACCTAGGAAGAAAGCATTTGTGGCTGCATGGAGTGATAGTGATAGCTCCGATGAGGAAAACGTAGATAATGAGGTAGCCTACACATGCTTTATGGCCATTAGTGATGATGAGGCTAGTTGTAGTTCTAGTGAAAATAATGATTATACCTTTAGTGAACTCCAAAATGCCTTTGATGATTTAGCAAATGAATTTCAATGCATGAACTCCAAATATAAGAAAATCATTGCTAAATTAAAAATAGAAAATGAAGCCTTGACTAATACTAAGCTAGAATTTGAAAAGAAATTAGAAGAGGCTAACTTAGAGATAAATGAGTTGAATGAAAAGAATACAAATTTGCATAACTCATTTACTAGGTTTTATATGGGTCAACAAAAGCTAGATCATATGTTAGAGACCCAAAGAGCTTTCTTTGACAAAGATGGGTTAGGCTATAATGCTAAACAAAAAGAAACTCTTCTAAAGAATTTTCTTGTGAGCAAAAATCATATGCATGATTTATCTCTTACATGCTCACTATGCAATAGAATAGGACACTCTTCACAAGCATGCACTTATAGAAAAACTAAATTTAGAGGAAGAGTTGTTAGAAAAATGTGGGTGCCAAAGCATGCAATAAATAACGATGATTTGTGCTTGAAATGGATCCCAAAAGGATCAAAAATTATTTGCAGTAACTCTCATGGACCTAAGAAAATTTGGGTACCAAAGCATGCATAAATTTGTTTGTTGTAGGAGTGTTAGAGCATGGGAATACAATGGAACAATGGAGTTTACATGCTCAACACATCCTCATGGAGTTTGCTTGTACTAATGAGAAAAAGGAAGAGCTTGGAAATCCATCCTTAGCAAGGTGACAACAATTTCTAAAAGAATGGCTAATGGTAGATCCAACAATTCAAGGCAAAGCACTCTCAAGCAAAGGAGTTTTGTAAGCTTAATTAAAACTTTTATTTGATTAAATTATTTGCGCTTTGATAATCCCTAATGCATTGCGAGTTGAATGATTGAACAAAAGGCATGATAAATGATTTTTGAGTAGGTCTTGATACATTGGATGAAAGGCATGATTTATGATTTTGAAATGATTATTGGATTTCTGCATTTTAAGCAAGTTTTCTATGTGTTGATAATGTATTTACTTGTCTCAAAATACCAAATATGTCATATATGCAAAATGTCATGTCATGAGCAATAATGAAGAACTTGTATGTTGGAAATCATGGCATGTTGTTCACAAGATGTATGATTTGATGTTATATGTGCTTAAAATCTATGTGAACAAGTTTGTCTTGGCATATTTGTGGTTTCTAATACTTTGGTTTTGTCAAAATGTGCTTAACTCTCAAAATGACATCCTTTGAGACCAAAAATGCATTTTATTGTGAAAATTCTTCCAAAATTGCAAAATCTTTTGTAAAATGGTTTTTCATTCATGTTTTTCATTCATACAAGCCCAAAATCATGTTTTACAAATGTTTAAACCTTTACTTGGACTTAAAATACTCAAAAACGAAGTTTTGGTACCTCAAAGGTTGGATTTTCTGTTAAAAACTGCAGAAACAGGATGAGGGATCGATCCCTCAACAAGCAGGATCGATCCCTTTTAAGCAGAATGCAGAAAAACTGCATTCTGGAACTAAGGGATCGATCCCCCTCCTATAGGGATCGATCCCCCCAAGCCAAAATGGCCTTTTTACACTTTTTCAACTGAATTTGAGAAGGATTTTTCATTTTTTTGATATCTTCTTTCTTCTCAACTTAAAATTCAGTATTTTAACTTCTTTTTGATGCTCTTTAAACTATGAAAATTCATTTTTCATTGATATCATGCCTCAACTCCATCAACTTTTGTTACTTCCAACAAATGGTATCACTTTCAACAATTAATATCATTTTTCTTGAGCTCACAAGTGCAAAATCATTCTTCTTGTTGAAAACAATCATGAATTGCATAAATCTTGAAATAATCTTGAAATATATTTTCAATGAATGCTTAAACATAATTTTGAGATTTATTTCAATGATTTGAGAATTTGATGAACTTGTGCATAATGAATATTCTTCATTCCTTTTGTTCATCTTAGTCAAGCATGCTTATAGGATTATGTCTCTTAGCTTGACTTATCTATTCCACACTAGGTTTCATGATAATTATACATCTAGTGGATTGATTTCAAATATAAATTCAACAATTGGTAATGGTCATTGGCCTATAATTTGTGATGGCAAATGGATCCAAAATGTTTAAATGCATGAAACTTTATCATCCTTGTACTTAAAGAACTAGGGTCTTAATGACAACACCAACATTCAAAGATAAATGCAAACTTGATATCCATGCATTTATTATTTGAATCTTTCCTTGCTCATAATTGGTTAAGGACTTGAATTGGAAAATGAGCATAGGATTTTTGTGCTTAAAAACATGGAAGAAAATGTGTTTGCTTGAATACTTTGATTTTATGAATCTTCCATATGGTATAACTTTGTGAATATGAATATGGATTAATACTTTATGATAGTATGCTTATGTTTAATTAATCCATATGCATATTTGATGATGTGTGATTGTGTTCTTGCATATTTAGAATGATTATTTTCTTGACATGAACACACTACACATAGATATTGGATTCATGCAAAATGCCTAAGTCAACCATTAGTAACAATTGGTATTTAGATTGAAATAACAATAAGTATCATTGGCAACCATATTTTCAATAATTGGTAAGCCAAATCTAAATTGCCAATTGGTATGAGCTTTAAATTGACAATTCTTCTCATGCTCTTTAGTTTGAAATGACAAATAGAGAAGAATTCTCTTAGGATATTTGTGAAATCCCCAATTTTCATGTAATTCCTCTATGTTTGTAAAGTATTTCAATCTAATATGATTAAATGAATATAAAGTTGATGTGTAATTGATGTATGAATGATGTATGCATGATGTATGAAGTATGGAAGAAATAAGGAAGTTGATAGTCAATAAGCCAAATAAATTATGTTGATATGAGGAATTTATTTAATGTATGACAAGAAATTAATATCAGATTTTATTAGCTATAATGGATAAGTGGCTGTGATGAGAAGGAGGAAATTAAATGAGGGTCAAATGGTCTTGAGTCAAAAGAAGCATGGTCAATGGCTGAGATGAGTTATGGATTTACATGCATTTAATGCATATTGCATGAGTCACCCTCCAGCCATCATCACCCCTACGGCAGTAATTCTTTCCAGCTCTCCCTCTCGTTCCATCCAAGCTTCCAAGTCTCCTTCCATAGCTACCTTGACAAGCTACCTTATTCCTCCATCGATCCCTTTAGCTAGTTGAACGAAAAACGATCATAGTCACTAGACTAAGTGATATCCGAAGTTTGGTAGATTGAATCCAAGTATTGGAGGAGATCTCAAAGTTTGAGATTTTGGTCACTAGCAAAAGGTAAGAGAAGAAGATGATTTAGTCAAATTGATTCATGGTTTGGAGTTGTACTAAGTTGATATGATGTATGTATGATGATTGTTTAAAGGTTTAAATTGATTTGATGTTACAGCTTTGAAGGAGTGAAAGCTAGGGTTAACGCATCAAGTGATCTTGCGTTCTCGAAGGAATCAAGGTAAGGAATTTATGTAACAGACGTAAGGCGGCTATGTCCGCATGTTTTATGATGTTTTTACATAATTCGGAGAGAAGTATCAGTTGATTTTGTGCAGGAAAAGATGCATTTTCGGACTTGTCTCCTAGTACCAATTAGGCTAGGAGCAGCCGACTGTCATAAAGGGAAGTCGACTGCCTAGAGACAACCAAAACGCCGTTTTCTCGAAAACCGACTCAAACCAGTCGACTGCTATTTAAGCCAGTCGACTGCTATTTACCCAGAAGCATTCTGTTTCAAACCAGTCGACTGCTATATGGGACAGTCGACTGCTATTTTCCAAAATGCATTTTGCTTCAAAACCAGTCGACTGCCTATGAGACCAGTCGACTGCTAATTTTCCAGAAGCATTCTGTTTCAAAAACAGTCGACTGCTATTTCTTAAGAAGCATTCTGTTTGAAAAACCAGTCGACTGCTATATGTACCAGTCGACTGCCCCCATGTATTTTCAAAGATGAAAATATCGGAATTTTAAATGAAATTAATTTCGATAAAAAAAGTTACGAAGCAGCAGTCGACTGCCCTATAAGACCAGTCGACTGCCCTGTTTTTGAAAGAGGCTTACAAACCTATTTTCAGAGAGTATGAAATGCCATGGCAAGAAGCTATATGGCATATGTTTTGAGATTATGCACTTTCATGTTTCTGGTAGGGGCTCTGATCAAGTCCTGAAATGATGTATGTTATGGGCTGAGGAACCATAAGTCAGGCCTCAGTCGCTACAGAAGGACACTTGACTAGTGTTAACTGTAGCCACCCACAGTTGGCCAATCTGTTTATATTTCATGTTAGGCTAAGGGAGGATTCCTAGCCCTACGGGGTACGCCACATGATAATGATGATGATGATGATGATGATGATGATGCAGTGCATAACTCCATAAAAGTACAAATAGTTTTTAAGTTATCAAAAACTATATGTATATACGATTTCAAAGAAATAAAGAAATCAAAAGTACTTGGTATACTTGTATAAGAAGTTTTAAAAAGAAGTATATGATGTATGATTTCAAGAAAGTATAAGAGGTTTTAAGAAAAGTATGTATGTATGTAAATGATAATTGAAAGAAGTACATGAAGTATGTTTTGAAGAAGTATACGAAACATGCTATGCTATAAAAGCATGTAAAGTATGTTTTAAAGATAGAAGATGATGCATGTTTTATATGTATGCTATAATTTAAAAGAAGCATACAAAGTATGATTTCCATGTCATTTGAAATAAATATGCATGGTTGCAAACAATGCATGAAAGATGTTTATGATGCATACTTTATAATGTTTTACATGACATTATAGAGCCAAGTAGGAAAAATGCATATAGAGGCATAACACGCTCTTTTACATATTTTTCTTACTGAGCGTAAACTCACCCTTTTACGAACATTTTTCATACAGACTATCTGAGGTAATCCCTCGCTCTCGATAGAAGAGCCTACGAGTGGATCTTGAAAGTTTACCTTCGAAAGACGCTTCCCAAGTAGTATAGAAGGTATACTTATGTAATTATGCAAAGTAAATTGTAATTCAGCTATGGTACAGTACAACTAACATTTTTGAATATAAGATGTCGGGGATTTAAGTTAAGATGATGCATGAGATCCTGTGGAAACGGATGATACATATATACATGTATCATTAGTCTGTTTTATTGAAATTGAATTATTCATATTGAGCTGTTAGATATTAAGCTTAAGAAAGAAAGGTATGATTGACATTGACAAGCAAATCTAATCAAGTTAAGTGAAAGAGGAAAAAGTTAAATGGTAAGATGTAGTGACGGGGACGTCACAATATTTTTGCATGAAACTCTTGTGTGCTAGAATTTGAAGTTAATTGCTATATGTTTTGATTCTATGCACACTCTTGCTTGAACATGATTTATGAGCTCATGCATATGATATGTCATCTAATTTCAGCTCATAATCATGATGTATTACAAAGCACCTTAGTTGGACTTTAGAAAGAACAATTGATATACTTAGGTGCTTAATAGGATTGAAATGAGCAAGTCATAGACCTTAGTAGATATTTATACACAACTTGCTTCATTAATTACCAATTGTGAACTTCTTGCAAAATTATTTATAAACAATTGGTATAGGATCATAAGTCATGTTCTTTGCATGAATATTTCATACTCTTTATGAACAATTGACTTATTTATTTGTGCTATGAGTCCCATGTACTAACATGTTTCTTGTTGGATGGAGCATATTCTTTTATATCTTCTCACATAGCCATGATTTTAGGGGGAGCATATTTTTTATTATTTTTCCTTCTTTTTTCTATGACAAAAAGGGGGAGAGATAGATATTAAAGGGAGAGATATTAAGGGGGAGAGATAATAGGGGAGAAATAGTTTGAAAATTCATTTTCAAAACCCATGCTTATATTAAGGGGGAGCTTTGTAAAATCCTGCTTTATTTGAGGGGGAGTATTTTATCAAAGAATTTTCAAAGCAAATTTACATTAAGTTTTGTCATATCAAAAAGGGAGAGATTGTTAGCTTTAAATTGCCATTTGTATTTTGAAATGACAAAAACTTAAGTAAGCTTTAATGTTTTAATACATATTGTAAATTTGCCTTATCACACATGATTTTCTCAATCCATTTTCAAGTGATCATATCAAACATTAAGACCATGATTTAATTACATATTCTTATTGGTCTTAATACTTTATAAAATGTCTTGAATATTTTAGAAAATTACTTGATGAATTTTTGGACCATGTTTTCATTAGAGAAAGTCAAGAAAAACTCCCACAAAAAATGTTAAAATGTTTTGGGTTGGATTAGGATCAAAGGTCACATCATTTCTAATCCAAAAGTGCAGGAAATAGGCTTTCTGGAGGCATGGGATCGATCCCCTAAGGGAAGGGATTGATCCGCTTTTGGCAGTAAGCACCCCAACGCAAGAAGAGGTCCCTCAGCCCAGAATAATCGAATCTGGAATGAAGGGATCGATCCCCTATGGGAAGGGATCGATCCCTTTGCCCGAAAATAGCCTGTAACGGCTAGTTTTTGTGAGACAACGGTCATATTCAAGTTGTGGCTCCACCCAACGGCTAAAATACATCCAAAGGACTATAAATAGAGGCTTAGAAGCTAAAGAAAGCGACAGGAACTGCTCAGAAATTCTATTCATCATCTTCTTCATTTTCCTCAAGCCTCAACAACAAATCAAGAGCTACAAAGTCTTCATCATCCATCATTCTCATATTCTTTGTATAGAATAGCACAAATCTTGTATAGGCTTTTTCCTTGTGCTTAAACATTATAATCACTTGCCTATCTAGAGGCCCTTCTTTGATTACACAATTTGTAAACACACTCATTCCTTGTAAAAGGGGAGGTTTCTCTTTAGCCTAACAAAAAGAGGGAGGTTACTCTTTAGCCTAAGAAAAAGAGGGAGGTTTCTCTTGAGCCTAGAAAAAGAGAGAGGTTTCTCTTTAGCCTAGAAAAAGAGGGAGTGTAACAAATTCAAGGATAGTGAATTTGGGAAAATCCTTGGGAGCGTCTCAAGGTGGAGGACGTAGGCAAGGTTGCCGAACCTCTATAAATCGCTTGCGTACATTTCTCTATCCTTACTCTCTTTACATATTTGCAATTATATTTATGTTTATTGTTTTGAATTTATATTGCATAATTGAGTAGCCTAGAGAACTTAGAAAATATCAATATAGGCTAGAGAATTTAGAGGAACCGAAAAACGAACTTAAAGTTAGCGAAAAACCAATTCACGCCCCCTCTCGGTATAGCCTATAGAGCCAACAGTTTTCTTTTGCTTGGTATGAAAAAAGGTGCAAACTTTCTTGTAAGCATTCTTTTACTCTACCTATATGAATATATTTTGATGCATTTGGAAGTGAAAATATTGTGATATTGTTGTTTTACATGTTTGAAGATGAGTTATGTTTGATTGTTGTGTGGATATTCTTGAAACTTGAGATTGGTTGTTGTGAGTTTGTTTTGATGAGATGTTGATGATGGAAATGTGTGTGTGATTGAGTTGAAAAGGTTGTGAATTTGGTGGCTGTTGGAGCTTGTTTTAGTTGTTTGTTAGAAGCTTAAAACAGTTTGCATGCCAAGTGTTTGTGTAAATGCCTCTTAGACTTCTCCTCCTAACAAAAGTGGCATCAAAGCTTCAGGTTTATTTGTGTTGATTTCTTGGTGGATTTTACTTAACTTAGGTCTTCCATTTGGTGTTTTTTTTATTAGTGTGGTGATTTGTTGTGGGTGTTGGTGAAGTTGGCATAGTGATGGCTAACACTTTTGTGCAACCGAAAATTCCTAAGTTAGGTAAAAATAATTTTGATAATTGGAGTATACAAATGAAGTTGTTGTTGGAGTCTCAAGACTTATGTGAGATTGTTCACAAGGGGTTTGAAGAACCGAGTGTAGAAGAGGAGGAAAAACTAATGGAAACTCAAAAGGCCACTCTTAAGGAGTTAAGGAAGAAAGATAATAAGGCTTTGTTTGCACTCTACCAAGCAATTAATGAGTCAAATTTTGAGAAGATTTCTATGGTTTTAACTTCTAAGAAGTCATGGAATATCCTCAAGAATTCACATAGAGGAATTGACAAGGTTGTAAAGATTCGCCTACAAGTGCTAAGGGGTGAGTTTGATGCCATCTCTATGAATGAAAATAAGACCATTTCGGAGTACTTTGGAAGAGTGTTGACTATTGTGAATGAGATGAGGAGGAATGGTGAGAAGCTTAGTGATGTCATGGTTATGGAAAAGATTCTTCGATCTTTAACTCCAAAATTTGAGCAAATAGCGGTGATTGTTGAAGAAGTGAAGGACTTGGATGATATGATGTTTGATCAATTGATGGGAACATTGCAAGTGCATGAACAAAGATTGAGTACGAAGGTGACTAGCTTCATTGACCAAGCTCTTCATACTAAGCTTGTTTTGGATGAAGATAGAAAGGAAGTTTGAAGTGCTCAAAGAGGAAGAGGTAGAGTCTCTAGAGGCCGTGTTAGAAGTAATGCAATTCGATGTCGTCATTATGAAATTGGAGGTAGAGGTTATGATGACCAAGGAAGAGGCTTTGTAAGTAGAGGTAGAGGAGGTAGAACAAGAGGTGGAAGACATCAATCATGGCATGCTCGAAGAGGAAGAGGAAAAGGTAGAAATGATGGCAACTTCAACAACTTGCCAAACAGCAAGATTATGACAAAAGAAATGTTCAATGCTATAATTGTCATAAATATAGGCATTATAGCAATGAATGTTAGGGAAAGCAAGGTGGTGAAGTCAATGAGCAAGCCAACTATGTCGAGAAGGACTATGGTGTGGTAGATTATTTTGTTGTTCACTTCTAATGGGACTATTATGGATGAAACCAACACTTGGTATCTTGATAATGCAGCTAGGAACCACATGACCTGGAACAAGAAAGTATTTGTTAAGTTGAATGAAGCAATGAAAGGCACTGTCACTTTTGGAGATGATTCCAAAGTTCGAGTGGAAGGCAAAGGTAACATTCTTATCAAGCTCAAGAATGGTCTCATAATTTTATTTTCGATATTTATTACATTCCTTCTTTGAAAAAGAACATTTTGAGTTTGGGACAACTTTTGGAGAAAAGGCATGTGATACATATGGAGAATAGTCTTCTTATTATAAAGGATAGGAATAGGAAGTTGATTACTTTTGTAAAGATGTCAAATAGAATGTTTCGTTTGAATTTGCAATATGATGAAGTTCATTGTTTGAGTTCTATTGTGCAAGATAAGTCTTGCTTGTGGCACTTGAGGTTTGGGCATCTTAACTTTGATGGCTTGAGAGCTTTGGCAAGCAAACGTATGGTGAAGGGGTTACCTTATATTAATCATCCTAATCAAATTTGTGAAGGTTACATTCTTGGAAAACAACATAGGCTAAGTTTTGCCAATGAAGGTAGGTGGAGAGCATCTAGACCATTAGAGCTTTTGCATACCGACATTTGTGGTGATTTGAAACCAATGTCGAATGGAAAGAATAGATACTTTGTGACTTTCATTGATGACTTTAGTCGAAAGACTTGGGTGTATTTTTTGAAGAGGAAGTCCGACTTGCTAGAAACATTCCAAGAGTTCAAAGCATTTGTGGAGAATCAAAGTGGCTATTACTTGAAGATTCTAAGGTCCGATCAAGGTGGAGAGTACACTTCGGATCAATTCCAACACTTATGCAAGGCTTATGGGATTATGCACCAAGTCACTCCATCTTACACTCCACAACTTAATGGTGTTGCCGAAAGGAAGAATCAAACAATCTTGGACATGGCACAGAGTATGATGAAAGGTAAGAAGATGCCGATAGAGTTTTGGGCGGAAGCAGTGGCTTGCGCTGTGTACTTGTTGAATCAGTGCCCTACTAAGAGTGTTTATTTGAAGACCGCAGAGGAAGCTTGGAATGGATTAAAACCAAGTGTGGCTCATCTCAAAGTATTTGGGTGTGTTGCTTATGCCAAAATTTCGGAAGCTGAAAGAACAAAGCTTGATGACAAAAGGGAGAAATGTGTCTTTCTTGGCTATAGAGCACCAGCCATGAGTTACAAGTTGTATAATCCATTCTCAAAAAGAGTTTTTATGAGTAGAGATGTGATCTTTAAAGAGAATGGTTCATGGGATTGGAATCTTGATGAAGTTAGTGTTGTGGAATTACAACTTGAGCAAGAAGAAGAAGAACCTAGAATGGTCCACGATGTAGAGCCATAAACACCTATCCACACCTCTCCCTCAACATCATCTCCATCATCTTTTTCATCATTTGGAGATAGCTCTAGTGAAAGGCCTCTAAAACTAAAAGTTTAATGGAAGTGTATGAAGCCACCGAAAGCATTGAAGATATTAATCTTTATTGTTTCTATATGGATTGTGATCCTCTTTGTTTTGAGGAAGCTATTCAAGAAGAGAAATGGAAGAAAGCCATGGATGAAGAAATGAAGGCAATTGAGAAGAATGATACTTGGTCTTTAACAACCTTACCGAAGTGTAAAAAGGCCATTGGTGTGAAATGCGTGTACAAGACTAAGAAGAATGAAAAAGGAGAAGTTCAAAGATGCAAGGCGAGATTGATTGTAAAAGGGTACAAGCAAAAACCCGATATTGATTATGGTGAAGTGTTTGCTCCAGTTGCTCGATTAGAAACCATTAGATTAGTGATTTCCTTGGCTGCCCAAAATGGTTGGAGACTCTATCAATTGGATGTCAAGTCCGCATTTTTGAATGGTTTTCTTGAAGAGGAGATATATGTGGAACAACCCTTAGGGTATGTGAAACTGGGTAATGAAAGCAAGGTGTACAAGTTGAGAAAAGCTCTTTATGGGCTCAAGCAAGCACCACGAGCATGGAATGCTAGAATTGATAAGTATTTCCTTGATAATGGCTTTGAGAAGTGTCCTTATGAACATGCCTTGTATGTTAAGAAGACCACTTGTGGAGATGTGCTATTTATGTGTCTTTATGTTGATGATTTGATCTTCACCAGAAACAATGCAACTATGTTTGATGAATTTAAGAAAAGTGTGATTCAAGAGTTTGAGATGACAGACATTGGCTTGATGGCACACTTTCTTGGTATTGAGGTAGTGCAAAAGGATGATGGAATCTTTATCTCTCAAAGTGCATATGCAAAAGAGGTTCTTAAAAGATTTAAAATGGAGTCTTGTAATGCAGTGAACACCCCCCTTGATTGTGGCTTGGAGTTGAGGAAGACTTCTGATGGTGGCAATGTGGATCCTACATACTTCAAGAGTCTAGTTGGAAGTTTATGCTATCTTACTTGCACTAGACCCGACATTCTTTATGAAGTTGGTTTGATTAGTAGATACATGGAGGAACTGGATCAATCACACCTTAGTGCGAGAAAGAGGATTCTAAGGTATGTCAAAGGAACAATCAATGATGGTTTGTTCTACTCCTATTCCAATGATGTGAAACTTGTTGGGTATTCGGATAGTGATTGGGGTAGAGATTTGGATGAAAGGAAGAGCACTTCCGATTTTGCTTTCTATGTTGGTGATTGTGCATTTACTTGGTCTTCCAAGAAGCAACCTATTATGACTTTATCAACTTGTGAAGCGGAGTATGTGGCTACAAATTCTACTGTTTGTCATGCTATTTGGTTGAGAAATGTGTTGAGCTATTTGAGGTTTGTGCAAGAAGGTCCTACGGAGATTTTTGTTAACAATCGTTCGGCTATTGCTTTAGCCAAGAATTCGGTGTTTCATGATAGGAGCAAGCATATTGAAACTCGCTATCACTTTATCCAAGAGCATGTGGAGAAGAAAGAAGCTGAGTTGGTGCATTGCAAGTCTCAAGATCAAGTTGCAGATATTTTTACCAAGCCATTGAAGATTGATGTGTTTAAGAGAATGAAGTTGATGTTGGGAATAAGAAGTGGTAATTGGGTTTAAGGGGGGATGTTGGGTTGTAAACCCAATTACATTGGGTAAGTCTTTTATTTTGTAGCCCATAGTGTTAGACTTTTGTGTAGTGTATTAAAGCCCATAGTATAGAAAACTAATAGAGAAAAAAATAGAACAAAAAGACAAATTCGTGAGCTAGAAGATGTACAAAAACAGAACACTATAGTGCAGAAATTGTAGAGAAAAGAGCACAAACGTGAGTTAAGGAAAAAGGGTTTTCTTTTGCTTGGTATGAAAAAGGGTGCAAACTTTTTTGTAAGCATTCTTTTACTCTACCTATATGAATATATTTTCATGCATTTGGAAGTAAAAATATTGTGATATTGTTGTTGTTTTACATGTATGAAGATGAGTTATGTTTGATGGTTGTTGTGTGGATATTCTTGAAACTTGAGATTGGTTGTTGTGAGTTAGTTTTGATGAGATGTTGATGTTGGAAATGTGTGTGTGATTAAGTTGAAAAATTATAAACTTGGTGGCTATTTGGAGCTTGCTTTAGTTGTTTGTTAGAAGCTTAAAAAAGTGTACATGCCAAATGTTTGTGTAAATGCCTTTTAGACCTCTCCTCCCAACAGGAACAAAATTTTCAAAGTTAGTCAATGAGATTGGCTCGGACATGGTCTCCCTATTCCATAGTTGTTGCAAAGCTGATAAATCGAACATGTCTGCCACCGCTCTTCAATCTCCATGGATGAACTCAGAAGAAGATGAAGTTGAAGATACCAAGGCAACTCCACCGGAAATGGACAGCTCACCAAAGGTTAGTAGGTCTCCTGACAATTTCTGTGGTGTTGCATGCATGAATTTGTCCTTATCCACAACTGCTAGCCAAACCCTTGCTTCTAAGTTAGGGGTTGAATCTCTTCCTTCTGACACCTTGGATCGAGAAAGTGAAGAAGTGGTCCCTAACACAATGCCACCAACCAATTCCCTTATTCATGAACTAGATGGCTTGGTTCTTCCAACTTCAGGTCAAAAGCCGCATGAATCATCAAATAAAGAAACAAATTTGAATTTTCAAAACAAAGTCAATGGAGTTCATACTGTTGTCTTCCTGCCACTCACGCTGGAAAAGACGGCGAGAGTTACAATGATGCTGAGGATGAAATTGAAAATGACACTACAACTATTATCCCAGCCAAAAACAAAGTTCCAAAGCCCAAGATCAAGAAACTTTCTATTTCTAATATTAGAAAATTTAAATCTTTGGATGAAGTAAAAGAAACGTTGTTACTCAAATCCTCCAAAAAAGGTAAGAAAAAGCTTAAGACACAAAAAAAGAAGTTATCAAGGAAAGGAGATGTGACCACAGCAAAGCCAGCAAATAAATCTCTCTCTGATGGAGATTTCATCAACAGAAGGAAAATTCTTGACAAGGAGGCTGAAACTTGGGAAGTTGGTAAACTAATGGGCTTCCAAACTAACCTCAGTGATGAATGTATTATTGAGAGCCTTAAAAGGCTAGAAGATAGGGGCTAAAGTCCCAACTCTCTTTTTGGGGTGTTGTCGAACTAGTTCCAGCTCTCTTTTGTCTGTCATGCGTATTCCAAGTTGGAACATACGTGCACTAGGAAATAATGCTAAATTAAGTTCTCTAAAAAGGGTCTTGACTACTAATAATGTGGAAATGGTTCTCCTTCAAGAAACCAAACTTGAATTTGTCACAGATCAATTAATCATAAGGTTCTGGTGGGATAATAATTTCAAGTGGCTATTTGCAAAGTTTTTTTTTTTTTGAAATAAGGTATCTTTGCAAAGTTAAGACAGAGACAGCTGTTACATATGAGATGCTCTTAGGGAATGATGTCTGAAACCGAAGAGTGAAGACTCTTGGATACTAAGAATATGTATACAAATTTGAGTGCTATGGCATTAATACTGGGTTGGCATGCCGTTTCTGATAGATAACTGTGAGATACTAAATAAAAATTGCAAGAACTCTCTCAGATGTCAGATTTTGTTTTACAATTAATTAAGTTTAGTTGATTTGATTATCAGAGACACATCTCATTTAATAAGATTCCACAATTCCAAAACTTCCACATTCAGGCATAACTTAATATTTATACACTGACCTGCAGAAGTCCTGATAAGCTTTCTTGTTAAGGATTAATTAACAATAATGATCATGAATTAATCACATGATTAATCCTGTTCACGTGGCATCGTCATTCTGGCAAATAACAATGGCTAATGATGGTCATGTGATAAATAACTAGAGTGCTATTCCTTTGAATATCAAATATCGGAATTTGAATGTCAACTGTCATTCACATTATCATGGTATTTTCTTTATTGCTTGTTTTATTCTTTAAGTCTCATCACTTTCTAGCAATTCCAGAGCAAGATGCCATTTCCAATGGGAGTTTGACCCATGCCAAACTAATTAAGAGTAATTATTTATTGTAATTTAATTTATCCTTTTTAATTAAGCCACATCACTCGGATAATTTTGTGTTAATACTCTTCCGAGTTGGTATGATTTGGGCTTGTAATATCTCTTAATAGAGAAAAAAATAAAAACTCGAGTATAACCCAATTCATTCAAGCAACCCTTTTAAAAAGTGATTTTCAAATCTTGTAATCTTTCTATTTTAATTTTAGATAGGTAAATTATGTAAAAAAAAAAAAAAGGAGATAAACAAACAACTCATATATTGAAATTTGGGTTTACTTTAATGGGCTTCATCCAAGTCCCATTCACTACTTGAAAGAGTCCAGTTCAAGTCAAGTTTTATGGAGAAACAAAGACATGTTACATATCACTCTGAAATTAAAATCCAATATAGTTTATAAACCATGCATGTACTAACATTTAGACCTTACAAAAGGTTAAAATGAAATTATTACTAATTTATTGAGCTCAAAAGTATACAATTATATATTTATTTTCAATTGAGGAAAAACTTATTAACAATTATATTAATCTATTTTTTTTTTTGAGACATTTCTGTGCAAAGCAAACTCCTACTTTCAAAACTAAAACGGTGGATGAAATCCTATACAACAATGTGTACACAAGTATGGGCTAAGAGCTTACTAAGGCTGTTGTCCTAGTTCTCCAATAAGCCTAGCTTCTCCAATGGGCTAAAAGTCTAGAGATGGGGCAAGCCCTCGGAAATATTCACCAAATGAAAATAGCTTAAGAATCCAACACGTGGGTTGGTTCCATTTTGTTGCCAAATTGAGTGGGTAACCTTTTGTCAGACTGATTTAAGATTGTCATCTTAAATCTTATTCATTAAAATTGATTAAATAAAAATTAAATTTAAAGGTAATTGATGAATTTAAAGGTAGGATGCATAAATTGCAGGGAAATGAAGGAATTTTTAGAAGTGTAGAAAACAAATCTGTTGAAAAATGGGTAGCTCCAAAGGTAGGATGGATGAAAGTTAACTGTGATGGTGCTTTTGATGTAAATACAAATAAAGCTGGGCTAGGAGTGGTTGTTAGAAATTTTGAAGGCAAGGTTGTCGATGGTTGGAGCAGAAATATTATGGCAAGTAATTCTTTGGTAGCTGAGTGTTTAGCACTTCGAGATGGTATGTTTTTAGCCAGGCAAAATAAATATGATAAGGTTGTTTTTGAGATTGATGCCATGGAAGTTTACATTATGGTTCAAGGGAGATCCGTTGTTTGCTGGAAAGTGTGGCTGGTGATCAAAGATATTCAGAAGCTTCTGCAAATGTTTCAAGACTACAGAGTTAGTAAAGTTGGTAGAATAGCTAACAAAGCAGCTGATTGGGTGGCTTCCTTAGCCAAAAAGGGGATGTGTTGGTCTGGCAAAATTGGACCTTTTCCATCTTCTTTGGTTGGTATACTGGACAAAGACGGCCTGCTAGCTTCACCTATGTAATTGCAAGTTTGTAATCTGATATGTGAGTTTATCACGTAAGCTCAAGTGTATTGGATTTGTTATGATGTATCCATGATTCCATCAATGAAAAGTTTCTTTGGCCAAAAAAAATAAAATAAAATAAAATTTAAATTTAAGAATTAAAGTGGGTAGATTGATAGAGTTAATTGAATCGACCATCGACCAATAATATGTAAAACATAATTAAAAATACCATTTACGCACAAAATTTCATCTCTTGGGTTTACGTGTGCGCGAATATATTAAATAATGTATTGACTATTGATTTTTCAAAAAAAAAAAAGAATCTCATGAATTTAATTTAAAGTATTTTTTTTTTCTCATGAACTTAATTTAAAGTATCTTATTTTTTCAAAAAAAAGTACAAATAAAAAAAGGAATTAAACCTTATTATGAAGCGGCAAAGGATGGAACTACATGATATACTAAATAATGTATTGGCTACTGACTTTCTAATTAATAAAAAAA
Source organism: Heritiera littoralis (assembly GCA_031772115.1). Taxonomy (NCBI): domain Eukaryota; kingdom Viridiplantae; phylum Streptophyta; class Magnoliopsida; order Malvales; family Malvaceae; genus Heritiera; species Heritiera littoralis. The sequence goes on along the minus strand of JAPDPK010000053.1, from coordinate 539,279 downwards.
AAAATCTCATGAACTTAATTTAAAGTATCTTAGTACAAATAAAAAACCTTATATTTGATCTTTAAGAGGAATAACAATAATTGTACCAGGAACTAGTTATTTAAAAAATCTTACTTAAATCTTGCTTTGCCGTACTTTTATTTTGAAGATTTAGATTCAAATCATTTTAATTTATTTATTAAGAATATTTTAATTATGGCCAGAGTCAATTAACTGGGAATGATTTAGCTTTAATAACTTGTAACTTGTATATGATCTCAATAGCATTCAAAATTTGAAAGGAGACAAAAGCAACTGGGCCTAAGCCATCGAACAGCTTGGAAAGCATTAAAAACATACAAAATCAGACAATTTAATGCATAATCTTAACCGACACCACTTCAAGGAAGCAAATTAATTTCCACCACTTTTATTTTTTTTCCCTAAACAAAGCATCAACCCATCATTTAATTCACCCTTCTGCAGTTCTTCCTGATCTCTCCCTTTGATCCAGTGAGGGGACTAATGTCTCCCATCTTGATCATGCCAGTAACAAAATCAGAACTGAAGGAGCTCGGATTGTTGGTGTAACCCTTAACAATGGAGTCCGTGGAGCCCCCATTGAACAACTGTTGATCAGAGTGGAGAAGTCCTTTCCTGTTGATCAGGTTCTTGAAGTAATTGTTGTCAAAAAACGTTGGTGTCTGGAGATCAAGGGGTGCCAAATTGTTGTCCCCTGAGCCTGTCTTTCTTGGACAATTTCTTCGCCTTGTTTGAGCAAACGACGGATTAATGTTGCTCTCGTTGTATATGTGAGCCCGGAATGATGTGCACCTTGCTTGTCCAATTGTGTGTCCCCCTGAATTTACAACAGCATTTAGAGTCCAATTAGGTAAAAAAAATATTTTCAATGATGTGATTGTCTACGCTGAAATTAAAAGTCTAACATTCTATTGACATATGATAAATCAAATAAAAACTCGAGTTCCAGTAATCAAAATTGATTTATTCAAAAGAGGACAAACCAGATAAAGCAACCAAGTCCTTGTTGGAAAGTCCAAGAGCCTTGAATCTGGAAATGAGTCGGCTCAGGCTAGAAGTTGGGGGAGGAATGCCATTATTAGCAGCAGACCGGCTTGCAGTCCTGGCATCTCTCCTTCCAAGTTTCACATCCCAGTTGGGGCCCCCAAGCTGCAAACAAGAAAGGGTATTCTCTCAATTACTTGCTTGATTGCCACTTCTACTAAAATGCTTAAAATATTTTGGACTTACGATTTTCACAGAGTCTCTAGCAGCGATAGCCAAGATATCAGCACATGAAACTACGCCAGGGCAAACCTTCTCGACAGCAGACTTGATGTTGTCAACCACATTGAATCCGCGAGCAGAATTGTTATTTGGGACGGCGGTTTTTTCTCCGGTGAAGGAAGGTGTGTCGTCGAGTAGCACTGATCCGTCACATCCCTGTCATGGGCATTAAGATAACGCCATGAGAAATAAAGGTACACGTATAATTTACTTTTACATATGAAATAAAAGAATAGTAAGACAAAGCGATTAGACATAGGGGTCATTTTGGTCGGTTTCCTTCGAAAATTTATTGACACCCAAGTCCCAAACCGACACTTTTTTTTTTTTGGTACATCCAAACCGACACTTCTTTTTTCTTCAATACTTTTTGACACAAGTCAAACAGTGAGACATAAGACCTGTCGTGGCAAAAGAAAATGTAAAAACTGTGACATATAGAAATTAGGCCATGCACCCGAGCAGTTAGCTTAGTAATTGGTGCATGATTTTCTTTGTGTGTGTGTGTGTATATATATATATATATATATATATATATATATATATATAAAAAGTCATGAACATGCATCATAATTTTGAACGTATTACCAAAAGATTTCAGTTTGGAAGAAGAAGAAGAATTACATTAACAAAGCAGTCATGGAAGAACAATCGAAGCAGGGAGGCACCCATCCTGGCCTCTTTCATTATAGCAGCGTGAACAGTGGATTTCACAGTCGGAAACAGTTTTGGACATGATTTGGAGTAAAAATTTGTTGAAAGTTGAGCTTTAGAGCTTCCAAAGAAAAGCACAAGGAGAAGCAAAGTCAGAGACAACTTGGAAAAAGAAGAAGTAGAAGAAGCCATGGAAGTTGTAATAGAATATAATAGCAAAGAAATTGAAATAAGTAAAAATTTTTGTTGTGGCTTGGAAACAAACTGTGGCAAACCATTGCTTTATATAGAGATTTTGATAAGGCTAATCAAGGCTTGGCAGGTAACCTAACACGTGGACTCTTTAAATGTGCATGGCAATTTTATTTTTTACGTTGAGAAAAACTACAGAAACAATTAAACTAAATTAAAACACTTATTTTGACTGATAATTTGATCACGGAAAAGTATACTGGAACAGTTAGAACGCGTCTTTCTTTGAAAAGATACCTTGAAGATATGTTTCACATCAATTTGTCAAGAAGAGCCGTGTTGTTGGTAGCAGAATTTCAAACCCATGGTCCCCCAATGAAACAGCTTAGTTAATTCTTCATGATTTGGTGAAGACTCCAGATTTATAATAATGAAAATTCAGCAAATTTGACTACTTCTCTTCAAAAAGAAGCAAATGAACCAAAAAAAAAATTATATCCCTTAACCGAAAGCATAATAATCTTTTAACATCTTAATCGCCTTTGATGAAAATTACTTCTTAGTTTATTAATTGATTCTGAACAATGTATAGCTCAAGACAAGCAGCCTTGATAAGTTAAAGCCTGGATGTTATTAGTACTCCTATCTTTGTCAAAAATGTCATGGATTTGTTTTTTTTTCGTCAAAGGACAAGGTTTGTTTACCAGTATGCTGCCAATATGTGGATAGCGTGGGTATTTAATACTTAATTTTTCTACGTTGGGTGACATATTCAACTCTTGTTCATTATGATTAAGAAAAATTTGCATGGCCGGGGGTATGAAATTCTTAATCGTAGTCCAATCATGCCAGATGTACTCTAGGAGTCTACGGGAATCTTGTTATAGTCAATAACGAAATTAGACTTGATTAGATCAATTAAGTATAGTGACTTGTGTAAAATTGTAAATTAATTATTACGAATTTTAAGATTATCAACTACTTTGCTCTGCACTAAAAACCCTACCATGAGTGTCTTTTTTTTTTTTTGGTCTGGAATAAAAATGATATTCGATAAAATAGACCAAAGTCTCTGATAGATAATGTTTTTATATAAAATTACAAGCACAAGTAATAAAAAATTATAGTCACAATTAATTATTACATTCATATACATAAAAAAAATTAATCAAATAAACAAATTACTAGTAATTAATTGACATATATATTGAGAAAATTCAACACAAAATTAATTTCAAATATTAGAATTTTACGCCAGAGATGAGTTAAACTCGTACTAATAATGGAGTTTCAAGAATATTCATTTAACATGGAGAATAGAGTGTGAAGTTTAGCATATGAGAAATTGGAGAAAGAATCAAAAAATTAAGACTGAATTGGAATTCTTTATTTTTTGGTTACAAATTGGAATTCTTTAAAGCTAGCTTGAATAGCTTTCCTAAAACTATATATGTTACAATAATGATACGATCTGATTATTTAACTGGATTCCACAGTCTAAATAAGCCATGAAATGTCTTCATACGCATGGTTAAAGAGTTTACTTTTCTAACAAAAGAGCTGGTAAGAATTAAGAAAGAGGTTGAATTTTGAAACTTGATTAGTCAAATCAAAATCATTTGAAGATATATAGACGTTAAAATGTTAAGCAAAGCTGTCATAAAGCTAGGAAAACAAGCAGGAAAAAGTCAGCAAAATGAAAAAGATTAAGATAAAGCAAATAATTTTCCACGCCATCTTCCGAACATTCCAAAGTATTGATTCCTTTTACATTGTACCATAATATTTCTGATTAAAAGGGTCATTTGGCATTATTTTTGTTTTTGTTTTCGTTTTCTTGGAAATATTAACAGAAAACACATTTGGCAACGTGTTTCTGTTTTCAGAAAACAAAAGCAAGAATTTTCAAAATTATTGGAAACAAGAATTTTTTGCTTCCATTGTTTTCGGAAACATATTTTCATTTTTGATGCTGTTCATAAATAAGTGAATAGAGTTTATATATTAATATAATATTAATATTTTCATAATAAAAATATAAAATAAAATTAATTAATTTTTAAAATAAAATAATATTAAATTTTAATATAAAAATATTATTTAATTAAAAAATTTTTAAATTAAATATATTTATTTAATATAAAAAAGTTGAAAATATAAAAAGCAATTAAATATAAATTATATTGAACTATAATATTATAATATTATTTAATTTAAATTTATATAATAATTTATTGAATATATTATATATTTAAGTAATATCATTTATTATAATTTTGATATGTTAATAATTAATATTATTGCTAAGTACTATTACTAATATAATTAATTATTATTTTACTAAACAATTTTATTATTTAATATTATATTATTTCAATTAAATTTAAAATATATCACTACTAGTATTAAATAACTTAATATTATTAAATAAGTGAATACTTAACCTTAAATAATATTATTTATATTAAATATAATATATTTTAATAGCTATATAATTTATTATAAATTAATTAGTTAAATATTTTATTGATTAATTTAATATTATTACAATTAAATAAAATAAAATAATTAAAAATTTTATAATATTACAATTAAATTAAATAATATTATTAATATAATTTATAATTGTTAATGTCTATTATTATTTAATATAAAAATTTAGAATTCTACTAATCTCAATTATTAATTAATAATAAGTAATATTTAAAAAATTATTTAATAATATTTTTAATTGAATTATTTTATTTAATATTTTATTTAATTATAATATTATTTAAATTATATTATATTTTTATATGAATAAATGAAAATATTTAATACAAGTATTAAATAGTATAAATTAATATTATGTAATATTACATACATATTATTATTTAATAAATATATTATTTTTATTTAATTTTTAAATTTTATTTTATGAATTGAATTATTACATCTGAATCAATTTAAAAATTTGTTTTTAAAACGTAACAGTGTTAGCCAAAAATGTTTTTTATTTTCAGAATTTGAAAATAAAACAAAACAAAACAAAAATAAAACTTTCAGAAACAGAAAATAAAAAACATAAAATAAAAAACAATCCCAAACGATTCTTAGGATTTGGAGACACTCAAAATTTCCTTCATGTTTTCATGCTTCTTCCCTATTTATCTTTGTCAACTGACGTAGTTAGAGGAATCTCCGACAGCAATGTTCTTCAATGGCGAAAATGGATGCCATTCTCTTTTATTTTTTCCGCAACCCCCACGTAGAATTGTTCCACTTCATCTCACGGTTGTTTCTAGTACCAAGAAAATATGAGGAGGAAAGAGGGTCAACTCAATTTTTGTACTTATCCGGACTCAGTGGGTTGATTGGTAGAAACTTAAAAGCAATGGAATGGCTACATTTTCATGTCACAAATTTTATAGAGGATGAAATTTCAATCGATGGAGTTGACACAAGTAAGTAAGACTTCAATATTGAGTGCAAAACACTTAAATTAAAGTTTTTAGGATCTTTTATTGATAGGTAATTTGTAAATTCTGAAAAATTTATAAAAAAAATTCAATAGATTTGTATATCTCAAAAAAAATTAATGCAATATGCATTAGTTTCGAAGATGGAATAATATTGCCTATTCCTAACATTTTGTAAAAAAAAAAAATTATGACATTTCTCATCACACCTATTTTGAGTCCACACTTATTTGATGGACTAATTGTAGGATTGTAGTAAAGAAAATTGAATTTGAAGAACAGGATAAAAAGGAATTAATCAAATCAAAATGAATAATACTTACTAAATGATAATTGTATTTGTTCTGAAAAAGACATCTTAACTGTTAATACTTACTAAAACTATTTTAGTTTTTTGGACTTCGAAACCTGAAACTAGGCCATAGACAGTAAACATTCTGAACTTACAAGTACTACAATAAATAAGACTTTTAGTAACGATTTTCTTGTGATCATGAGCAATTTAGTCACAAATACAAGGTTTATTGTGACCAAATTTTTGTCTGACACTATTGTAATAAGCATTTGTGAAGTATTCTTTTTTTGTCACAATAACATTCTTATAGTAACAATTTAATTGTGAAAAAACCTAGATTGTCATGGGCCAGGTTGAACCGGGCTGATTCCAAGCCGATTCTGGGTCAACTCGCCTTGTTAAGCACCTCTATTTTTGAACATTGTTGTGACGACAAAAATTATTTGTCACTTTGAAATTTACTTTTTGTTATAATTTTTTGTCACAAATAAACATAATAAATTAATGTCCATTATATGTCGTCACAATAATAAATTTACCTTTGTGATAACCGAACATTACTATTTTAAAAAATATAGTAAAAGGAAACTTGTTTGTTATCATGTATATTGATAAATCTAAACAGTTACTTTTTATTACAGTTTAGTTTCTTTTAATGTTTTATACCAAAAAAAATGGTTGTTAACTTGTTACAAAATTTTTATTATTTTTATAACAATAAAAGTAGCTTTTGTTTTAGCCTATTATATTTATAATAACTTTTCTCAATCATTACTTAATTAAAATTTGTTTAATTATATTTGATTTAGTTGTTGTGATTAATTTTTTATTTTTAAATTTGTAATTATTTATATTTTTATATTAGTAACATATCAGTAACTAATATATAAAATGATATATAAATAAAATTATAAATCATAAGTTATAGTTGAAATGAAGATAGGGAAATTTGTATTTTGTCAATTTGACATGGTCTACTTGTCATTAACAAAATGAATTGGTCTTTGTAATATGTCTACTAGTTTAAATTGGTTATAAACTAATAATTTTAGTAAAGATGAAAAATGATAATATTAATACGAATTTCTACTTATCTTTAAGAAGTGGAAAATATTAGTAAATTTATAATACTTAACAATTAGTAGCCTTGATTAATAAACGTTTTTTTTGTGTTTGGGAAAGAATCCTTTATTGCAATGGTAAGAAAATATATTATAACTTTACACATAACTTCCATATACACATAACGTACTACGTTACATGAATTTGGCTAAAAATTTAGTTTGTAATTAGAATTAAATTACTAAATTTTGTGTAAACTTAGATTTTTTTACAATTGATTAATGATAAATTATGTAGTAGCTTACCAATACGTATATAATTATATTTAAAAATAATGCAGTATTTTTTACTCATTCTTATTTTTGGTTGGGAAGAAAAACATTATGGACAACCGGCCCTCTAAATTTAAATTATTTTAAAAGGTCATTCTCCTGTCTCACGGTCCCACCATTTTTCAAACTTAAAAAGTTCAAACTAGGACACCATCAATTAAAAGAAGATAATATAAAAATACATAGCCGCCTCTACCTTTATTTATTTTTCAACTAACCCTTTGCCTTTGGAAGACACAGTATGAAATTTTGTGTTAGAAATTTCAAAATAATTATATTCAAAATTAAAAAAAATTTTATAGCTTATAAAGTTTTAAAATAATTTGAGTAAGTCTATTAAATTCGATTGTTTAGAAAACAAACTCAAAAATAATTGAATCAAAAAATGTCCAAAACTCAAAGTACTCTAAACCAAAAGTACTTTTATTCAAAAAAAACTTGAACTCAAAATAATTTAAACTCAAAATAACTCGAATCCGAAGACAATTTGGATCGGACCTGCTTGAAACGGTTCGTTTGTCACCTCTTACATGTATATCAATTTTCTTATTGCGTTCAGTTTAAGAGATATAACACAGAAGTACCTTCGGATAGAAGGAAGCTAAAGACAACAGAGTATGCATGAGGTGGTTGCTTTACAATTACGTCGAAAACGAAATCTTGTTAGGTACAATATGTTATCAACAATCACATCATGAAATGGATAGATTTTGTGATAATGTCCAAAATTTTCTCAAGAAATGTATGGCAATTATTACTGTTGTGTTTAATTTGACCAACACAATTAATTCACCATGCTCCATCCATTTGTCGGTCCACTCAAACTAATTCAATTCCTTTTATATGAAAAAAAGTGCAATAATTGTTAGTAAGATACCTGAAAAGAAAAGTTATTTTTTTATTTGAGAAATTGGGTTTTGAATGAAATACGTAATAAATTAATGTTTTTTTATTACAATCAGAAGTTTATGTTAGTGTGTCAATCTGATAATATTATTTTAATTTTTAGTAGGGATTAAGTTAAAATAAATTATTTTACACAATTATTAATATCGAACAAATAGTTAAACGTTTTTATTAACTTAAAATTTGGTATGCATAATTTGCATAAATAAAACATAAAACTCAACTTTGACAAAAAAAAAACATAAAACTCAACACTAGGATTAAAAAAATATATAAATAATATAAAAAATATGAAAGTAAAATTAAATTTGTTTTACATTAGGGTAACTATTAGACCTATCCATAGACTAAATCAAACGGATTTCGAACCAAACCTAACCAATATGTTAAGGATTTATATAAGTCCGAACCCAACAATATAAGAAAATTTTGAGGGATTACTAGTATGCAAAAATAATATATATAGATAATTATTCTATGCATTATCAATAAAGTTTTTAATTTTACAAGCGACATTAAGATGATGATATATGTCCTTTAAACTATTAAAAAATAAAAAATAAATAAAATAATGTGTTATTATTTTAATCCCTTTTATGGAATCAAAAAACTCTATTAACAATATATGGAATAATTATCTTATATATATACATGCAAACTAGAAGAAAAATTCTAAATACATCTAATTTTTTTACTTCATACCTATTTTTTTCTTTATATAAATAGTATCATCTTGAGTAAAATAGAGTATAATGTATTTGGACTTTTTTCATTTTTGGAAGGGGCAAGGCCCAAGGGATGAGGATTGTCGATATTTCCTGGAAAGAGAGCATAATTTGAGGCTGATTTCACGGGACACGTGTCAGAACATGTGCCATAATTTCAAAAGTTAAACCGTGAAGCATTGTCCCATTTCTTTCATTTACCCATTTATTTTTTTCTCTTGTTTTCTTTTAGAGTTATTTTTTTATTATTTTATAAAATATTTAAACAAAATTAACATATTATTTATTATTTTCATAAAATATTTATATACTTAATAATATACGTCTTCTGCTTGTTAAATTTAAATGATTTACTATACAGTAATTTTCATTTATTAGGTAAGGAAGAATAAAAAGGTTATGTTATGGACCGCGGAAAGATTTAGTATACAGAATAATTTAAAAGGTTTTGTGCTGTAAGCACAGCTGCATACGGTACGGATTGGAGATTCAGCTGCATACAGAATAAGAAGAGTTACAAGCTTAGGAGAAAACTCATACCGGAGACATTATTGATCGACGATTTGATAAGCCAATCGCTGATTGTAAGTAGAGCTTGCAAAAGTTGATCTGAGCTTGAACCCATTCAAGACCGAACTTAGAACAATCCAAATTGATAAAAGAAAATCAAAGGTTTGAATCTGAAATAACTAAACTTGAAAAACCCAAAACTCAAAAAAATCCGAATCCAACACAACTTAAACCCGACATAATTTGAACTTGATACAATTTAAAACCGAAATCAATCCGATCCGAAATCCGTAAAAAATCGAATTTATAATCCGAAAAAACTCAAATTAAAATTATATGATTATTATTTAAAAATAAATAAATAATTGTATACTTTTTTAGCTAAAAAGTTTAAAATTTTGACAACAATTATTATTTATTATACAATTATATCAATTATGTATCATCAATAAAATTAATATTGAATTTTTTTAATTCAATTATTAAATAAAATTAATTTAAAACATCATAATATATGAATATCAAATAATCTTTAATATTATACTTATTGTATTTATAATAATAAATATATTATTAATTTAACATTTGATTTTATTATAAAAATCATTATATCAAATATATAAAAAAAATCATTATATAATTTTAGCATTTGTTTGAAACTTTGAATTTAATTGTCACGACCCAAAAGTCGTGATGTTTACTTGATACTTACATTTATTCCACTAAGTAAAATTATGAACTAGATTTTTTCTTTTCATTTTACAGTTTGTGTTCGGTGTAAGTATAGTCACTAAACCATTTTCATTCTTTCTTTAATTCTAATATGATTTTAATTACTCTCTAAAAATAGGAAAAGATCATTTATAGTCCATAACTTACTATTCCTTAAAAACAGACTGAAAATATCCCCTCTTATATTTTGAGATATTCCCAGTTAACTACCTGTAAATCATCACAATGCAGCACAACAACATTCCCCACAATCCACATTATATTTGCCAAATAGGTATCATCTCAACATCCCTAATATCCACAATTAATCACCACATAGATATCATATAACATCAGAATTATTATATAGACTACTCATTATCCTAATTTACATCCCATCATATAGTACTATACAGAAATTTGCCTGAAAATAAAATCATGTACGAGAGAAGTATTACAATACCAAATATTCAACAGCGAGGTCTTTGGAGATCGATACACTATTTAATCTTCAAAACTGTCCAACATGTAATCAATCAGAAAAATAGTTCTCGTTTAATGAGTGAGGGCTCAGTAAGTCATTTATATAAGTATAGAAGAAGCTTTATATTGTCCTATATGCAATGCATGCATCCACAAAATGCAGTCATCGAATATCCTTTTGGTCAATATCGATATATACTTATACGGACGTCATGTCCTAAGAAACTCTAACTCGGCACTTATGGGCAAAAGCAACCAAATTCTAACGTACAGCCCAAAATCAATTCCAATATATTTATCGATTATAAAATATCAATCCCTACAATATCGATCATGTATCATTCATCCGAATTCAATATTAATCCACATTTGTATTCATTCGAATTAAAATCGATCCTCATATCACTCATTTGTTCCAATATCAATCCACAATAACTTTATTTATCCCAATATCTTAACCCATGCAACATACATGACATCAGTTCAAAACTAACATGCACTGATTATAAAACATACTATGAGAAAGAAACAGAAACAGTATAATCTTAGTATACAAAATCGAATGCTCAGTAGTATGAAAACAGTCGTATAAAAAAAATCTACGCTGTCATAGGTTTCAAAACATATATCGAGACTTAAGTCATGCTTAAGCTCGGTTGCATGATACAAAACCATCAAAATCAATCCCCGAGGCCAAGATGATACTCAGGCTCAAAGTCCAATATATATAAACCAGTATTAAACATGATTTTCAAAATTAAAATATGATTGTCAATCACTCAAATGAATTCAGTGGAAATATGGCATAATCAATTATAATGTCAAATCTGTATACGTACAAATAATCATATCTTACCCTATATGTTCAATTAATCAATCAATAAAGTCTTAATTTCGTTTGTAGCTCTTAGTGGATCGGAAAGGCCTTAATGGAGAAGGGTTGTACCTATGGCCATAGTAAACTTTGATCTCATTGATCAGATAAGGGTTCAGACTTATGCCAAAACTTGTCTGACACGTCCAAATAACCTTATCAAAATCTCGTCTTATAAGTCCGCATGTATGCCTAGGAGCACTGCTCACTCAAGCGTTTCCATTAGTGCGTTATTAATGTCAATATACATATGCCAAAATCTCAAAACAGTTCGGCAAACATCTTTAATTCAATCATTTCAACAAACATGAAAACCTCTTTCAATGTGATTCATAAATCATTTGAGCACGTATATGTATGAATCATGTTTTCTTTCAATCATGCCCAACTTTACAAAACCGAACATAATCACTTATGCATCTCAAATCAATGCATTTTCAATGAAACTCATGTTATGTAACTCATGCACGCTCAAAGCCATAATTAAAAACATGAGTCCAAATCTCGTGCTATGCATATACACAATGTGGATTTAATCCTACACTCATGGAGTCTAATTTAACATCAATTACAGCATATATCACTTCATAATCAAACCTTGACTTAACATTCTCAATACCCACAAGATCACTCATGCACAAGTCATATTCATTTGTGACAATACAATATCACAATCATTCAGTTCGTATCACAATACTGATACTAAGACCTCCTACAACCAGTATAGGTCTTCTTAGTATCTCACCATTATTATAAATCCGAAAAATAATTTAAATACCAAAACGATATTAAATCCGAAACTTATCTACAATCAAAGGCCAAGATTATTAATCCTCTAGAATATAATTATATACCAAATTCCTCAATAATTTCTCAAAGTTCAATGTTCAGTTATAAAATCACTATCCCAACTCTAAGTTTATTCATACCAAAATTTCATTCGATTTAGTAATCTTATATGGCCTAAACAATATAAATCTACTGCATATGTATATAAATGTCTTACCAACTCTTATAATAGTGGCTCGTGCAACGAGCCTAGCCTGGACTGGTTTGTCACCATGGCTTTACGCTACATATTCAAACGTTGTTAAGCAACTTAGTATTTATTAAATAAATTTTTTAATATATTTTACAAAACGTGTCACATTATGGTATTATCTTACCGACTCTTGAGCTTAACTCACGTATACCGAGCTTGGCTAATTCCTTGTTTGTCGCTTTATCGTTACGCTACATTTCCAAACATCATTACATAGACTTAGTGTTGATTCAATAAAATTCTAAATATTTTATAAAAATCAAATGACATTTGCCTACCAATTTTCTTACCGGATTTCGATACTACTCTAGCAATAATTAAATTTTTCTTCCTCTTCTCTCCCTCTCAGGCAACAACGGCCCGAGACATACTCGAACCATCTTAGTTACAACTTTGAGCACCATTTAAACTAATCATAAAACCAGCCCTTTATATAGCACCATTTTACCATTTGGTTAGCACATTTTCAGCCCCTAAAATCAACCCTCAAACCAGCCAATTCAGCTCTTATAAGCCACGGGTTTTTATCCCGAAAGTTCCATTCAAACATTCACCATGAACCTACTCTTTTAGCCCATTTTCTTACCCCTGAAGCATCCTAAAATCAGCCTCAATATACTTCAAAAAAGTCAGTCCAAATAGCTCCTAAAAACAGCACCTAAGGCCCTATGTTTCACGTCTTCCTCTTGCTATCTCGGTGCCATTTACCCAGCACTTGTTTTGGCCTCCTGTACCTAGCCTTCAATAGCCCTTAAACCACTGCTTTGAGCTCCCAACATAGCCCCAAGATAGCCTTGATTCACTACACCAATCCAGCTACCTGAAGGCCTTGTTACAGCCACTAAAAAACTCAAGATAGCCTTTTTAAAATGCCATTGCTTGTTGCTCTTATAGCCCCTCTTTAAGCCACCCGAGAGTCCTTAAACAGTCACCAAAAACACAGTCTGTACAATGCCAAACTAGCCTCAACAACAGTCCTTTTAAACACCCCATTCAGCCTTCAAATCAACCTTGAAACACCTCTGTTTGAACCCTGTCCAGCAGCCCCCAAACAGTAGCGTTTCCTCCGTTTTTCTTCGTTGTCGAGACCCTTATTCAGCATTCATCAAACACCCTTTCTCTTCCTTTGTTTCAGTCCACCTTGTCCCTGTTCACAACTAGACCTGGCAATCCGTGTTTCCGTGTCATGACACGACACGACACGAGTTCAGACACGACACGAATTATCAAAACACGAACACGACACGAATTATAAAACGTGTCTGAATAGTAAACACGAAACACGACACTTTTTTTATACGTGTAACACGTGACACGACACGATTAACACGACACGACACGATTTAGATAAAATAACACGAAATTGACACGACACGAATAGACACGAATGACACGATTAAAAATAAAATATAATAAAAATGATAAAAAAATATTTTTACATTTTTTACATCTATATTAATTAACATTCAAATATTAATAACAAATATAATAAAATAATAATATTTTCAATCCATACAATCCATAATATGACTAACATTCATCAATTCATTGTCATCATATGACTATGATTTAAGATTAAGTATATAAAATAAATCAATAAATCATTAATAAGTATATTAATATTATTCTTACTATAATAATTTGCATGTTAATATTATGTTATTTTATTTTCCATAATGTGATAATTGATATAGAGTAAATTAATAAACTATAAAATCTCTTAGTATACTGAATAATGTAATTTTGTAAAGTGTAAACTCTTAATTTCTTATGAATATTATGTGACATAGTTAGTGTCTGTGACATAAAATAATTAATTAATTATACAATCTTTTATTAGTATAATACAATATTTATATTTTATACTGTTGGCTCTATAGGCTATACTGAGAGGGGGGTGAATCAGTTTTTCACTAACCTTAGGTTCGTTTTTCGGTTTCTCTAAAATCTCTAGCCTATATTGATATTTTCTAAGTTCTCTAGGCTACTCAATTATGCAATATAAATTCAAAGCAATAAACACAAATATAATTGCAAATAAGTAAAGAGAGTAAGGATAGAAAAATGTACGCAAGCGATTTATAGAGGTTCGGCAACCTTGCCTACGTCCTCTACCTTGAGACGCTCCCAAGGATTTTTCCCAAATTCACTAACTTGAATTTGTGTTACACTCCCTCTTTTCAAGGATCAAGAGAAACCTCTCTCTTTTTCTAGGCTCAAGAGAAACCTCTTCTCCCTCTTTTTACAAGCTAAAGAGAAACCTCCCTCTTTTTCTTAGGCTAAAGAGTAACCTCCCTCTTTTTCTTAGGCTAAAGAGAAACCTCCCCTTTTACAAGGATTGAATGTGTTTACAAGAGAAGTAATCAAAGAAGGCCTCTAGATAGGCAAGTGATTACAAAGATTAAGCACAAATAAAAGCCTATACAAGATTTGTGCTAAGCACTACAAGGAATAAGAGAATGATAGATGATGAAGACTTTGGAGCTCTTGATTTGTTGTTTGAGGCTTGAGGATTTGATGAATATGTGTTTTGGAGTTGCTGAGTAGTTCCTCTTGCTTCCTTTAGCTTCTAAGCCTCTATTTATAGTCCCTTGGATGTATTCTAGCCGTTGGGTGGAGCCAAATCTCGAATATTACCGTTGTCTCACAAAAACTAGCCGTTATAGGCTATTTTTGGGCAAAGGGATCGATCCCTTTCCATAGGGGATCGATCCCTTTTGTCCAGAATCTTGATTCTGGGCTTTAGGGACCTTGGGAAGACTTTCTGCCAAAAAGGGATCGATCCTGCTACAGTGGGGATCGATCCTTTTCTTCCAGAGGGCATTTTTCCTGCACTTTTGGGTTAGAAATGATATGACCTTTGATCTTAATTCAACCCAAAACATTTATAAGCTTTAAGGGAGTTTTTCTTAACTTTCTCAGATAAAAACATGGTCTAAACATTCATCAAGTGATTTTCTAAAATATTCAAAACATTTATAAAGAATTAAGACCAATAGGGATGTATCATATCATGGTCTTAATGTTTGATATGATCACTTGAAAATGGATTGAGAAAATCATGTGTGATAAGGCAAATTTACAATATGAATTAAACCATTAAAGCTTACTTAAGTTTTTGTCATTTCAAAATACATATAGCAATTTAAAGCTAACATATACATTATAATAAAAAATATCATGTATATTTATACATTATAGTATTGTATTTAAGTTCTTAACTTAAGTTCTTAATACTTTATCTTCAAAATTTATAAAATTTTATTATCTTAACCATAAATTAATTTTCATAACACATTATACTAATATATTACAATTGTTCATTTGGTAAAACACTTATGTATTTTACTTTTGGTCAAGGTTCAATTCCCACTAAAAACATATATGATTATCGTGTCTTATACGTGTATTTGTGTATTCGTGTATCCGTGTACCACGATTTTCTTTAAACGTGTTTTCGTGTCGTGTACGTGTTAATCGTGTATTCGTGTAACACGAAATTCCTAAACGTGTTTCCGTGTCTTACACGTGTTTAGCCGTGTCAGACACGACTAAATACGAAAATTGCCGTGTCTAAATTCGTGTCGACATGGATAAACACGAAACACGAATTTTCCAAACACGTACACGATTTTTTCGTATCGTTTTCATGTCGTGTCACCCGTGTCGTGTCTAGATTTGCCAGGTCTATTCACAACCCATACAACAGCTCTTTAATGCCTATAAAACTTGTCTTCAAATCCCTTGTCCTTCCGCCAAAATCAACCCCAAGATCCCTTGCACACAGCTCCGATCTTCCTTTCCATTCTTCCCTTTTTTTTTAGCTCTTTCTCTTGCCTAAAACATCAATTTCCTTAACCCAAACAAAGAAAGCTTCCTCTCCCCGTGCCTTCTGCTTCATCACTTATCCATTGCTCTAAATCTTTTTTTTTTAAATATAAGGGTCTGTTTGGTATCGTTTTTGTTTCCTGTTTTCTGTTTTTGTTTTCAGTTTTTTTGGAAACAGAAACAGAAAACATGTTTGGTAACATGTTTCCGTTTTCAAAAAACGAAAACGAAAACGGAAACAAAAATTTTCAAAATTGTTGGAAACAAGAATTTCTTGTTTTCATTGTTTTTGGAAACATGTTTTCATTTCTATTACTGTTCATAAGTAAGTAAATAGAATTTATATATTAATATAATATTAATATTTTTTATAATAAAAATATAAATGAAATTAAATAATATTTTAAATAAAATAATATTAAATTTTAATATAAAAAAGTTGAAAACGTAAAAAGCAATTAAATATAAATTACATTGAACTATAATATTATACTATTATTTAATTTAAATTTTTATAATAATTTATTGAATATATTATATATTTTAAATAATATTATTTATTATAATTTTGATATGTTAATAATTAATAATATTATCTAATATAATTAATTTTTATTTTACTAAACAATATTATTATTTTACTAAACAAAATTATTATTTAATATTATATTCTATCTTAAATTTAAAATATATCACTAATACTATTAAATAATTTAATATTATTAAATAAGTAAATACTTAACATTAAATAATATTATTTATATTCAATATAATACATTTTAATAACTATATAATTTATTATAAATTAATTAGTTAAATATTTTATTTAATAATGTAATATTATAATTACAATTAAATAAAAAATTATTATTAAATATAATTTATGATTATTACAATTAAATTAAATAATACTATTTTATTTAATATTATATTTAATTATAATATTATTTAAATTATATTAAATTTTTATATGATTAAATGAAAATATTTAATATTAGTATTAAATAATATAAAATAATATTATTTAATATCATCTACAGATTATTATTTAATAAATATATTATTTTTTATTTAATTTTTTAAATTTTATTTTGTGAATTGAATTATTATATATGAATCAATTTAAATATTTGTTTTCAAAACGTAACAGTATTAAACAAACATGTTTTCTGTTTTCAGAAATTGAAAACAAAACAAAACAAAGCAAAAACAGAATTTTAAAAAACAGAATTTTAAAAAACAGAAAACATAAAACAGAAAACAGGAAACGATACCAAACGACCCCTAAAGAGTCACGTTTGTTGCTAGTAGCAGTATAGCAGCAGACGTGATGCTGTAGATAACTACAAGTGACAAGCCTTGGGAAGCTTGTCACTTAGTTTAATTTATAATATTCTTTTTATTATTATTATTTTTTAATACATAATATGTGTGACTGAGTGGATTTTCACCCACTCACATTTTAGCATGAGGAAGCCAATCACGTTATTTAAATAATTTTTTTATAATATATAATATATTTTTATTATAATTTTTTTATATTATATTATAAGATATATATATATATACACACACACTATTATATATATTATATTATTTCTTTTATATATTCTTTATTATTATTTCTTTAAGAATCCTCATATATTTAATACAATTAAATTTTTAGAGTTTTAATCCACCAATTAAATAAATTGATTTCATCTAATTTATTAAGATGTTTTAATCCGCTATTTTAAATCTTTAGTTTCCTTTATTCTTCATATTTCTCATAAACTTAAAAATGAAAAATCTTTTTTATTGTTTGTACATAATTCATCACTTGATAATGATTAAATTCCAATTACTTCTTCAACATTTAATTTACTTCAATCGTACATCCATTTACAAGTCTGAAATCAAGAATAGGCGATCTTCACATTAATATTTTGTGCAACACATTAAAAACATTATTAACAAAATTAAATTTAATCTATATTTTCTTAAAGTTTCAAGTATATAAATTATTAAATTTACTTGAAAATAAAAATATGATCTTAAAATTAAATTTTCAGGTTTTTAAGATTAAAAAGTTAAGTAATTAAATTAAAAAATAGAAGTACAATGTCCAAACAAGATATAATAAAATAAAAATATCCCTCAATTCGTAAAATCAACTTAACAAAAATTTTCTCAATCCCAAGGTGTAAGAGCGCAATATATCAAGAACAATAAGTTATTCCAACATCCAAATTAAAGTGAAGATAAAAATAATTATTTTGAATAGTAAATTGAAGTGTAATTTAAAAAAAAATACTATAGTAGTATTATTGTGTGAGCGGTAATTTTAATAAAATTAATTTCTTATACTTTATTAATATATGATTAATTATATTTAAATAACTAGCATTATATTAATTAATTTAGTAATATCTACTATTTAATATTTTAATTAGACATTCAATCGATTGGTATATATCTAATATTATTATATTAATGTGAACATGAAAAAATCAGTACTCAATTGGTGTATAATTGTATATGATATAATTATATCAAATGTTATTATTTATTAATGTAATGTCGATTAGTGTATATAACTTTTTTAATTCAACGTTCTAAATTTTTAATAGAATATTTGATTAATTAGTGTATTTGATTACATTTAATGTAATAATATTAATATTCTAATTTATGTAAAAGCCAAAAACAAAATAAATATAAAATTGAGCTAATTAGTTGACCAATTATTCATAAAATTAAGTATTTTTTAATGTGTACTATAGTACTATTCAACATTATAATTGAACAATTAGTTAACTAGTTGTACGGTTAGATTTATTATAATTATTAATTATGTTGGTATTTAAAAAACAAAATAAATGTAAGCAAACTTCTTAAAAATTTAAAACTTTATTAAAAATATAATATAATTATTAAAAAAACTAATAAAATAAAGAAAAAAATTATTGAACCAAGAGTGTAAATCCCAATGACCCAACTTTGACCCAAGAAAATACAACAACCCAATTAGTTATTGATTTAATTTAAGAGTATAAAATATTTATAAAAATGTTTGATTGTTTAGTGTGATTTATTTATAATTTATTAGTTATTTATTTGAAATAATTATTTTTTTATCTATTGTAGCTTATACTTTTCGATTTTCACTTTCCTTTAGTTTTATTATATATATATATATTTGAATCACTTAAAATTTTTTTTATATAATGATTAATATATAATTATATATTTTATAACAAATATCGTAGAAAACCGTGAGGGTCTTACTTAGTGATCTGGACCCAAAGCAGACAGTACGGGTGAGTGAGGTGATCCTGCTTAGTGAAGTAGGCCTTACAATAAAACGCTTGTTTTTATTGTAAGGACTTGCGTGGCACTTTGTTCCCATTGGATTTAAGAGGTAGCCCCCACAGCCTACTCAACCGTACTGTCTGCTTTGGAAGCCCCACAGACCCCTCACAGCTTTATCAGAAAATAACACCTCAATTCGCGTCTGCATATCTCGAACCCTTGACCTCTTGCAAGTGTTGAGATATGCTAAATAATGAAATATTCAAAATACCCACACCTTGTTGTTAGATGTGTGGGGTCCAGCTCACATTAATTATTAGAGTCCTACTTGGAGTCAGTTAGGGATTTGTTTTTTCTCTATATAAAGTGTTGCATAAACAATTTGTTAAGACAGAGTGAGAAGTCTATTTTGGTGAGAGGGGACACAAAGGAGAAAAAATAAGCTTTAGGCTTTGTGATATTTTTCTTGTTCCATAGAGAGAGCAAGGGGAGAGATAAGTTTGTACAACAATTGGGTATTCTTTGGATAGATTATCTTGGTGAATCCAAAGAGGTAAACTTTATTGTTTTTAGGCCAATTGTTGGAACCCTGAGCTTCGGGCAAAAAGCCTAGGGTATTGAAACTTTGTAATTTGCTTATTTCTCATAGTGGATTTTTATTCGGTTTGCTCTATGATTTTTTCTCTCTACACTGGAGAGTTTTTCACGTTAAACTTTTTTATTTATTAAAAATTTCAATTTATTTTTTACCCATTTTCTTCTATTATTTTTCTATCCATTTTGTTCCGTTAAGCTTTTCCTTCTTTTTACGATAGGTTTCTTCTCATATCTTACAGAACTCTAATAATGGACTCTGCCAATGGTTGTTGCAACGTCGTTGAGGAGCAAGGCAAACAAATTTCGACTCAGGTCGAGAAAAAGGCAGACAACTGTTCTCTCTCCTTCATGTCCATATTTATTGGTTTGTTTGAAATTGTTTTTTTTTGCTACCCTGAAGTGGAGGATAAGGTGCTTTAGCAGAACCTAAAACTAAGCAACATGCTAGGATAAATGTTTGCGATAGTCAACTTGACTAAATATTAGTTTAGATGGACAATAAAAATGATTTCAGTTATATTGAAAATGATAAAATGACTATTAAGAATAGATTTTATTTAATTAAATAATTTAAAAAACTAAAACTAAGTGTAAAAAAGTATTTTTATTTTACTTTCTTTTGTCTTATTTACAACTGGCATACCAATTACAGTGCACTTACGGCAATTTGGTGTACCAAACGAAGTCATTCATGCCTCACTTGAATGCGAACAATGCTACGATTGGGAAGGCATTTTGTTCTTGGAGAATTCTAACCACGTCTCTCTTTCCAAATAGAACAACAAACCATTGTTACCATGGTACTTAAACCTTGTTTAAACTCTTTACAGCAACCCTCAATCTCGGTAACTCCTTTCAGCCATTTATCCATTCCAGTAATTTTCTCCTTATCTACTTTATATCCTAAGTATAGTCCACACCAAACAGCTATAGACCATTCACAAGTTAGCAGCACATGTTCTACAGTTTTTGCTTCCAAATTACAAACTAGACACAAAGGATTTTCCTTAACTTTCTTCTCCATAAATTCCAATTCGTTGCTAGGAGATTACCACACATCTTCCATAAGAAAGATATAGAGCAGAAAAGATCTATTTCCATAACCCCTCCTCAAATCTATGTGATGTTGATGACATGTTTGGAAAGCATTTTTTTATTTCTTCCTAATGAAC
The DNA here is from genome assembly GCA_031772115.1 of Heritiera littoralis. Classification (NCBI taxonomy): domain Eukaryota; kingdom Viridiplantae; phylum Streptophyta; class Magnoliopsida; order Malvales; family Malvaceae; genus Heritiera; species Heritiera littoralis. Next base: position 517,860 of record JAPDPK010000053.1, on the reverse strand, counting down.
ATGGAAAAGCAAATAATTCCGCAAGGTTCTCTACCATTCCAAAACAATTCTTCCATGGTCTCAATTTAGATTTAGAGATAGAAATTGCTTTCAAGTTAATTGGGTTTAAAGGTTTCTATCTTCTATGGACTTCAATTAATAGTTAGAAGGTTTTTTTATAGTAAATATTTAGAAGTTAATTTTTTTGTCAAATATTTAAGTCCAACTTAATCTCATTTGATCATGTCATTATGCCATATAATCATCCATGTGGCTATCCAATGTCATGTGATAAATAAGTTAACAGAATTATATTTTCATTATAAATAAGGGCTTATAAAAATATAAATTGAAATAAAAGAACTTATTTAGATACAATCAAAGTATAAAGACTTACTTAAAAAAAGCATGAAAGTAAGAGTGTTTTTTTAGTATTTAGCCATTTATTTATTATTTTTTAAAAAAAAATTTATCATGTATCAATCTCTTACTTGTTCTCAACACCAAATATAGTTATCCTGTTACCATTATTTCCATCAATCATTTTTATTTCATTCACTACTTGGATTGGATAAAAACCCATAATATTAGAATTACCATTTTTATTCTAACTTTTGCAGCGTTCTTGCCGAATGTAATATGATAAATTAAAAAAATAAAGTCATCTTGAAAACTTCAATTCAGTACACGGCCACAAGATTTAAGGATTCATCATTATTATCTTTATTTTATCTATCCATTATTTTATTACTGACTTTTAACTGTTCCAAAAATTTTATGTATAAGATTATTATTTTATTTATTGTCAATGAAATTTTTAATTTTACAAGCGAGATGAAGATAATTATATGTATCCTTTAAAAATATTAAGAAAATAAAAAATAAATAAAATGAGACATATGTCATCATTTTAATTTTGTTTGTGAAATTAAAAAACTTCATTGACAGTGAATATGATAAATTTTTATATATATACGTGTATATATATATTTATATAAAGATTAATATCTTATACATTGTTCGTAAAATTTTTTGACTTCACAAACAAGAACTGAATCATAGCACATACCTTATACAAATATTAAAAAAATAAAAAGTAAATAAAATAAGATATATATATTTCATGATGTTAACTTTATTTGTGAAATCAAAAAATTTTACTAATAATATATAGCATAATTATTTTATATATAAATATAAAAAGTATCAACATAGCATAAACTACCAAGCCCACCGCAAAATCCATGACTACACTATCAGCATGCAAAAGGAAACCCCAAAACTTAGCCGTAGTCACCTTCACGTGTAAAAGAAAGCGCACAACTAAATATGGTTAGAGAGAGGATTATATAAAATAGTTACTTTACGTCAATATTTATAATTTATATTTAAATTGTATCACGTAATTATATTATTGAAAAAAGTCAATCATTATCTAAGGATTGTAGCTTAGTTGATAACGCAAGTTGAGTTTGTGGGAAGAGCTCTTGAGTTTGACTTCCACTAAACACATCTTTAGGGAGAGGTGAAGAGCTTTAACTGTGACTAAATCCCAAACAGGATTAGTCTCAGACCGTTAAAACGGATGAGAATACCTGTGGTCTACACCAAAAAAGAAAAAAGTCAATCATTTATCACAGATCATACGGGATAATTAAATGATGAATATTTATTTCAAGAGACTCATTAATAATTCAGATGATAAATAATTAGTTTTTTTAAATAATGTGATTACGTGACACAATTTGAATAAAAATAATACATATTAACATAAAATAATTGTTTCATACTATCTTCTCTCGATATACTTATCCAAAATAATATTGGTCAAAAGTCAAAACAAGCATTTAATAATAATAAAGTATCCAAGTAAATAACTATCTCACTCCCTACTCACGCGAATAAAGAACCCCACAGCTAGAGGTGGCAAAAATTGGCCCGAGCCCGAAAACCTGCCCGAATCCGCCCGAGACCGAACCGGGACCAGTCCGAATTGACCAAAAAAGTCAAAGGCCCGTAACCGAAAAAGCCTGTAACCGAAAAAGTCCGGAACCGAAAAAACTCGAAATCGAAAAAGCTCGAAACCGAAAAAGCTCGAACCCGACACAACCCGAACCCGACATAACCCGAGCCCGATACGATCCGAAACCGAGACCGACCCGAACCGAAAACCGAAAAAACCGAATTTATAACCCGAGAAAACCGAATTATAATTATATAATTATTATTTAAAAATAAATAAATAATTGATACACTTTTTTAATTAAAAAGTTTAAAATTTTGAAAACAATTATTATTTATTATACAATTTTATCAATTATATATTACCAGCATAATAAATATTGAATCTTTTTAATTAAATTAAATTAATTTAAAACACCATAATATATGATATAATATATGATATCAAATAATCTTTAATATTATCCTTACTGCATTTATAATAATAAATATATTATTAATTTGACATTTGATTTTATTATAAAAATCATTTTAACATTTTATTATTTTTATTTATAATAAAATTTTAATTTTAATACAACAATAAATCAAATATATAAAAATTATATAATTTCAATATTTGTTTGAAACTTTGAATTTGATATTTTGTGCAACACATTAAAAATATTTTTAATAAAATTAAATTTAAACTATATTTTCTTAAAGTTTCAAGTATAGAAAGATATTAAATTTAGATTAAAAAAAACCTAATCTTTAAATTAAAATTCAAAGTTTTTAAAATTAGAAAAAGTTAAGTAATTAAATTAAACAATACAAGTACAATTTTTTTATACTTGGGTATCATTAAAAGAGAAAATTATAGTAGTAATTTTATTTTTAGCCTTAAAACAAAAGATATTAAAAAATCAAACTAGTGATAATTAATTATTTATTATATTATAATAATCTTATACATGAATAAACTAATTTGGTATCTTATAATAATGATTTGTATATTATATTATAATAATCTTTTAAGAATAAATTATGTAATCTCTTAGTGTGTAAGTATTATTTTGATAGAATTAAGTATTTACTAAAAATAATTCATTTATTATCTATTAAATGTAAAATTAAAGTGTGGATAAAAATAATAATTCTAATAGTAAATTAAAGTGTAATTTAATAATATATTAAAGTTGTATTACTATGTAAGTAGTAATTTTAATAAAATTTATTTTTTATACTTTGTTAATATTATTATTAATTATATTTAAATAACTAGCATTATATTAATTAATTTAGTAATATCTATTATTTAACATTTTAATTAGATATTCAATCAATTGGTGTATATCTAATATTATTATGTTAATCTAATATTATTATGTTAATGTGAATATGAAAAAAAATTAGTACTCAATTTGGAATAGTTTTTTTGATAGCAAATAAAATACATAATATAGTTAATAAATAACGCCTTATCATAATGATTTGTATGTTATTATAACTTTAAAAATAATTTCTTATCATGTGATATATAATCAACTATACAAGCTCTTAATTATATAAAATAGATTATTAATATGTTTATCTTATCATAATGATTTGTATGTTACATTATAATAATCTCTTACCATGTAATATAGAATAAATTAAACAATCTCTCATAGCATATTATAGTTTTAATTTCAGACATTTTTCATTCCAATTTCTTATCATGCTTTTAGAATATACTCTTGTTTTTAATTTCAAACATTTAATCTCTTATGATGTATTCATGTAATTTAGTTTAACTTGATCAACTAATAATCAGAATATTGGATGATTAAATAGATATTGACCTTTTCAACTACTTTTTTAGTTAAAAAAGTGTTTTTTTTAATTTATTATAATGAGTTACAAATAAAATAATAAACATAATATACTATATATATATTAAGATTTACATTATAATAAAATGTCATATATGTTAAATTATCAATATCTTAAGAATTGTATCTTAACATATTATGAAATTTCTATTAATTTAATTTTAGTACTTTATGTCTAAAATTTTAAAATCTTATTATCTTAAGAATAAATTATTATTATTATTATTATTATTATTCAGTAAACTATTTTTTTGGCCAACAATGTTTCATTAAATTTTAAATTGCAAGTTGTGTTAAAATAAAAATAAAATTTACAACAAATATAACAAATTCTCAATCTAGCTCACGTGGTTAAACATATAACAATAAATATAAGAGGTCATGGTTCAAATCTTTGTACAAGCATATAATTTTGATTACTTTCATATAATTGATGAAAAGTTCAGGTACCAGATACTACTTGATCAAAAGTTAATCGAGTATAGCGTACCATAAGGGTACTACCCGAATCCGATACGGGTAATAAGAACACTATCCGAACTCATAATTATTCGATTATAGAGTCGGATAGTGTCCGGTACTTGATTATATATTACTCATTTACATCATTATATCAAATGGTTTTTTTTTGGTACATTATATCAAATATTATTATTTATAATATAATGTCAATTGATGTATATAACTTGTTTAATTTAACGTTCTAAATTTTTAATGAGATATTTGATTAATTAATGTGTTTGAGTATGATTATATTTAATAAAAATAATGTTATATTATGATTTATGTATAAACTAAAAACAAAATAAATATAAAATTGAGATAATTAATTGACCAATTATTCATAATATTAATTATTTTTTTAATGTATACTATAATTTTATTCAACATTATAATTGAAGAATTAATTAACTAGTTATGCGGTTAAATTTAATTTAATAACTAATTATGTTGGCATTTAAAAAGACAAAATAAATGTAAAAAAGATTCTTAAAAATTTAAAATTTTATTAAAAATATAATATAATTATTAAAAAAGCTAATTAAACAAAGTAAAAAAAAAAAGAAATTTATTGAACTAAGAGTATCTAAATTCCAATGACCCAATATTGACCTAAAAAAAAAAAAACAATGACTCAATAAGTTATTGTTAAGAGTATAAAGCTATTTATATAAATGTTTAATTGTTTAGTGTGATTTATTTATAATTTGTTAGTTATTTATTTGTATAGCTAATACTTTTGGATTTTCACTTTCTTTTAGTTTTACTATATATATTTGGCTCATTTAAAAAATAAATTTTTATATAATTATTAATATATAATTATATATTTTATAACAAATGTAAATATCACAGGAAATTAAAAAAATAAATAATAATTATCAAGTAATAAAAACATTAAAATGTAAAAATTTATATTTATATAAATTTAGTCAAAACAACAAAAGAAATTAAAAATAATGAATAATAATATTTTATTTATGAGAGTTTTGTGTGAAATGAGATCTGTTTGATTGTCATTTTTTAATTCCCTCCAAACAAGCTTTTCCCACGTTACCAAAAAATTTCAAATTCTTTGGGAATATACCTTTTCCCTCCCTTGAGAATCACATGAAAAAACTTCCAAAGCAAACTTTGAAATATCTTTATCTCAATATACTGTCATGCAATGTAGATATGATAATTAAAAAAAATGAACGTGACATTGGATCAAATTTTGATAAAAATTAGAAAAAAAATTGTGTTTGGTATATCAATATAAATTTTAATACAATAATTTTTATATTTTATATGATACAAATATATTTGATGCAATACGAATACAAAATATATATATATACACGAATTATTAAGTCTAATATAATGTAATGTCTATTATAATCATTTTAATTATAATCGAAATTCAAAGATAATTTTTTTATTACAAAAAAAATATTAAATAACTGAAGATGGGGGTAGAGATAGTTATTGGGTCGAGGTTGAACCGGTCTGGTTCAACAAATTTTTTTTTTAAAAAGCCGCGCAGTGGCAGGCATGTAGGCAGTTGTTGATTTGTAAGGGAGGGAATTTAAAAAAATTTATTTTTTAAAATTTTTAAAATTGTTTTAAATTTTCATTTTTCCTCAATAAATATCAATTTATTTTCTTTTATTTTTTTAAAATTTTTTTTCATATTTTGTCTCAAATCTAAACGCTCATCCACTCTTATTCTTTTAATACTCACTTATACTTTTTTAATAATAACTCAAACTCTCTCAAATTCACTTAAATTCTCTTATTTCAAATTTATAATATTATCATTTTATTCTCTAAATTTCATTTTTTTATCATAATAATTTTATTATAATATCATATTCATAATATAATTTTATTTTATTATAACAATAGTTTTATTACATAATTTTATAGTAATTTATTTTTACATTATTGTTACATTAATTAAATAAATTATAATAACTTTATAATAAATTGTTGTTAAATTAAACTATTAACATTATTTATTATAAAAATAAATTTGTTATATTAAATTATAAAAATATATTAATATATATTATTTTTATTAAAATAAATTAATATAAATTTTAAAAAAATAAAAAATTTAAATTAAAAAAGGACCGAACCGGTCCATGAACCGAGCCGGTTCGCAAGTAAAAATAATGCGAACCGGCCCGGCTCGGACCAATCCACTACCGGTTCGGACCGGTTTAAGTTGTTAGTCAGCCGGAACCGGTGAGAACCGGCCCGGTCCGACCCACTAACAGCTCTAGATAGGGGTGTTGGATTCAAACTCAAGGCTTATAATATGCGACAACTTATCTTTAACCACTAGGCCAAGAGGTTGTTGGCAATTCAAAGATGATTTTTAGTAGATGGAGTTTGTGGACAAAAAAAATTAATTAGTACAGAAATACAGATGCTTCCAAGGCAAAAGTTTACAATAGCAAGAGTGCTTTCATTTCTTGCAAATGCAATGCAAGATTTAAAACTTTTTCAATATCTTTTATGTCTTCAAGTATTTTACTTGTAATTCTTTTTACGATAATTAATCAATTATAATTAAAAATTATGTACTGGTCCATCATTTACAAGTGCGAACTTTATGTATTATTTTGATAGATCTCACGTGACTTTAAATTTTGATTAATTAATTATAATGTAATAATTATAGATGATATGTTCTCTTTTATTATTGTAGATAACTATATTCTTCATTAGTCCACTCCCAATGTTTTCAAAATCATCCCAACCAAATTTCTCAATATATATATATATATATATTATATACAATTCCCATTTATTAAATTTTAACTTTAATTTAGCATTTTTATTATATTTTTATTTAACTATATAAAATTAAATTAATTATTACATTCAAAATTATAAAATATTTATAATTTATAAAATTTTAAAATAATTTGACTAAGCCCGCTAAGCCCGCCCGATTAAAACCGGACCGAACCCGAAACTGGACCGAAACCGAGAAAACCCGCAACCGAAAAAATCCGAAACCGAAAAAACCCGCAACCGAAAAAACCCGAGATCGAAAAAATCCGTAACCGAGAAAACCCGAAACCGAAAAAACCCGCAACCGAAAAAACCCGTAACCGAGAAAACCCGTAATCAAAAAAGCCCGTAACCAAAAAACCCGAACCGAAACCCGCCCGAACCCGCCCGTTTGCCACCTCTACCCACAGCCCATACTCATCAGTTAATGCAATGGTCAACAAGTCAAAAGCTCAACCCACTTTGTAATAATAAAACAAATAAAACATAGACTGAAATGAGACAAAGGCAAAGAAAGCAAGAAATACTCGCAGTGTCGGATTTAATGCCTTTCTCTTTAATAGGTTTGACCCTCTCTATTGTTGCCGTGAGCGACCTGCATTCGACGTCGTCCTCTATCACACTACCGTCCAATCGTTCCTAGGTCCAACGAGGACCGCAGTTGCGGTCAACAAGACTTGGCTTGCCGATGGCCAGTTCCTCCTCCCCTTCTTGGTGGCTTCTTTGATTTGTGACTTTCAAAAAGTTTCTCTTGGGTTTTCAGAGTTTCGGTTCTAAGGGTTCTGGTGTGTGTGGGGACTTTGGGTGGTGAAGGCTGGCTGTGATAGTGGCTGCTTGTGGGTGTTTGGCGGTTGATGATGATGATGATTTGGGCTGGGGAGGATGAGTCAAGACGAGGGAGGGGCTCTGTGGAGAAGGTGTGTGTTCCTTTTGCTGAGTTCCCCTTGACCTTCCCTTCATCCCCTCTGAACTCTGTCTCCTTCAAGCCATTTACCAGGCATTTTCAGTCAAGAAAAAAGGATCAAATTCCCGATATCCGGGGATTATGATCCATTTTGCGGACGACTCTCAGATTCAATGGTGTTTGTCAGTGGATGCAGTCTGATTTTGGCTGACAGTTGGCACCGACACTTTCATTTAGTTTTTCTTTTTCTTTTTTTTTTTAACAAAATCATTTAAAGAAATTTTTTTGCCTTTATAATTTAAATAAAAATAATAAAAAAACTAAATTCAAATATCACACTTAAAAGGCGGGCTAAATGGGTTTAAATCTTTAGATTCAACGGTCAATCTCAATTAATTTGGGGGCTTTAGGTTAATTTTAACAAATTAAAGAAAAAAAAGCTTAATTCCTTAAGATAAATTTAGAATCGATCTTAAAAAACAAAATTTGATTTTCATGATACTAGAACTAATTCGAATTTCAAATTAATTTCGAAAATTAGTTTACTCGAAGTTTGATTTTGATAAATTAAATCGAATTAATTAACAAATAAATTTCAATTTCAAATCTTTAAAACTGAAACAAGATCCAATTCAAATATACATGTTGTTTCGAATAAATTTAAATATCTACAGTATACATCATGAATACAATTCTTCTTTTCTCGTTTTTTTTTTCTTTTTATCTCTTTATTTTCACGACTCATGAACTTAGTTATAGGCTTGAGTATTAGGACATTACTTTGGGCCTAACGCTTCAAAGTTTTCAAAAAGTTGGAGTATTTAAGTATAAATTATTAGAGCATATAATTTGAACTTGAAACGTGATATATTAAACATTAGATTCAAAAATTTTCCTATCCTTAGTCTCTACACAACATTATTATTATTATTATTATTATTATTATTATTATTATTATCTCTTTACTTTTAAACTCGATTTATTAACAACATTTTTGAATTGTAGCGATACGCAATACGTATCATACGATACTTGATACTCTTGATATGGTACGATATAGTTTATTTTATTTAATTCAAATTCAATTAAGTTTTTTTCTTATCCAAGTACTAATAGCCCTATTTTATTTTATTTTTTTGGGATTCAAATGAAAAAAATCTTTTATAATCTTAAATCTTACTTTTTAAACTTAAAGATAATAAAATATAAAAAAATCTATTTTTTCATATCCTAAATCATGTTTTGTATATTAACAAGAATTGATCTATATGAGATCTTAAGAAAATAATTGTCCAATTGAAGTTTTAAAAATTTATAAAAATATATGGATAAATTTAAAATTTTGATAAAAATATTAATTTAAATTAATATCCCAGACACCGTTAATAAAATTTTTTTACCCTACAAACGATGTTAGGAAGATGATATATGTCTTTTAAAAATATTAAAAAATAAAAAATAAATAAAATAGAATATGTTTCACCATCCAACTCGCTTGTGGAGTTTAAAAACTCTACTGACGGTGTATAGAATAATTATCCTATTAATTTTACCTCCCAAAAATTAAAAATTTTAATGAAAATAATAGTTGTCCCATTTAAATCTATTAAAATTTAAAATATGAGCATATAAACTTTTGGATAATTATTCTATATACTATCACTAGAGTTTTTTTTTACTCCACAAGTAGAATTAGAATCATGACACATGTCATATTTTATTTATTTTTATTTTTTAATATTTTAATAAGACATATATTATGATTTTAACACCGCTTGTGGAGTAAAAAAAACTCCACTGACGGTGTATGTAATAATTATTCTAAGCTTTTTTGAGTAAATTATCAACTTATCAGACATGTGTCATGATCCTAACATGCTTGTGGAATAAAAAAAACTCCACAAGCGATGAATGGAATAATTATCCATATTTTATTATGGTATGAAAAACGTAAAAAATTATATTATAAAAGTAATAAACCGTTTAAATAATTTTGTTTTTATTGACATATATTTTTATTTGTTTTTTATATTGGTACATATGAAAATTTTGAAAATATCAAATTGTCATATATATATATATTTATTAATTACATGTATATATATTATTTATAATTAAAATTTTTTATTTGTATCTTACGATATGATATGATACATACTCGATATTCTATTCTTAAAAATAAAATTTCGATTCACGATACGTATTTTGATTTAATAACTATAGTTCGTAGAATGTAATGGAAGAAAAATAAAATTGATATTATGTGAGAATTGAAAAAAAAAGGAAAATAGATAAAATATGTATTTTGTTATTTGTTTTATAGAATGAAATTATTATCCCTTTTTTATTTTGATGTTTTGTTTAGTGCAATAGCATCAAGGAATTAGATAGAAATAAATAATCAAATATTCAAAATACCCACACCTTGTTATCTATTAAAACTTTCAATTTGCATTTTACCCATTTTCTTTTTTTTTTTCTATCCATTTTGTTCTGTTAAGCTTTTTCTTCTTTTTACTATAGGTGTCATGCTTCGATTACTGAAATTTCACACCAAACTTTTTTCTTTTTTATTCAGAATTTGACTCAGTCGGTTGGATTGTGCTCAATGTCCTCACTCAGATATTACAGTAACATTTATTAAGCTATATAGTATTTAATTATTCACATCGATCCTAGTACAGTCACTCACAATGCATATTTTTTATTTTTTGCAAAACCTATAATAAAGACTATAGTAGACACTCAAATTCTTTTCATTTATTGTTTACATCCCTTTACACTCTAAAGAACTGTGCAATAAATGTCTGAATACAATATAATAACTGTACAAGTATACCTGTTTGGTATAATATTGAGACTTCGTAGAGTTTTGATCAAAATCCTTTCCACACAATCAATTATTACTGCGCATAAATCTATAAGATAGAGAAGGGGGTGAGCTTTGGGAAAAGTCCAGTAAAAGATTATATATAAAAGAACTGACACTATGCACCCCTATATGCATGAGTTGAAAACAAGTTCATAATTCACAGTCGTTATTAAAATAGTGTTTGGGCACTCTATTGAAAGGATACTATAATCGGTTAAGTAACCAGGCTGAGTATGGGAGAATGCTTTGGAGCACCTTACGTGTCTTGGTCCCTAAATCCGATTATGGGTGTCGTAACGGCTTCGCGCTCGACGATTTTCGAAAAAAGACGTTTAAAAACAAAAAAATGGGAGTCGCCACCAATCTTTTTTGTCTAGGTGTGATTGGTCACCTAAAATATTTATCTTTTTAACAAAATCTCAAAATTAATTAAGTTTTATCAAAAAGACAAATTTTTGGTCTGCGAAAAAAAAGTTTGGGTTCGGGGGTACGGTTACGCGTGGGGAAGGATTAGCACCCCCACGACGCCTGTCAAAAAACGGTACCATCCTAACTACATGGTATCTTTTGATTTTAATAAGATAGTCTTGGCTTTTGATTATATAAAAAATTAGCGTATTTGCTTGAAAAATTACTGTTATAAAGAGATTTATTATGAAAATCAACATGAACACCATTTATTGAAAAATTAAATCAAATATCCCAATACTCTGGTAACATTTGAAATAATTCCTCTCACCTAGAGATTTCTTAAGAATCACTACTTGTGAGTTCTATAGAATCTCATCTTCGGTGGTGCTCACGCTATTTTATAATTGATCGTATACATGTAGTATTGATAGAAATGTATGGTGCATATGAAATTATGAAAAGAATTTTATATTTTAATTTTTATTAATGAAACTCTTAATATTGAAAAATTTAACTAAATATCCCAATACTCTGGTAACATTTAGCTAATTCCTCTCACCTAGGGATCAGTCAAGAAATCACTACTTGTGAGTTTCATGGCATTCCATCATCGGAAGAATTTCATTTATTGATATTTTTTTTATGCACATGATGCAAGCATATAATACATGATGCGTATGGAATTATAAGAAGAATTTTATATTTTAAATTTTTATTAATGAAACTCTTAATATTGAAAAATTTAACTAAATATCCCAATACTCTGGTAACATTTAGCTAATTCCTCTCACCTAGAGATCAGTCAAGAAATCACTACTTGTGAGTTTCATGACATCCCATCATCGGAAGAATTTCATTTTTATTATATTTAGATTTGTTATCTTGATTCCTTCGATTATTCCCTTTTATTAAAATTCTATTATTACTTATTTAATTAATTTAATTGTTATTCTTTACCTTTGAAAACTTTACTATTATTAATTTTATTGGTTTAATTATTCTGTGTTTAGGAATTTCTAAAATCCCCTTTTTGTTAATTTCTCTTAATAGTTTTCCATTACCTCTTTTGTTTTTATTAGCCTTTATTTAATTAATATTTTTCTAAATACTCTTTATTTGTCGTTACAAAACTCATCGTTGTATAGACATATATATATATATATATTTAAAAAATAAACGTGAAATTGAATGTTGAGAAATAATATCGAATATCCCAATACTCTGGTAACATTCGGTATAATTCCTCTCACCTAAAGTTTTTTGAAGAATCGCTACTTGCGAGTTCTACGAAGACTTATCATCGGGAGAATTTCATTTATTTTAGTTTTTAATATTTATTTATTATTTTTATATATTTTAGTTACTATTATATATATTTTAAAAATAAGCATGAAATTGAATATTGAGAAATAATATCGAATATCCCAATACTCTGGTAACATTCGGTATAATTCCTCTCACCTAAAGTTTTTCGAAGAATCGCTACTTGCGAGTTCTACGAAGACTTATCATTGGATTTCATACTTATCTTATTTTATTTTTATTGATTTGTTATTTTTATATATTTTTATTTTTATTATTATTTGTATTATTATTATTATTATTATTATTATTATTATTATTATTATTATTATTATTATTATTATTATTATTATTATTTTTTAAACTTCCTAAAATACACCCTTTTTTATTGTCTAATAAGAATTTTATTTCATTTCAAAAACTATATAGTTATATGTGTATTTTACATATTTATTTACATATTTTATATATTCTATGTACATTTCAAAATTATATATATTTCCTAGCTTCCTAAAAGATTTTTATAGTAAATTATTTAAGAAAATATTTATTATATAAAAAAAACAACTATATGGTTATATGTGTTTTGTATACTTATTTCATATTCTTTATTTACATATGTAATATATTTATTTTATTTATTTTTATTTTATGCATTTTATATATACTTAAAAACTATATATATATATTTCCTTCATTTACAAATTTTATTTATTTATGTGTATATCTTAAAACTATATATTTATTATTAAGATTAATTACATAATTAAATTTAGAGTTATTAAATCTTAAAGAATTTTATACATAAATAAATATTCATTTTTTGTTATGCAATAATAAATTATCTAACAAAATAAATAAATAAATGAATAAATAAAAAACTAAAGAATGAAAATTTATACCACAAACGGATTGGGCTTGGAGGCTGCTGGGCCAAAGCAGGCCAAGACGGGCCGGATCAGGTGTGCGAGCGGAGCGGGTCGGCACGCGGGTCGGGTCGAAACGCGGGTCGCGAGCTGATGGTGGAGTCGGGTAGCGGACGGGTTGAGCGGATCCCGGGTCGGGTCGGACGTGGAGCGCGGGTCCTTAGCTCTCCAAAACGCACCGTTTCGCTTCCTTTAAAAGCCTCGATTTTTTTTCTTCTTTCATTTCCGTCCGGCTTTCTCCAAAAAAAACACCCAAAATCCTTTCAAGCCTTTCGCCTCTCTCCCTCTCTGGACGATTGCCGGCCGCCGTGCGCCGGTCACCGGTCACCGGTAGTCTTCCCGACACACCAGAAACACTCCCCTCGTCTCCTTCTCCTCAGATCCGGCCTCCGTTTAACCAAAAAAACCTCCTAACCTCACAGATCTGACCTTAACCGAAGCCTCCCTCATCATTTTTTGGTTTTCGTTGTTGTTGGTTTTGGTTAAGGTTTTTGGTTTTTTTGTGGTTTGTTGATATGCGCGTGTGTGTGTGTGTGTTTGCAGGTACTGGTTTGTGTGGTAGGACTCTAGGGTTTCCAGATCTGGGTTAGGATTTTCCAGATCTGGGTGTTCTCGGGTTTAGGGATTTTGGTCCCGGTGGTTTTGGTTTTTTGGTGAGTCTCGGTTCTGGATGGTGGCTTTTCGGTGGTGGCCTGGTGTTAATTTCAGTGGTGATTTTAAGTTGGTCCAGAGAAAAAAGAAAGGGTTCTGGGTAGCAATGGTTCCCTCTAGGGTTTGTGAATTTGGTTGCTTATAGGGTGAGGCTCACAGAGTTGGTGGTGGCTGGTGGAGAGGGGATGGGCTAGCAGAGGGTGGTTGTCTCAGTGAGGGGGGTGGTGGTGGCAGGAAGGAGTGTCAGGAACTGGTGCCGTGCTCGGCACCAGTTCTGTCCCCCCCCCTTTTTTTTTAATTAGATTAAACAATAATAATAATAAACAAAATCAAACTGATGGAAATAAAAATAATAAAATAAAAAACGAAAATGAAAGAAAATAAATAAATAAATAAAAATAAAAATAGAAAAAATGAAAAAATGAAAATAAAATAAACAAATAAAATAAAATAGAATAATAAAATAAATAAATAAAATAAATAAATAAAATAAAAATGAAAAATGAAAAATAAAAATAAAAATATAATCTTTAAACTTTCAACATGACAAAATTAGGTGTCTACAATGGGGAATGTCAAAACTTCACAGAGAAGGAATTCATGCGTATTAAATTCGTGTCAAAACCTTTCGATCTTTTAATAAACCATTAAGTAAAACACTTAGTGAAGCACTCAGTAAAACGATAAGTAGTTCCTTCTATAAGCTGTTTAATAGACAATTTAATAAAATGTTCAGTAAATCCTTTAGTATATATTTTAATAAAACCTTTTCAAAATACATTCAATAGATAGTCAATAAACGATCAGTGAACAAACAAAAAATAATCAGAAAATGGTTGGATAAACAATTAATGAAATGATAGAAAACCATTAGTATACGATCAGAAAACCATCAATAAATAATCATAATATGATCAGTAAACATTTGAAAAACGATTAGTAAACAAACAGAAAACCGTCAGTGGACCATTGAAATACAGCCATAAAACTATTAGAAATCAATCAGTAACCATAGGAAAACGATAGGTAAAACAAATCAGAAGATGATCTATAACAAGTGGAAAATGATTAGAAATCAATTAGTAAACGATTAGAAAACAATCAATAAACGATTAGAACATAGTCACTAAACGATCAAAGTTCAGTCAGTAAACAATTAGACAACAGTCAGTAATCGATTGGAAACCGATCAATAAACGATCAGAAAACAATAAAAAAATGATCAGAAAACAATTCAATAAATAATCAGAGAACGATCTGCAAACAATCAGATAATGATAAGAAGACAGTAAAAAAATGATCAGAAAACGATCCGTAAACGATTAGAGAACAATCAGAAAAACGATAAGTAAATGATCAGAGATTAATCGGTTATAATCGATCAGATTTAATAAACACCCAGTATATTGAATCAGATGATCAGATTCAATAAACAGATATCAAAACAGATTTAATAACAGAATAGTGGAGACTAGGCTACACCCAATAATATCATGCATGAAACAGAAATCCCAAAGGGATTAGAAATAGAAATCCCTTTTGAAATCCCAAAGGGATTAGTAAAAACATATAGCCATAGTCAAAAGGGGTTCACAGTATACACTGCCAGGTGACATCTGTGGGGCTGAAGACTTGGCAGGTCTAATAACATATGATCAAGAGCTCAGAATGCATGAAATGGGGCCAATAGTCTCAAAACATTTACTTGATTACCTTGAAATCAATAAAATCAATACTTAATATTTTCAAAACATAAAACAATAGTATAAATACACATTTTATTGTGAAGGCTGAGAGTGCTTGGATCTATGTTAGCTAGGGATTTACCACCCCAGCAGTCACAATGTAAACCTTTGGGAATCAAGTTTTCACTTAAAATCATATCATTTGAAATTCAGTATATATTTCGTTCAATACATTTGGTTAAACTCGAAACATTTAACTTAAATAAAAAAATGAACATTTTTAGTAAGCAATGTCAGTAATTTCAAAATATTAAAGCATTTACTTTAACCAGACAAAATAGAACTTTTAACTTCAATAAACACTCAAAGCAGTTCACAATTCAGTAATAACACATTTCAAGATTAGCACAATAAAACAGATTATCACTCAATTCATAAAACCATTAAAATCAGAAAATTAGCAATTCAAGAATATAAATTCGGCAAATATTCCCATATCAGAACTCAGAGTTCAAAATATTTTATTTAAGTGTAAGAATACTTCCATCACTCGTATAAGTCATGCAATTAAAGAAATCCTCCAAAATTAGTCTAAAAAACTAAATTACAAATTTGATGCATACTATGGACTTATATGGAACTCAAATTAGTATTAATCTCCAAATTTCATTCAAAATGTTTCAAAAATATGTTCTTATGAATATAAGGTTTAAAATACGTTTTACAAAATTTGGGCAGCAAAATGGCTATATCTGCCCTAATCTCCCAGCACGAAAATACAGTTCAGAAACCACAAATCTAGTTTCCCAATATTGATCAATCACAATTTCAATCAACAGTTCAGAAAACCGATTCAAATCACTTAGTACAGTCAATTGATCTCAAAACAGTTTCGATGTTCAATAATGTAGAATTTTCAAATCAATCGATCAATCATATCAATGCAGTCACAGTATCCCTACGTCTTATATATATATATATATATATATATATATCTTACCTAATTTACAGTCACAATGCAGTATCTTAATTATCTCTAGTAAACAGATCAAATAACCAAGCATATATTTGCTTATCGTTTCCTTTGTGCCACTAACTTCGGGGCTGCAAAACGATATCAAAATACAGTCAAATTTCATTATTCCTTCTTCAAAGAATATTCTAGTCTCTGAGGTGCTTCATATTTTCTAATACAAAAGCAAATCCGGTCTACTTCACACCGGATGCCAAACTGCAGGTATAGTCAGAACACCTTTTTTTTTTTTTTCTGTTTTGACTTCACCAGTAATCTTATATTAATTTATATAGTATTCTAGAACCAAATTACATTAAATTGAGCATGGTTTTGGTATCTCCTTCTCCAAACCGAATATACCATGTTTAGCTACACAACTCCTTTCAACAATTTAAGCCTGAATTCGTGTTCTATAATTTTTCTACAGTAATTCTACATCATTTTCAAATCAAACAACATCACATTCATGCTTAAAGGATGATGGCCGAAACCTAAGGGGAATGATTATCATGGTTTTAATTCAATTTAAGCTTAAACACATAGCTAAACATGTAGATCACATAGTATAAAGCCATAAAACCATGAAAAAAAATTAAACTTTCTCTCACCTTTTTTCATGACCAGATCTGGTATGGCATGATTCACAATGATTTTGGTGACCCTAGGACTTGATTTTGGTGTCAAAAGATAGAGCACTAAATTCTGGACGGGGTTGGTGAAGACAGTTTTTAGTTTCGGGGTGTTTTACTAGGGTTTTTGATGACTTTCTCTCTCTAAACCCATTTTTAGAGTGAGAAAGCTTGAGGAAGATGGTGATGGACGACCATGGCTGAAAAAATGAGAAAAATCTTTTTAAAAACTATCTTTTAAGCTAAATTACCAAAATGCCCTTGAACAAAATTAAAAATTCCAACCACATCCCTACTTTTCCCATTTCAGTCTAGCTTCCAAATATTTAATTCACTCATAAAATAGTTGTATTTAGCATATTCTAATCATTTGTGAACCTTTTATAGGGTTTTGACTGTAACGAATGTGAAATTACCAAAATACACCTAATCATAAAATCATGTAATTTTTTGATTTTTATGTGATTCAGTCTACCTATTGGCATGGTATGGGACTTCTTCACACGAGAATTATCCCACTTTTGTCAATTGGTCAAAAGTCAATTTCATTTGACTGTTATTCGCGAAAGTTCTGTCGGTTTATGAACAAAATCGTCATTTTTGAATTTATTTCACGCTTTTCAAAATATACTCAAACGAGGTCATTTTGAGATGCAGATTCTTGCTATATTCATATTTCATCTCAAATATAATCATTCTAGGGTCTCACTTCGATCTGGACAAAGAAAGTCCTGGTGGGACCCACATCAAGTACTATCCTGAACATTTTCGAACCGACTCTTTATTTAGATATTTTAACAATCAATATTTTCTTTTAAGTTCTTACACTCTTTAACTTATATTGAATTTAAGGAAAACAGGGTTCTCACAATAGGTTTCTTCTCATCTCTTATATAACTCTAATAATGGACTCTATCAATTGTTGCAACGTCGTTGAGGAGCAAGGCAAACAAATTTCGATTCAGGTCGAGAAAAAGGCAAACAACTGTCCTCTCTCCTTCATGTCCATATTTCTTAGTTTGTTTGAAATTGTTTTTTGTTGCTACGCAGCGGTGGAGGATGAGGTGCTTTAGTAGAACCTAAATCTAAGCAACATGCTAGGATAAATGTTTGCGATAGGCAACATGAATAAGAGCTAGTATGGATGGAGGATGAGAGTGGTTTTGATAATACTAAAAAAAAACAAAATAACGATTAAGAATATATGTTTTTTAATAAAATAATTTAAAAAACTAAAATTAAGGGTAAAAAGATATTTTTATTTCACTATATTTTTTGCCTTATTACAACTGGCGCACCAATTACACTGCACCTGTGGCAATTGGTGCACCAAATTAGGTCTAAGTCATTCATGCCTCCCCTGAATGCAAGCAATGCTACGATTGGGAAGGCATTTTGTTCTTTGAGAATTCTAACCACGTCTCTCTTTCCAAATAGCCCAACAAGCCATTGTTACCATAGTACTAAAACCTTGTTTAAACTCTTTACAGGAATCCTCAATATTTATCACTCCTTAGTCCAAACCAAACAGCTATAGACCATTCACAAGTTAGCAGCACATGTTCTACAGTTTTTGCTTCCAAATCACAAACTAGACACGAAGGATTTTCCTTTTAACTTTCTTCTCCATAAATTCCAATTCGTTGCTAGGAGATTACCACACATCTTCCATAAGAAAGATATAGAGCAGAAAAAATCTATTTCCATAACCTCTTCTCAATTCTATGTGATGTTGATGACAAGTTTGGAGAACATTTTTTTATTTCTTCCGAATGAACATGGAAAAGCAAATAATCAAGCTTAAAAAAATTTGCTTTTCTTATGCACAAGAAATTGGAGGAACTAAAACAAAAGAAAATTTGCCCTCAAAATTGAAGCAAACAATGCATTTGGTGGTCCCTTCAAGAATGAAGCTGGAACGGAATCCTGGTTCCATTAAACCAATCCTTCGATCAAGTAAAATATAAATAAGTTTTAATTGACTAATTAACTTGCAAAACATTTGGCCAAAAATAAAAATTGACAAAACCTGCAAAAATAATTTACACTTACAAAGAAAAGTAAAGGCCCAAAACAGTTGTTGGACTGCACAACAAGCCACCCTTGAGCCCGCTGTTGACTGACCACTGCTAACCGGTTCACCCTGGCGCCTGAAAGAACACCAAAAGCCCTTGCCCGTCTGGCTTCTGCCCTCTGTCCTCAGATTCTGCCACAAGGCTTCTTCTTTCAGCCTTTCTGCCAGGTTTGAGTCCTTCAATTTTCTTCGGCCTTATGTTTTTTTGGCACAAGGTGCAAAACCCAAATATCCTTTTTATAATTGTTTGGAAGAACAAGATGGTCAAGGCTGGAGAAGGAAAAAGAAATAATTTTTATGATTTATTTGTTTTTCTCCTGCAAAAGGGTATGTCAAATTCTGATGATAATTTTCCCTGCCAATTTTATATATTGTGTTTATTTCGTTTATTGAACAGTTTGTTGAAAAATATTGTTGGAATTGAATAGAACAACTATTTGATGACCAGGAAGGTTGATGCACTAAAACCCGAGCTCGGAATTGGAACAAAAAGATAGTTTTTTTTTTGAGCAATGGAAGTAATTTGGGAGTTCTAGAGAAAAGACCCAGATCTTTTTAGCTGAATTATATTTGGTGAAATGCTGATGGAGACTTCAATTTCTAGTTCAATTGAAGCCGGCCTATTTTATTTATCTGAACACAGGAAACGAGATTCTTTATGTGATTGGATGCCTGGTAATGAAACTTGGAAGATGTCATCAAAAAGTGGATGTAAAGAGGCTGAGTATTCATGCCCTACCTTACCAAGAACTTGTTCTGAACAGTCGTCTGTGAGCGTTATGTCTGAAAGCCATGTGCCTACTTTTGTTTACAGTAGGAAGAAGAAACGGCAAGGGAGCAGCAGCAGTATTAGCACTGCTGTTGCCAACTGTTGTGCAGAGGCCCCTGTGAATTCAAAGAGAAGTAGGGATTATCTTTCTGCTGTCAGTTCTGATGTTCTTTCAGTGGCAGTCACAGAGCGAAATGGAGTTTCTCAAGTTGAACTTGAAAATATAGCTGCTGGAGATCCTGTGATACCGATTGCATGCAGTAGAGAGCCTCACATGTTTAAGTATGACTTTGCTAACGGATGTTCTGGTGTGGATGACCACAGTTCTGACGATGAACATAATATTGTTATGCAGAAAACCATAGACGTTGACAGCATAAATGATAGTTGCTCATCATCGAAGTCAAATTTGGAACTTGCATTAGCTTCTATGAGAGGTGAGATGGATGAAAATGGTGAGTGCTCCTCCTCTAGTGTAATAGCCGCTGAAGTTGTGAGGGAAGATCTGCCTGAAAAAGATATGTGCCATCCTATACTTGGGAACCAGGGGAATGCTGAGGAAGTTGGCCCTTCTAGTACTTCTGTTAATGAGGAAATTGAGATTATTGGTGGTCGTAGTTGTTCTAAGTTTTGCAAAATTTGTAGTCGTTCAGGATCTGCACAAAAGATGCTAATTTGCGATAACTGTGAAGAAGGTTTTCATGTACGTTGCTGCAACCCCAGGTTAAAGAAACTACCTGTTGATGAGTGGTATTGTATTTCGTGTATGAAAAAGAAGCGAATAATGCTCAAGGAGACAATTACAAGAACATCTACAAGTATCACTGGTGGAATGGGCAGATGCAGGGATGTATCACATAAAGGGGAATTCAGTCCAATAGAATTAATGTTGAGAGATACTGAGCCTCATAGAACTAGCGTTCGAATTGGAAAGGGTTTTCAAGCAGAAATTCTGGACTGGTCTGGTCCAACTGATAAGTATGTTCCATGAACTATTTAATTTTAGATTAATTGTCCATATGGAATGCATAAGTTCTCAGGCTCTCTGGTTGTGTGCATGGCAAAACATAGATATGACTGATTCTCCTTTGTATTTGAGGTTTCATATATATTATTATGTTCCCAAATTATTTTAACTAGGCTTCCCATTATGACAGATGAAAATCTGTCTGAAACAAGGCAGTCAATTGTTGTTTGATGCTTTGATATATGAAAACCTTAAAGGAGAGCATGCTAATAGGTTATTTTGATTATAAGCAATTATCTTTTTGTAAGAAAGACCCTAGGGATAGATTCTGTCGTAACCTAGACAAAAGGACATGAAATAGATGGGACAAAAGTGAAGTAATTTGACTTGGTTAGCAGGTGAATTGCAATGACCTTGAAGAAACCTAGTGCCAACTAATGGGCTATTTATCTTTCTTTCTATTACATTGATAGGCTTCCCAAGCCTTTCTTTGATGACTTGTTCTGCTGTCAGTGTAATTGCAGAATGGTTGCAAAGATTTTTGTGCTACAATTGCAAAAGGATTACAGCTTTTTATTATGGTAAAGATTACCTGTATGTTGCTGTGGTCATGTCTAAGCCTCTTTCTTTACTGAAGAAAATCGGTCAGAATTTAGATTTCCAATTTATAGAATTTAGCTAGAAACTATTACGGCGTTCCTTATAATATATAGCTAGATTAATCTTCTTGAACCCTGCACAACTTCATAATTAGCGGATGGAATATAATTGATAATTTTCAGCTTCTAAAAGGAAAATTGTTGTCTTTTTGGAAAAAAATGTTCTTGATTTTTCCCTTTTTAAAAAAAAAATCCCATTACTGTCAATTATTAAATTGGAAACCTTTTGTGATGGAATGGGAGCCAGGATAACGATAAATTTATGGACAGGAAATGTCAGGAAGTTTACTATAAGGGAGATATCTTTATTAAATTGGAAACCTTTTGTGATGGAATGGGAGCCAGGATAAGGATAAATTTATGGACAGGAAATGTCAGGAAGTTTACTATAAGGGAGATATCTTAATGAAGGGATATTTGCACTTAACTTTCTAAATTGCAATTGCAAAGTGGAAGCATGCTTTGGAGTAAGATAAAGTCAGCTCTTGGAATCGAGGCATCTGAAAAGAAGTGGCATTGGTTTATGATTTATAAAAGAATAGGACTGCCTTGACCAGGCATGATTATAAACTTGATTTAGTAGTTTTACTCATTTGACATTTTAGTAGATTACCTTGAAAGAGACATCAAATAAGAAAAGGGATGTGGTTTTTGTGCGAATGGTTTGGAATTTGTTTGGTGTTGTTCCACATGACACCAATTTGCTTTGGGATTGGTTGTGGCTCTACATTTTGGTTGGCCTTCTCCAACACTTTGCATTGTTTATAGGTTGGATGCTTTAATTTGGTCATAGAGTCCTAGTTATTTATGGCCAAGGTGTTGTAGTCCACAGGATAGGCATATTTTTGTCGATACGGTGTTGCATCTAGCATTAGTTTGGTTTGAGGCTTATTCTAGTCTTATATTGTTGTTATGCTGCCAATTGGTTTAAGTTGAATGCTTTAATGGAATTAAAATCTTCCATTATTGTTTAAATAACCTTGCATTAGTCTCATAAGCACTTTTATTTTTAGGGCAAGAATTGATTTTTGGAACAAAATTATAGTGAAACAACAACTTTATTGCTAGGTCTTTGTCATTTTCTTGGCTTTGTCTATGATTAATATTTATATTATGCCTTGGTCTTGTATGCTGCCTCAAAATTTGTTTCTCTGATTAATTGTAGGAGAAATTCCAAGTTGGATAACTTAAAGCACTGAATCAAGGTTTGGGTGGGGTGGGGATACTTTTGTGAATGGTTTTTTTCCCCTCTTTTCCCATTTTTGTTGATGCATATTTTGATTCATCAATTGGTTGCCTATACAAAGTAAAATGTAGTTAAAGGTTACTCAAGTGATTGATTAGTTAGTGATGATGCTTAGTTTTTTTTGGTTCAATTTTGTTTCTCTATGCTATTAGCTTTCATTCTTATTTGGTTACAATTTTCTTTCTCCTCGGACCAAATTTTATTGTATTTACTTTGTGTCTAATTGGACAAGGTAAAAGATGGAAAAATTTATGTGCTATTGTATGCCTTCTTGATCCACAAGTCTTGTTGGTCATAAGTAGTTTCTTGTTCCATGATGCAGTGATGTTGATAGCGGTGGCGAACCACTAGAATGGAATCCTTCAAAATTAACTGGTTCCTATGTAAGGCTTCAATTTTTGTGCTGGTCGTTTTTTACATTTTGCAGATAAGTGACCATTTGGTTTAGAGAGAATTGACACACCTTACTTGATAGGAACTGAATTGCAACAAATCATCTAAATTAAGCTCAATAGGGAACTGGCTTCAATGTAGAGAGTTCATTGAAGGAGTAGGAGGAAGTAATGGAACCATCTGTGGAAAGTGGCGCAGGTATAGTCTACTTGTGTCGATATTTTACTTTCGTGTATGTTAACACAAGTTGGTATTTGCTAAAATTCTTGGCTTTTTTGTCTAAGGAATAGTAATCAATTTTCTTCTGATTGACTTAGAGATGAATTATTATTGAAACTTGATGTCATATAAATTTTTTATGTCTAAAAGTTTGTATGTTGAACTTATGGCACATTTGTTTTGCGGATTAGCAATTCTTTTGTGGGAATAAAAAATAAGATTAGTATCAATTTCATGCTTTGGTACATGGAATGAGATAGAGGCAAAATACTATCAAGATGTTTGGTTGGTTAAAATTAGGTAAAGCAATATCTAATGAATAGGTATAAAAGTGAAAATTTGTCCTTTATTAAAAAAATATTAAACTCCAATATATATTTTAAAATTTTCAATAAATATAAAATATATAATATTTCTTCTAAAGATAAAATTTTAATTAAAAAATTTCAACATGTTTTTCTAATGTCTACAAAAATATCATCTCATCTTTTTAATAAGATATAAACATTTTATTGAAAAAAATAACATTCTTTTATATTTTCTCTAATTTTTCGTTTCCTTTTTTTCCTCTTTTTTTTTTTTTTTTTAATTTCTTGTCTTCTTTCTTTTCCTTTTTGTTTTCTTATTTTCTTAATTTTTCCACCCACCACTAGCATTTCAGGTGTAATTGAGCCAAGTCGAAACAATCTAGTGCTAGGCCCGAGCTCGACTCGATAGATTAGATTTGTCATTTTTCACCATATATTATGAAGGTAAAAGAATAAATTAATTAATAATCAAATATTAAAATTAGATATTAAAAAAAAAACGTGATTAGTCTCACAAGCTTAGGTTAAGACTAAGCTTAGGTTAGGATCATGAAATATAGGTACGCTTAATGATAAGTTAATGGAGATTTGTGAGGTTGTGTAAGAGAAGGGTTAACAACTTGTTTCTCCAGGAGACGAAATGGGTTGGGGAAAGGCTATGGAGATAGCATCTTGATAGTATAAGTTTGGTACACAGGGAAAGATAGAGATTGAAATGGTGTAAGTCTCATCATAGACAAAGAGTATCGAGAGGATGTTGTACAAGTTAAGAGACAAGGGGATAGGATTATTTTGGTTAAGCTTGCTCTAGGAGGGGAGGTTTTGAATGCTGTTAGCACATATGCACCACAGATAAGACTTAATGAGGCTAGTAAACGACTATTTTGGGAAGATTTAGATAAGATAGTACAAGAAATACTTATAGGAGAACATTTTTATTGGTGGTGACTTGCATGACCATGTAGGTGCTAGTAGAGGGACCGTTTAGGAAGAGAGAATCTTACCTTACAACCTTTAAGAGTGGATCGAGCGCAAGTTAGAGTTGTTTTTTTTTTTACTAGGAGGGATAGAGGTAAACGTCTGGACAACAAGGTAATCCCAAGTGAGAGTGTTGCCACACAACATAGACTACTAGTTCTAGACATAAAAATTCATAAACGGCATCGAAAGAACCAACAGAAAGGAGCTACAAGGATTTGATGGTGGAAGCTAAAAGAAGATTATCATGCGGTATGTAGAAATAGTTGGATCCAGAAAAAAAAAAAAACTAGACAACAAAGGAGAACCAAATATACTGTAGAACATTATGGCAAAATGCATTCAGGAGTTGGGCAATGAGGTATTAGGAGTATCAAATGGAAGAAAATTGATTGGAAAGGATGCTACATGATGGATTGAATTAGTTAAGGAAGTTCTAAAGACTAAGAAAGATCGTTAGAAGACTTTGAAAAAGAACAACATTGAAGAGAGTTTCACAAAATACAAGTTAGCTAGGAAGGAGGCAAAGAGGGCAGTGATAAAAGCTAAGGCGAAGGTTGTGAAAAGTTTTTAACAAGTCGGATACAAAGGATGGAGAGAAAGAGATATATAGATTGGCATGAGCAAGAGAGAGGAGGTGCGATCTAAGAGTCATGAAATATATCAATGATTAGTACCATAGAACTCTAATCAAGGACAATGCCATTAAAGAAGAGTGACATGGTTATTTCAACAAATTATTTAATGACGGACAAAATCAAAATTTGGACAATATCTTGATACCTCTCGAGGATTTGAACCAATGTTTTATGTGCAGAATCAAAAAGTAGGCACTAAAGAAGATGAAGACATGAAGAGCTGTTAGACTTGATGACATTCTTATTGAAGTTTGGAAATGCCTTGGAGAGGTAGGAATAGTTGGTTGACATGTTTTTAATAAGATTTGGTGCACTAATAAGATGCTCAAGGAATAAAGAGTGCTTCGGGATCACTCTATAAGAACAAGAGAGATTTTCAGAGTTGTTCCAACTATTGAGGCATAAAACTAATGACTCACACTATGATATTATGAGAAAAGTGATAGAACGAAAATTAAGGAAGAATGTAGAGATATCGGAAAATCAATTTGGTTTATGCCTAATTGATCAACTGTGAAAGTAATATACTTGCTTAGACAACTTGTGGAGTGCCCTTTATTACAAGGTAAAAATCTTCATATGGGCTTTATAGACTTAGAGAAAGTATATGATAAAGTGCCTAGAGAGGTGTTATGGTGGTCTTTATAGACTTAGAGAAAGTATATGATAAAGTGTCTAGAGAGGTGTTATGGTGGTCTTTAATGAAGAAAAGAGTCCTTGCAAAATATATTGAAATAATTAAAGACATGGAGATGCAATGACACATATGAGGACTTGTGGAGGGCAAACAAGCAAATTTCCTACCATAATGGAATTACATCAAGGGTTAGCATTAAGCCTATTACTGTTTGCTATAGTAATGGATGATTTGACAATATCTATTTAGGGTAATGTGCCTTGGTGTATGATATTCGCAGATGATATTGTCTTGTGCGATGAGACTAGAGTGGAGGTTAATGCGAAGTTAGAACTGTGAAGACAGACATTAGAATCAAGAGGGTTTAGATTAAGCGGAGTAAATATTGAATACATGGAATGTAAATTTAGTTCAAACAAAGAGGAAAATCGAAACATAATGATGCTAGGTGGGGCGATGATCCCAAATCAGGATTATTTAAGATATTTGGGGTCTATTGTACGTATGGATGGAGAGATTGACGGCGATGTGACCCATAAGATTCAAGTTGACTTGAGCAAGTGGAGAAACGCTACAGGTGTGTTGTGTAATGAAAGAATTCCTATTTGATCGAATGATAAGTTTTATAGGATAGTTGTTAGACTAACAATGCTCTATGGTAGTAAATGTTGGGCGACTGAAAGATTGCATTTACAAAAGATGAGTGTAACAGAAATGTGAATGCTGCAATGGATGTGCATGAAAGCAGAGGTTGATGGACAGTAGGTTTATCAAAGAAAAAATCTCAAGCTGCATTCTTTATTCATATTGAATAATTACTATATAGAGACTAGAAGCTTAAACAAAAAGTAAGCTTTTAGAAATTCAAAATAGGAAACTACATAATTATAAAATTTAATCATATCCCTAAAAACAAGGAATTTGAAGATAATATTAAAACAGAAAGTTGACTAACAAAAAATCTTGATCTTGGTATTATTCTTCTTTCCGACACTCCCCCTCAAGCTGGTGAATATATATCAATCATTCCCAGCTTGCTAACATTTGAGTCAAATTCTGACTTCAATAAGGCTTTTGTGAGAATGTCTGCTTCTTGTGACTTGGTTGGCACGTAGTGTAAACTAAACGTTCTATTCTTGATTTCTGACTTGATGAAATTTTGTCAATGCGAACATGCTTCATTCTGTTGTGTTGGATTGGGTTATGAACTGTGCTAATGGTAGATTTGGTATCGCTGTAAAGACTCATAGGTTCTTCCAATGAAATATGCAACTCTTGTAGTAACTAGCTTAGCCAAATTAGTTCGCACACTCCTTGAGCAATTGCTTGGTATTCTACCTCTGTGCTACTTCTCCCAACCACAGTCTGCTTCTTACTCCTCTAGGTGACTGCATTCCTCTTTACTTTTGTGCAATATCCAGTGGTGGACTTTGTATATTCAGTCGAACCTGCCCAATTTGCATTTGCAAAACATTCAACACTTCGATGATCATTCTTCCTGAATTGTAGTCCTTTCCTTGGAGTTCCTTTTAAGTAGCGAAGAATTTGATTCACAGCCTCTAGATGTCTCTTGGTGGGAGAATGCATGAATTGACTC
The DNA here is from genome assembly GCA_031772115.1 of Heritiera littoralis. Lineage (NCBI taxonomy): Eukaryota > Viridiplantae > Streptophyta > Magnoliopsida > Malvales > Malvaceae > Heritiera > Heritiera littoralis. Next base: position 489,901 of record JAPDPK010000053.1, on the reverse strand, counting down.
ACCACACTAACACTATAAGCAATATTAGGCCTGGTTAGTGATAAATAAATCAATTTTCCCAGTAAGTGTTGATATCTTTCCCTCTCTACAGGAGGGTCTTCTTCGGTTATTTTGTGCTTCCAATTTCGATCTAGAGGTGTCCTTGCAGGTTTGCACCTAGTTTTCTTATCTCTCTCAACAGATCAAGAGTGTTCTTCCTTTGGGAAATGAAAATGCCTTTCTTGTTGCTAGCTATTTCCATTTCAAGGAAGAATTGAAGGTGACCAAGATCCTTTACCTTAAACTCAATCTATAGTCGACTTTCAAGGCTATCAATTTCATGAGCATCATCACTTGTGATAAGAATATCATCCATGTATACTATGAGGATAGCTTTCTTCCCATCTTTTCCTTGCTTCACTAAAAGAGTGTGATTGGCTTGCCCTTGTGTGTAGCCGAATTGTTTCGTGGCTGTACTGAATTTGGTGAACCAAGATCTAGGAGATTGTTTTAGTCCATATAAGGATTTCTTCAACTTACACACCTTACTAGTTTTACTTTCTTCTTCAAACCCCAGTGGTAGCTTCATGTACACCTCTTCTTCTATGTATCAATTGAGGAATGCATTTTTAACATATATTTGGTGCAATTTCCAGTCAAGATTAGCAGCAAGAGAAATAATTACTCTAATAGAATTTAACTTGGCAACAGGAGCAAAGGTTTCTTCGTAGTCTATACCTTGAGTTTGAGTATAACTCTGAGCAACTAACCTTGCTTTGTATCTGTCTATGTTCCCATTTGCACCAAGCTTTATAGCAAAAATCCATTTGCATCACACAACTTTCTTCCCTTTGGGTAGATCCACCACATCCCGTGTCTTGTTTTCAATCAAGGCAGTCATCTCTTCCATTACAGCAGCTCTCCAATTTGGATCTTGAAGTGCATCATGAACATGTTTTGGAATCTCCATGTGATTTATTTTTGAAGTAAATGCCCTGTACTTTGGAGACAACTTAGAGTATGTAAAGTAACTTGAAATAGGATGCTTAGTGCAAGATCTAACCCCTTTTCTAATAGCAATAGGAACATTAAGATCATCAACTGTACAATTACCTTCCATAGACCGTGTGTCTTCCTTTGGATTTGGCACCGGATCTGGTGTTTGGTTTTGTTGAGGAACTCATGGTTGCCTAGAGTAGACTCAAAGTTCACTTGGGAATGTCTTCTCAGATTCTTCCCCTTGATCTGTCACCTATACAGTTTCAAATTGTTGGATAGATGGCTCTTCTAGAGATGGAATAGGAGAAAGGTATGAGATTGGGAGAGAAATGGATGGATCCCAATGATTTTCTTCACTCGAATTCTCCCCCTGAAGAGAAGCATTGGGGTAGAAGGATTGGTTTTCAAGGAAGGTGGTGTCATAGGATACATAGAACTGTTTGGATGATGGACAATAACATTTATACCCCTTTTGTGAAGGAGAATACCTTAGGAAGATGCATTTTATGGCTTTTGGGTCAAGTTTTCCTTGAGTAGGGTTAGAATTATGAAAAAATATTGTGCACCCGAATATTTTAGGAGGAAGAGAATCAAGAATTCTTGCATGGGGAAACAATTTTCTTAGACAAGTGAGAGGAGTTTTGAATTGAAGAGCTTTGGAGGGAAGTCTGTTAATAAGGTATGTAGCCATTAACACGACTTCACCACCAAAAAATTTTGGAATGTGACTTCTAAACGTGAGAGAATGAGCCACTTCAAGAATGTGATGATTTTTTCACTCAGCAATACCATTCTATTGAGGAGTATTTGTACACGAGATCTAGTGGAAGATACCATGCTCAACAAAATAATTTTTAACATCATGTGAAAAATACTCTCCATCATTGTCAGTTCCAAGAAACTGAATAAGAGACTGAAAAATGTTTGTGACAAGTTTATGAAGTTGTTTGAATATGGGACTTGCTTTAGATTTATCTTTCATTAGATAAATCCAACACACACGAGTATGATTGTCATTGAATGTAATAAACCATCGTGTTCCAGTAACATTTGGAAATCGTGTAGGACCCTAGATGTCACTATGAATAAGATGAAATGGTTTTGAAGCTTGATATGTATGAGTAGGATGACTTTTTCATGATTGTTTTGCATAAATACAATGCTCACACTGGAATGAAGAAACATCTTTATTGATAAATAAATTCGGGTACACATACTTTAGATAAGTGAAACTAGGATGACCAAGTAAATATGCCAAAGAATAACATCTGAATTTGAAGAGGTGGACGAAGAAAATTTTTCAAGTGATAGAGATCTTGAAGGAGAACCAAAGAGATAGTAAAGACCATTTTGTTCCTCAACACTGCCAATCATCATCCTAGAAAACAAATCCTGAAATTCACAATGAGTAGGAAGAAAAGTTACTGCACAATTTTGATCTTTGGTTAATTTGCTAATAGAAATAAGGTTATATCTTAGACTAAGAACATGGTGAATGGACTTTAAAGTTAACCCAAAGAGAAACAAATCACCCAAACCAGCCACAACCGAGGATTTACCATCTGCCACGGTAATTTTTTCTTCACCATTACACCTTTTATATGATGAGAAACCAAAAGGGGACCTGGTCATGTGGTCAGATGCCCCTAACTCAATGATCCACCCTTCATGTAGTTCTTTTTTCTACAAAAAAGATGACTGTGTTATACCTTTTTGAGCAACATTAACAGTAGATGTTGCTAGGACAGGCAACTCATTTCTAGGCTGATTTAGCAGGTTTTTCAATATCTCCATTTGTTCTGCTGTGAATGGGGAAGTGGCTGCATTTGGGTTCTTGGTTTCTGCAGTGGTTTCAGCTATATTTGCTGAAGGGTTCTTCTTCTGTTGACTCCTTGGCTTCCAATCCACAGGTTTCCCGTGAATATCCCAACATGTCTCGTTGGTGTGGTATGGTTTGTTGCAGTGTTCACACCATTGCTTGTTTTCCTTTGACTGGTGGTTTTGGGAATTATAGTTAGAGTCTCTTTGAGTTGTTGCCAAGGCGGAGCCAAGTTGAGTCTCCTTGGTAGTGTTGGAATGCAACATGACTCTTTTTCTGCTTTCTTACCTTCTAACTTTATGTCAAGAATATTATTGGAAAGTCAACTGCTGTTTTAATTAATTTGTTATTTTAGGAAATTAGTATATATGTGTATCCCTAGCATTAAGGTTAGAGAATCACTCGATTATAGATTCTATTAATTAGAATAATAACTAGGATTATGAGTGATATACTTTCCTATTTAGTTAGAAGTTCTTTGTATATAAATAGGGTACCTATGTACAGTTTTATCTTAAGTCTTTTCAATACAATACTTTGATTTCCTACATGGTATCAAGAGCTTTAGGTTTTTTTTTTTCTTGGAAATCAATCACTTTTTCAGCCTTCATTGCTGATTTTCTGCAGTTTCTTCTTCAGCCTTCATTGCTGATTTTCTGCAGTTTCTTCTTCAGCCTTCATTGCTGATTTTTTTGCCTTAGGCCTTCATAGCCATTTTCTCATCCAGCCTTCATCACGAAAATTTGTTTTTGTTCATCTCTATAGGCTCGGTTCTGGTTCTATTGTTCCAGCCTTCATCACTGTTGTCTTTGCTCTGTTTTCTAAAGACAAAACAGAGTATTTCATGTGTTCTTTTTTATCAGCCTTCATAGCTGAATTTTTCCTCTGTTCTTCATCATTGGTGGTTTCTCTTTGTTGCTTGGCCTTCATTGCCAATTTATCCCTGATTCTCACCTATCCTTCAGCAAGTTTTGATTTGTGAAAGATGTCAAAAGTTGCAGAAACAACCACTGCAGCACCAAAGGAGTTGGGCAGTCTCAACAAAGAAGAGATTGAAAAGCTGAGAAATCTCCTAAGTATCCTCGAAAAACCTTCAGGTACCTATTCATTGATACATTCGGGTAAACTTCCAACCTCTCACGCTTTAAATGCCTCAGATAGAACCTTTAAACATTTGTGGATTATTGATTCAGGAACCACAGATCATATGACTCATTCCTTTCAAAACTTTAGTTCATATTCACCTTGTTCTAGTAGTAGGAAAATTGCTACTGCCGATGGCTCCTTGGCCACAGTAGCTGGGGTAGGAGAAATAAAAATCAGTCCTAACCTTACTTTGAAAAATGTCCTACATGTTCCCAAATTGTCCACCAATCTTTTATCAATATCCAAGCTTTCTCATGACATGAATTGCAAAGTAACTTTTTTTCCATCTTATTGTCTATTTCAAGACCAGGGCTCGGGAATGATGATTGGACGTGCTAAGGAGAAGGACGGATTATACTATCTTGAGGAATTAGAGAAATCGAAAGTTGGTAAGTGGAACCAGCCCCTAACCTACCTTTTTGGACAAAACCTCACCAATAAAGACACAATTTGGCTTCACCATTTTAGGCTCGGACATCCTTCTTTTTCAACCCTTGAAATTATGTTCCCTTCTTTGTTTAAAGGACTAGTTGATAAGCAGTTTCATTGTGATGCATGTGAACTTGCAAAACACAGACGTGCTACCTTTCCCACCAATAACAAAAGAAGCCTTTTTCCTTTTGAGTTGATTCATAGTGATATATGGGGTCCAACTACAATTCCAAATATTTCTGGGGCACGTTGGTTTGTTTCATTTATTGATGATTGTACAAGAGTTACCTGGATATTTCTGCTTAAATCAAAATCTGATGTGAGTGATATCCTGCCAAACTTCCTTTCCATGATAAAAAACCAATTTGGGGTCCAAATCAAAAGGTTTAGGTCAGATAATGCAAAAGATTATTTCAACCAAACACTTTCCCCATATTTTCAACAAAAAGGTATTATTCGTGAGTCATCCTGTGTCTCTACTCCACAACAAAATGGAGTTGCAGAAAGGAAAAATGGCCATCTCCTAAACACTACCCGAGCATTATTATTTCAGAAAAATGTGCCAAAATACTTTTGGGGGGAAGCAGTTCTTACTTCCACACATGTCATAAACAGGTTACCATCCCGAGTGTTAAACTTCAAGAGTCCCATGGAGGTATTGTCTCACTTTTATCCAAGTCTCCGTACAACAAACCATCTTGTTCCTAGAGTATTTGGGTGTGTCTCATTTGTTCATGTCCATAGCCAAAATAGAGGAAAGTTAGACCCTAGAGCTATCAAGTGTGTCTTTGTGGGATACTCTTCAATACAGAAAGGATACAAGTGCTATCACCCACCTACTAAAAAGCTCCTAATCTCAGCAGATGTTACCTTCATTGAAACAGAACCATATTTCACTCAGCCCTATCTTCAGAGGGAGACAACATTTGTGGAAGATAAGGATCAAGACTTCTTTCTCCTTGACTTGCCGTCATCATCTTCTAAATTCCAACCCGAGACCAAGACCTCCGCTGAAGTTACAATTAAGCAACCTGAGCCTCCTCCTTCACAAACCCAAAATGAGCCCTCCTTACAACCTAGTTCACAAGCAGATGGGGGAAAGGCCACTACTAACAATCGGTTCTCACAGGTTTACTCAAGAAGGAAAAGTCTAGCTCCTGAACCAATGCCGGACCAATCATCAGACTCAAATCCTGGAAATGAGGTAATATCTTCTAGCTCTACTCCTCAAAGTGATTCCTTATCTAACATTGATTTACCTATAGCCCTTAGGAAAGGAACTAGAGAGTGCACAAAACATCCATTATACCCAATATCCCATTTTGTGTCCTTTGAAAAATGCTCTCCATCTCACCGAAGTTTCCTTACAAACATAAACACAATATCCATTCCCAAAACATTATCAGAGGCTTTAAATTGTGAAAATTGGAAGAATGCTATGAATGTTGAAATGCAGGCCCTGGAGAAGAACAATACTTGGGAGATTGTGGAGCTACCAAGAGGAAAGAAAGCAGTGGGATGTAAGTGGGTCTTTACAGTTAAGTATAAAGCAGATGGAACACTTGAGAGGTACAAAGCTAGGTTGGTGGCCAAAGGATACACACAGACATATGGGATAGATTACCAAGAAACCTTTGCTCCGGTTGCCAAGATGAATACGGTGAGAATTCTTTTGTCTCTAGCAGTTAACTTTGATTGGCCTTTACAACAGTTTGATGTAAAAAATGCATTTTTGCACGGAGATCTTGAAGAGGAAATCTACATGGAAATACCCCCTGGATTCAATAGAAACATGGCTGCAAATAAGGTTTGCAAGCTCAAGAAGGCACTATATGGCCTAAAACAGTCACCAAGAGCTTGGTTTGGGAGATTTGCCAAGGTAATGCATTCCATGGGGTACAAGCAGAGCCAAGGGGATCACACCCTATTCATAAAACACTCAGGTTCAGAGGGAGTTACTGCTCTCATTGTCTATGTTGATGATATCATAGTGACGGGAAATAATGAAAAGGAAAGGCAGAACTTGGGAAGATGTTTGGCAAAGGAGTTCGAGATTAAGGAACTAGGAAACTTGAAATATTTTCTGGGCATTGAAGTGGCAAGGTCGAAACAAGGGATCTTTATATCCCAACAAAAGTATGTCCTTGATCTCTTGAAAGACACGGGAAAGTTGGCGTGCAAACCATCCAGCACACCAATTGATCCTAATCATAAACTTGGGGAAGTAGAGGGAGACAATGCTACAGACAAAGAATCATATCAGAGACTGGTTGGTAGACTAATCTACCTATCCCACACACGGCCTGATATTGCCTATGCAGTTAGTGTGGTGAGCCAATTTATGCACAACCCTAAGGAACTCCATTTGCATGCAGTTCATAGAATATTGCACTATCTCAAGGGAACTCCAGGAAAGGGAATTTTGTTCAAAAAAGGTGATAAGCTCACTTTGGAGGCCTACACCGACGCTGACTACGCAAGCTCAGTGGTTGATAGAAGATCCACCACGGGTTATTGCACCTTTTTGAGAGGAAACTTAGTTACTTGGAGGAGCAAAAAGCAGAATGTTGTGGCAAGATCAAGTGCAGAATCAGAATTTCGGGCAATGGCACAAGGTGTATGTGAGCTACTATGGTTGAAGATCATTTTGGAAGATCTAAGACTCAAGTGGGATGGCCCTATGAAGCTCTGCTGTGATAACAAATCTGCAATTAGCATCGCACACAATCCTGTGCAGCATGACAGGACAAAACATATTGAAGTTGACAGACATTTCATTAAGGAGAAGCTTGACAGTGGTCTCATTTGCACACCCTATGTACCAAGCGAATCACAGCTAGCAGATGTTCTAACCAAGGGACTTAACAATCCACTCTTCCACAAGATTGTAACCAAGCTGGGAATGGACAATATTTATTCACCAGCTTGAGAGGGAGTGTCAAGAATATTATTGGAAAGTCAACTGCTGTTTTAATTAATTTGTTATTTTAGGAAATTAGTATATATGTGTATCCCTAGCATTAAGGTTAGAGAATCACTCGATTATAGATTCTATTAATTAGAATAATATCTAGGATTATGAGTGATATACTTTCCTATTTAGTTAGAAGTTCTTTGTATATAAATAGGGTACCTATGTACAGTTTTATCTTAAGTCTTTTCAATACAATACTTTGATTTCCTACACTTTAGCAAACACTTCATGGATTGATGGAAGTGGCTTTGTTCCAAGGATTCTCCCTCTAACTTCATCTAATTCTTTATTAAGCCTTCGAAGAAAATCAAAAACTCTTTCTTTTTCAAGCATTTGGTCATACAATTTACTGTCATCTAGACATTTCCAGTTTATTGTATAGAACAAATCCATTTCTTGCCATAATTCAATTAGCACGTTATGATACTCAGTGACTGGCCTGTTGCCTTGCCTTGTATTTTGGAGCATGGAGCGGATTTCGAAACACTGTGATGAGTTTTGTAAATCGGAATACATCTCTTGAACAGTCATCCAAATCTCATGGGCAATCTTGTAGAATAAGTGGGTCCATCCAATTATGGGCTCCATGGAATTAATTAACCAAGCCATGACAATTGAATCTTCAGCCTCCCATGTCGTATAACTGGAATCTGCTGAATCTGGTGCAGAGACATCACCTGTGAGATAGCCCATCTTCCCTCTGCCTTTGATCACAAGAAGAATTGATTGAAACCATTCCCGGAAATTTAACCCATTTAATTTGTGTTGGGTTATTTGAAGAGAGTGATTAATTTCAGAGGATGACAAGGAACCAAGGATATTGGATGAAGGAATTTGAGTGGGTAAAACATTAGATGACACAGCAGAGGAATATGACTGGACGGTACCAGCCATGGAAGCTGTTTTGGATTCTGGTGGTGTTACAGAATAAATCTGCCAGGAGGAAAGACTAGCTCAGATACCATGAAAGCAGAGGTTGATGGATGGTAGGCTGATCAAAAAATATCTCAGGCTATATTCTTTATTCATATCGAATAATTAATATATTTGGACTAAAAGCTTAAATAGAGAGTAAGCTTTTAGAAATTCAAAATAGGAAACTAGATAATTATAAAATTTAATCATATCCCTAAAAACAAAGAATCTGAAGATAAACATTAAAACAGAAAGTTGACTAACAAAAAATCCTAATCTTGGTATTATTCTACTTTCCAATTGCGCTAATATACAAGAAATGATAGAATGAGAAATGAGAACATTTGCAAAAAAGTTGGAGTGGCACCTATAGAAGACAAGATGAGTGAGTCGTCTATGTTGGTTGGGACACATACGACATGGACCTTTGGATGTTCTAGCTAGGAGAGTGGAGGCTATGAGTTATGAAAAAAGGGGTAAAGGTTAAAGGAGACCCAAAAAGACTTGGAAGGGAGTTATCCTAAAAGATATGGCGGAATGAAAGTTGAAAGAACAATTTTCCTTAGGTAGGAATGAGTGGAGGAGAATTAATACGGATGACTTAGTGTGAGTTCATATATTGATTCATGTAACCTACTCTAGTATTGAGATAAATGATGATAATATTTTGTGGAATAAACATTATGTGAACCAAACTATGGCTTTACTGTTCACTTAAGAATAATGGGAAATGGAAAAGCTATTACCCTCAACCAAACGTGCTGTTGGGAATCATATCCTCAAGTCATGTTATATCATGATAAATTTTGATATAGTTGATCCTCTAGTAGCAAAGGACAAAAATATTGTCTACTTACAAAGAATAAACTCAAATAGAATACAAACCCAAATACATGTCACATATCACCCTCTTCATTATCTAATGCTTAATTGTTAGTAGATAATTCTGTTCCTTATAATAAAAATTGAAAATTGAGAGGCTGGAAATTCAGCATAGCACATTTCTTATCAGCTGTCAATTGGTTAATGCTATAAACCTAAGATATTGTAGATAATGATAATTGAGGAAAGATGATTATAGTGTTCTAAAGAGCTGGAGGAATTCAGTTCAGACTAAGTACTAAGCATTACTTAGATGAGTCTTTGAGCTCTAATACCTTGTTTCTAGTAACTTAACATGCACATAAGTTCAAGTCTCTTTCTTTGTGTAGTTTTGGTTTTTGTACAGGACATGCAAGATGCTTGATTGTTTAGTTCTTGCTTTTATAGGGCTCCTCTTTTTGAAGTCCAAACTGATGATTGGGAGTGCTTCTGCTCTGTTCAATGGGATCCCTTACATGCTGATTGTTCTGTACCTCAGGTGATAACCCTTTAGCATTTTTTTTTTCTATCCTATGCCATTGTTTTTGGATTGCAACCTTCAGGTTATGGTACCTGGGGTTTTTGGAATTCACAACTTAGAATTTGGAAATTTTCATTAATGGGGAATGTCTTCATGGGGCAGTAAACAGTTTAGAATTTTACTTAGTTTTTTCCAAACTGAAGAACTAGTCTGGGATTCATTTCAATATGTTTCATTTGGATATTCAAACTTTAAGGGAATTATGTTTGATGTGTCATTAATTTGTAGTTAATTTATTTTAAGTCTATGTTATTGCATAGATGTCAATTGGAGACTCAAACTTAACAAAGCCATGGTTGTTTTACCCGAAGAACAAGTTGTTTCCAATGTAGGTTTTATAACATATTGTCTGCAACCAGTTCTGTTCTCCCCTCTTCTTATCAAAATGCTAGCATCCCTGGTCAATGTACTGCAAATATTGGATGTACCTGTTTGTGTATAGAATGTTGTCTCTGCTATTGTATTATGGACATACCGGTTTTATTTCATTTCATTTTATTTTAAGTCATTATAGAAGGTGTCTGCAGTTTTAGTATGTAATAAAAAGGCTACAAACCCAAGAGAAAAAATTGAATTTCTTTTGGTATATAAAATTCAATTTTAGTTTGTCATGGCTGTTACTAGTATGACTGTATTTTGACTCTAATCAAACTTGTTGCTGTATTTATTCCATCAGGAGCTGGAAACAGATCAAGTTTTGAAGCAACTCAAGTACATTGAGAAGGTATGTACCGATCACTAATTACTGATTGCAATTTGTTGTAGTCTATCTTTGCAGTCATATATGCATGGAAGAAGGTTAAATAAGCCTTGTGCCATGTTTGCAACTTGGGCTCATCTCAAGTGGTAAGAGTGGTGTGGGATAGGAGTACAGATCCTAGGTTTGAGGCATGGTGCTTTTCTGTATATAAGTAACTCAATTCTTCATCTCATCATTATCTTATCCAGAGCTTTTATCCCAATACTGGGCTCAATTCTACATTTAACAACACCCACACACGTATATATTCTGTTTTCAGTTTCATAATTGTCCTTCTGCCGAAAGGATAAGTACAAAAGTGAAAAGATTTCGTTTAAGATCTACCCATGTTTGGACTACATGTGGGACTGGTTAAGTAGAACTAATTCCATCATCAGTTAAGTTTCGAGTTTGCTGGTCTTAACTATTATATTTGAGTTGAACTTTTTTATTAAGTACTAATTGGTTGTAAGTTGGATTCTCACAATAGAGCTCAGGTTGTTTGTTGCCTGGTTTGTTAGGTTGCCCTTTTGTTGTTTGTTGCCCTGTATTTGTTATCTACATGGAAGGCTTATCTAGTTGAGCTGTTATCATTGGGCCTTGAGAGTTGTAAAGTGTTGTAATCCCACATTAGTTAAGTACAAAGTTTGTTGTAGCCTGATATTCAAGTGGGGCTTTTTCTAGGTTTTATAAATAATACTTAACAAAAACCAAAACTAAAATGATTTCTGGGGTTTCTCAAAGGCAAAACAGTGAAAATCAGTTAAGAAGTGTTCCTGTGAAAACCCTTGTTATTTAATATTATAATTTTTCTTTTTGTAGAATATAGTGAAAATTATGTAGTTTGAACTAAATCACTTCAGAATATGCACCATAAAACTTGCGAACATTATGCAAGAAAATACTAAACTGTAGAACATGCCACTAGATTTTGATTTGGATTGATTAATTGAAGAAACTGCTTATCAGTTGTCTTAAAGGAAAAAAATAAAGAAAAGGTGTTTGGCTGAATATTTATCCTATAATTTAATAAAAGTGTTTAAACATTTAAACAACTGCAAATGATAAAAACTGTATGAAATGCCAAAATTTTTCTTTTTCACAGAGAAGGAAATATAAAAAGAAACTCCAGCAACAAATTGTATTGCATTCTCGGCATTAGATTCAGATATCCCAAGGCTCTGGATTTTATTAGATATTCATTATGTTTTCAGAGAAACAAGGTTTATGGTGACTGAACAGGTGAAAAAATTCAGGGTGGTATGAGATGTGATTTTATTGTACCAGTTTTCTTGCACAGCTGTTATATGATTGTTTGGTTATGAATTCATTTTCTACATGGTTTGAACTTGCCTTTGGCCTTGAATCAAAGCTCTCTTGTTCTTGCATGGAACATTATGTGGATTCAGGATAGTTATCTGATTCCTCTGGTCTTCCATTTGTTTTAGTTTCTTTGGAGGTCGTTAACATTTCACATCCTGTGCAGTTGAGACCTCGTCTATCAGCTAAATGGCGAAAATCAGATCAGACCAAGAACTAGGCTAAACTGCATTTCACAAGACCGCAGGGATGATTTGAGAAATGAACACAGCTAGGTAGCTTGGCATTCCTGGGGTATCTGTACAGCTTACCTTCACAGGATTTGTACATTCAAAGTCATTACAAACTCAATGATCTCAATTTTGCGCTTAGATATCTTGTTTAGCAGTTAAACTCGCATTCTACAATTTTCACATTTAATTTCTGTTTCACTATTGTTTTCGCTTGCCAGCAAATTTTTGCATTCGTTTATTTTTGATCATTGGTTTCTCTGAGACATTCAGCACGAGTTGAAATTCTGATCATATGTCTAATACTCTGATGTAAATCAAACAGGCACACAAGTTTACACTACACGCCACTGGTGCTTACTGTCTTGAGTATTTGGCAAGTTGCTTGCTTTACTAACTGCAATAGAACAGAGAAAGTCGCAAATGATAAAGCCATCAATGAACTCAAAACGAAGCCAAACGTCTTCACTTGTTACGCCTTATATCAAAGGAAATTACCCGATTGGCTGTGGACTGGATAAACAGCGAGTGCATATTGCATAATCCGAATCCTAAATGGCTTGAAATTTTTTTTATCCGAAATGGTCGAACGACCCGTCTAATTGCCATGTCTCTGGCTTTAGCGTCGAGGTCGTGGCGGATGTTTTATTGGAAGCTGCAACACAGTTTCTGGCAGTGAATTTTGAGGACAGCATTAGGCAAGTTCAAAATCAATATTTTCTATAACCAAAAAAGTGCATTAACATATTTAACATAAACAAAACATAAATTACGAACGTATTCCAGATTTGTTAAAGAATTTGAAAATTTAAAAAAAAAATATTGAAAGTTTTGTTTAGGGTTTAAGAGAGAAAGTGGAACATTATGATAAATGAAAGAGATGATAGAATAGGAAAAAAATATGGTTCTGTTGGTTTTAATGAATGTTTTTATTTACTAGATTGTTTCAAATGAAGTTGTATTAATAATTAGGTTATGTAAATAAAAATTTCTCAGGTGAAAAGCTCTTTTTGTTTAATTACTGAACTACAAATTCTCCTTCTATCCATTTTCAGAAAATTTAGTTACTTTATATATCTGATTAGACAATTGCATTGTTAGAATTGGACATACATACATGCATACATACATATGAAGGGTGATCAATGTTTCAAAAAAAGTTTGTTGCACTGCAGATCTTTGGAATCCAAATTATGGGAATTTATTTATGCTAAAGCCCCGGTATAGATGCTAACTAGTGGAAATTACACTTTCCTCATTAAAACAGAAATTAAAAACATTAATTACTGCACATATTATACAAGGAGTATATCATGATCATAGTACCTTTTTTTTTTTTTGATTTTTCATACTTGTAATCCCAGTGGAGATATCTCTAGGGCTTTGCTCTCGATTTCAATACAACCGTAATTCACTTCTTTGATTTCCCTTTTGTAGACATATTTGCTTGATGCCCACAGAAAGGCTCCCAAATTAAGGGTAGATATGACCAGAAGGAACCCATAGTAGTAATCCAAATGACAGTCATTCAAGTTGTCTCCAATCCAGCTCTTATTCTCACCTCTACCTGTAATTTTATCCACCATTGTTACTAAAAAGCTGTTGAGGAAATTTCCAACTCCAATTCCACTGGTGAAGAATGTTGTCCCTAGGCTTTGCATGTCTTCTGGTGACTGGTCATAGAAGAATTCTAGTAGTCCAATGGCATTAAACACATCAGCTATTCCCAGTAAGACATACTGAGGCAGCAGCCAGAATATGTTCATGGGAACCATTTCTTTAGGCCCTACGATTTGATGCAGTCTTATGACATGCATTCTCCGAACCTCCACAGCATAGGCGATGGCAATGGCGATAACTTGGATGACAAATCCAATGCCAAGCCTTTGAAGGAGGGTAATTCCTCTGGGATTTCCTGTTTTTCTACGCATGAATGGCACGAAATAGCGGTCATACATTGGAACAGAGAGGAGCATGGAGAGGGTGACAAAGCTCCCAAGTGAAGCTGCTGGGATTTTAAAGCTGGGAACTAGGCTTCTGTCCAAGGTGGTACCTTGTTTCACAAACAACGTGTTTATTTGAGCCCATATGGTGCTAGGAATTAAGGTCACTAGCCATATTAAAAGCATCCCCAGAACAAGTTTGGTTCCTTCCACCTGAGTTATCGTGCAGGGTGGCCTACCTGAGTTGCCATCTTTCACAGCAGCCTTGTCCAAGAATCTGTGAACACAAATGTGAATGACACACCATTAAGTTACAGATGATTTCATAATTGTATATGTCATAATTAGCTGATTGGATGGAACCCTAATCTTGTGCAAGATTCGAAGTTAGATGGTAACCTATTGATGAAATCTAAGTGTCATGTTCAAGTCTTATTTTTTATGAGTTTGATATAATTTTATGTCAAATATGTTCAATTATGCACTAATCCGTTGAATAATTTATTTATATTATTTAGTGTTTTTTTTATATGACTGTAATACTAAGTTATTATTGTAATTTTTCTTACACTTGTAACCTGATAAAAGAAAGTGATCCCACCAAACATCTTTCTCAAATCATTTGTCATATAACTCCATGTGGTGGGGTAGTTGGGCGCACCATTTCACTGGTGACTTACACCCCATCCATCACAAAAATCTTGGCCCCAAGAGATTATAATCAACTATTATTAAGGCTGTCTCAAAGGAGTACTAAAAACATTTTCACATGGAAGGAATTTTGGCCATCAAAATTTCCCATGAGCTCCATCTTTGCCTTTGGCACAGGAGTTTTCCTAGTTACGCACATGAATTTGGGGGGCCTCCTGGCACCTATTTCTACCACCAAGGACTTAAAGCACTTTGGAATTTTGTACCAACTCAAAATGGCCGTGCTCTTTATAGATTCCATGCCACAATGATTGTAGGAAATGAGACAGTACGGTTGTTCTCATTCCAGTGTTTGTTTATATTATCTTGGAATAGTGGAAATTTTGATATTAGTGTAGAGTTGTATGTTATAGTGGGAAAACTCACTTGAATATTGGAGTGTAATGGAACTGCCGTTTTCCACTCTTGATGTAATGTTGAGGCTCATGCTCATGAAGCTGAGATGGGTCATTAGGGAGCTGAAATTTCCTATTCTTGAAGGCTGTAATGGGGACTTGAATCAGGTCTCTGGCAGGGCTTTTAGTCTTCCTTACTTTGTGTCTGTAAAGTGGAGTCCCAAGATAAAACACAAATAGGGAGAAGAGAAGACCAATTGTTGGGATGCCATAGCCTAGCCCCCATCCCAAGTTTTCTTGAATGTACACAAGGCCAAGAGTAGCAAACAGGGCTCCCAAGAAAGAGCTGAACATCCACCAATTGAAGAATGAGACTTTGAGCTCCTTCTCATCGGGGTTGAAATCATCAAACTGGTCTGCTCCAAAGGTTGATATGTTGGGTTTTGTTCCTCCTGCTCCCAGTGCTATGGTGTAGAGAGATGTGTAGAAAAATGCAATTTGTAAAGTAGAGGCCTTGTTGCAGACTCCGTTTCTGCAAGTTGGCTTCAAAGATTTCAGTGAAACTGCTGTTGTGAGCATTATCATTCCCTGTTCATATTACATCATGAATATTAACCAATGAATATCTAGAAATTAAAGAATTATGGAAGGGCGGCAAACTCAAGTTCACACATCAATGTTTAATGAACACGTGCAAGTCAAATTAAGCACCTAAAAAAGTTGCCTGAAGAATCAAACAGCAATTCTCTCTCTTATCATCAATGACAAGAATTTTTTTCCCCATCAGCAATTGAATATTGAACAATGTTCTGTTCTCATCAATGAATACAAATTCATGTCTATTTCATTCTGTTGGGACTCATTTTCCATGATAATAGAACAGTTTCCCCAGTATTGAGTGCAAAACAAGACAGGGTGGCAACTTCTTCTGTGGGTCTAATGAAAATCAGATATGCTTTGTGGGAGAACAAAGTTGAAAAAAAATGCAAATGTCCATGCTAGGCTAAACCAATAAATCAAAACTTACATTTCATTGGACCCACTAGAGCCAAAATAATAGTGAACCCAATTGGCCTTCTGATAGTAGGTATCTAGAAATATGGTCCAAACATATGGTGTGACCTACTTGGCAGATGAAGATAGTGAATATAAATCTCATCATTTAGAATATACATTTTGGAATTATGCTACTTGGAGATTGCCTTTCAGATCAGACACAGTTAATCATCATTAATAAGAAATAATAAACAAAGAACTTGTTGATTTACCATGACATAGATGAGAGATGACACAGTGAAAGTCCAGAATCGACCCAGGTATGTATCTGCTATGTAGGCTCCAATAATTGGAGTAATCCACACCGATCCTGACCAGTTATTCGCATTTCTGACAGACGAAACTGTGTCCTCATGAAGTTGGGTGGTCAAGTAATTTACCAAGTTTGAAGCTATCCCATAGAAAGCCATCCTTTCAAATGCTTCATATCCTGTTAACATTAACTGGTATAATTCAAACAAATATATAGGACCGAAGGCTGAAAAAATTCTATTTTGAACTAAAACATGAAGTCTTCATTACATCTATGAATCAGCATAAGAAACTTGTGAAAATCTTTTAAGATCAGTCTACTTTGCCTTATATATATATATATATATATATATATACACACACACACACACACACATACATACATACATATATATAATTGAATCTATGAGAAATTGAATAATTTAAGAGTACAACACTTTACCAACAAATCATACGCCACAATCCTACAACCTGAATTAAAAAATCGAACACCATTCCAACAAACCATATGCGGCTGTTGGCCAGACTAATTTGCATTTCAAGATAAGCTGCCTAGCCAGAAAAACAAAGAGCAAAAAAGGAAAAAAAAGGGAGCAAAACTAGTTTAGACTATAAATGGAAAACTATAAAAGTCAAGTTGTCGGGACAATTTTCTTTAGTATTCAGAGTGAAAAATTCAGAGAGAGAGAGAGAGAGAGAGAGAGAGAGAGAGAGAGAAGAAAAGAAAAGAAAAGAAAAACAAAACAAGTTTGGTAAGAAGTTTCTTACCAACAAGGAAGGCGCAAGCTTTCCATTTCCCAGTTTCAGAGGCAAGAACAGGGCGGCCACGAAGACCGACAGTTCCATCCTTGGTATTATATTTGGTTTCCATTTGATAAGTGATACTCTGAAAGAATGGAGGCAGGCAGGTGTGAGAGGAAGCGTTTAAAGAAGAGAAGAAGACCACTGCAGGGTATGGCAAAAGGTGGTAATCCTACGCTTTATTGTTAGGCAGATAGTTTCACTCGCTCGTATAATTTCTAGCTTCACACAAAAGCCTGCGCTTTATATAGCTGCATTAATGTGATTTATGACTGTAGAAAGGTTAGAAGTGACGATTATGGTTTTTTTGCAATTTTTTTAGATTGTGTCCGGTTGATACTTGATAGCTCTTTATTAAATTATAAAATTCATGTAAATTAATTTTTTTAAAACTAATAAATTTTCTAAATTAATAAAAAATATGTTTGACACCCAAATATATCTTCCACATTTGCCACAAAATAGAATTAAGTTTTCAACGTTTAATTGTATGGAAATTAATCTTAAACGTTTCAAAATAACAGAGTTAATGACATTTATGTTAAATTCTTTAATTTTTGTTACCTTCGCACAGTAATAAAACTTAACGTTAAAGAGAGTTAATGGAAATGTCTTTAATTCTGTTATTTTGAAATGTTTATAATTGATTTTTATACAATTAAACGTTGAAAACTTAATTTCATTTTGTAGCAACGTGAATGATATATTTGAGTATTAAACCTAAAAAATAATGTCTCAATTTGGGACATTATAAATAATCAATAAAATTTTTCTTGTAATAATTAATAATTTCGATTTAAAATCGAGTTTAAAATTCAATCCAAACTGTTGCAAAAATTAATAATTTGATGAAATACAAAATATATTGTATAATAGTCAAGAATTACAAAAACATTTCAATATACTAATTTGTAATAGGTTGCCATGTTTGAGATTTTTTATTTCAAAAATTAAAAAAACTATAAAATATATTACATAAGGTATGTTTGAAAGTGATTTTTAAGGAGCTTGTAAGCGAAAATAAAATTTTTAGAGGAATTAAATGCTATAGAGTTATTACAGAGATTTGATGAATGCAAACAATTTGTAAAACAATACAACAACTTACAAAGTAAACCCTTTAATTTAATAACCGGTTTAAACTAATACTCAATGATAGGTTCCAAAGTATTCATTTAGAGGAAATTTATTGTATATGCGTAGTCTCTATATTTGTTTAAATGTTGAAATTTAATCCCGTAATATAATTTAAAGAAATTTAATTATTTTATAATTCAACTATTAGATGATTTCATTGAATCTGTTCATGTGATGTTGACCATGATTATGTGACATTTTGATTGGAGTTCCTTGGATTGAGAAAATGCCTATCATTGACATGGCATTTTTTAATGCCACATGACCAAGTGAAAAAGCCACGTCATTAGTATTTTGCAATAAGAATAAAAACAAAAAAATAGAACAACAAGTGACCCCTGAACTAATTAGCATTTTATATAAAAATATAGAAGTTAAAATCTTTTAGATAAAAAGAAAATTATTCATGTGAATGGTCTATTCTTTTGACACATGTAATATTTTAAATATTGTATTTATTATTTTAAATATATTAAAAGATTAATATCCAATACATCGTCAGTGAAGTTTTTTGACTCTATAAGCGGAGTTAGGATGATGACATATATTCTTTAAAAATATTAAGAAAATAAAAAATAGATAAAATAGGACATGTGCTATCATTCTAACATCTTTGCAGAGTGAAAAACTCTACTAACTGTGTATTGGATAATTATCCTATATTACACCAAAAATAAAATAGGATAATTATTCCATATAAAAATAAAGCAGTGTTAGGATCATGACACATGTCTTGTAAAAATATAAAAATAAATAAATAAAATAGGATATGTATCATGATTGTAACTTCTCTTGTAGAGTAAAAAAACTCCATCGATGAAGTATGGAATAATTATCCTATTAAATATCTTATTTAAAACTTATTTTATTCTATCTTATATTTACTATTATTAATTAGACAATGCACTTATATATATATATATATATATATATATATATATATATATATATATATATATATATATATATAAAACTGTGTGTGTATGAAAAATTCTAGCAATGATCGCCCATATTTCTATGTGATCAACGTTCTCAAAAAGACTGGAGATGGAGCTGTGACATGTTTCCAAGCCACAAAATTTTCTAGTAGATAGGATACCCAAGTGCCATATAAGTACGCTGAACATGGTCTTATGTCTAGGATAAATTTCACTAAAATTCTTAAACTTTTGTCACAACTCAGCTTTAACCAATTAATTTAAAAAATTGGCATGTGTCCCCAAAACCACAAACTATATTAACATATATTAATCAATTATTAAACTATGGATTAATAATATTATATTCTCAAGTATTAACATGAATTTTATTATTATTTATTACTTTTAGTTTTTAATTTTTTAAAAATTATTTTATGTGGATTTTTATTTTTCAAAAAAAAAGTATTATAAGCATAATAGATTTAATAATGACTTAACAAAATAACTTTTTTTGTATTGTCAAATTGATAATTTTACAGCGGAACATCTATTTCTCAAACTAATGGAGTAATCTTAAATTAAGATTAAAATTTAAAGACCTAGTTAAAATTTAACCTTATTTCTAGAGTATCCATAGCCCAAGTCAATAATCTATTGATAGCTGATGTCGTGAGAATTGTCTTCCCTAAAACAATACATATTTGATTAATTTATTTAAATTTAGCTTTTGTATATTAATTTTTCAATTACTATTTGATTTTCAAACCAATGTCACTAACACAATGAGTCACTACTAAAGGTGTTCATGAGTCTGGACAGACCGAAGTAGAGTTGAGCTTAGGTTGGATATTAAGGAATTGAAAGTGAGATTGAGCTTGACTGGCCTGACCCAACTTTTCAGACTTCAGTTTTTGCCTAATCCCTTTTTACATAATGAATAAGTCCAAAGCTTGCTCAAATATTATTATTTTTTAAAAAATAAAATTTAAAACCTAAAAAACACATAATAATTAATAAGTATAACACAATAAGTTCAAATAATTTCTTATAAAAGACTTTTAAAAAATGAAAATCTAAATTAAAGTTAAAAAAAAAGCATTCTCAAATTAAATTGTACTGAAAATCTAAAGTAATTAAAAAAATAAATTAGTATATTTTTCAATAGCTTCTTTACTTAACACATATTCACAAATCTTTTTTAAAATTTACAAAATATAACATTATATTTCAATCAAATATTAAACTAAGTCATAAAAAAATAGTAAAAAAAATTATAATTATCGAGCTAGGTCAAGTTGAGTTTGGACTTTTTTTGAATAGTACATTCTCATCATTCAAAATTATAATTATGGTCAGTATATTATATTTTATGAACCGATAACTGATTATTGGCAAATACAAATAACAACAATAAACTAAACAAATAGCAAACTAAATTAAACTCGATTTTATACTTGGTGAGACTCGAACTTGAGACCTTAATGTCCTAGGGCTTCCTCATTGCCACTAAACTAATGTCTCATTGGTGACTTTAATTGACAATCACAAGCTCATTTCGTCTTTTTATCGGGCTTCAATTTTTAAACCCATGTCCATTTAATGGCTTGATACTTTGGCCCAAACTCACCTAAAAATTGGGTCGGGCTTTGATCTTGAACGGATTGCTTAACCCATGAATAAGTTTACTCATTGCCACCTTAATTTGAAATCTCCAAACCACATACCAACCCTAAAACCCCACCTACCTTGAACCATTATATACCATCAAAACCCTTAGAACACCAATAACATCCAAAAAAAATTGTAAAAAGAAAAAAACCGAAAAAGATGTTAGAAACATCATTCTCCATTGGGAAAAGCAACACAATATATAAATACAAAAAAATCATTAAAAAAAGAGGAGAGAGAAGGGCTTTTTTTATTTGTTTTAGAAGGTTTTTTGGGTGAAACAAATCAAATTAAGAAAAAAAACACGTAGATAAGAGAAACATAATGGACGGTGACGATGTTTGGAGTGGCAAAAGTGAGTTTTTTGGAAGTTAGAGTCGCAAGGTTAATTTTATAAATTTAGAAAATTTGAGGAATTTTTTAGGAAAAAGCCAATTGGATAAAGAGAAGGAAGAGATCAGTAAAAAGAAGAGGGCTAATTTTGAAAGTGAATTGTCGCTAGTGGGCGGTAGTCGACGATGATGATTGGCAATTGAGATGACTGTCAACCATTGAAAACCTAGTCCCTTTGAAGGTCAATTAGTTGTAGAGAGAAGAGGGAGAAAAGGAGAAAGAGGAAAGAAATAAAAAAGAAAGAAAAACAAAGAAAAGAAGAAAAAAAGAAAGCAAAAAAGTTAAGGTAGCCAACATGACATTTCTATTGCAAAATAATACTGACATGGCATTAAAATGCCACATCAACATAATAACCATTTTCTCAACCTAACAAAATGCCAAGTTAACATGGTTGACATGTGATCAAGGTCAGCGATCACATGGGCAATTCTAACAAGATTAACGAATCATCTAAGTTGAATATTAAAATAGAAAGAAGATTCAATTTCTTTAAACTATATCAACATTTAACTGAATACAAGAGCTAACGCTTAGTGACCAATTGAAATCTTGTTATTTTTTTTTTGGTTTACATGGGAAAAAGATATTCGAACTTTGGATCTAATCCCTTTTAGAAAAAGATAATAACCATTTATTCCAAAAAGGTAATGAGCTTCATCTATGGTGGACAAGCTTTTTTCTTTTTAAATCAACTTGCAAAACAAAGACCACTAGGGTTTTTAAAGGTATTGAAAGCTTAGAGTGTGAAAGTATGAGAAGTATGGGAAAGTGTTCGAACTTGTGGTGAATGATCTCCACTTTTATAGATCCCCCTCATGTACTCTCTCGGTCTTTACTGAATATGCGAGAGTGGTAGGTCATGCCTGATTACATGGCATAGTGGGCAGTTATGCCTACTTATGCAGGGGAGTGGGCAATTGCTTTACCGTCCAATCATCTGTTTCTATTTCTTAGGAAGGTCTAGGGTCGAGAAGCTACCAAGCTTCTCATTAGCCACCTTTGGGCTAAGCATGTTTAGGTCCAACCACTATTGGGCTACATAGATTTAGGCCGATCACGATGGTAGTAACAATAACCACTAGGTCAAGTTTTGGTCATTAAAAAACTTATTAATTTAAATTGATTAAAAGAGAAAAATCTTTATCTTCTGCTAAATATATTGATTATATATTTTATCAATTATTTTTAATAATAAGATCAAAGATAATTTCAAATTTTTCTAATAATTTTTTTGTACAATCTCATATCCATTTAGTGCATTAAGGACTTTCTTACTAGAATGCTTCCCATAAAAATTAAATTTTAATTGACAAGAAAAGGAAACCCATCTCCTTATCAACTGAATTAACTCATCTCTCTCTCTCTCTCTCTCTCTCTCTCTCTCTCTCTCTCTTTATATATATATATATTTATATATATAAGGATTTATATGTGATGCACTAATAGTATGTAGTCTCTATACACTATCAATGATAACAGGTTCACATCTTATCAATAAGCTCTTATGAATGAATTGAAAATATTTATTTGTATTTATTTTTAAGGGCTTAACATATTTTTAGTTTGTTTATTGATGAGATGTCAACTTCTAGTGCATTAACAGTATATGGAGACAATACACCGTCAGTCCATCATATATAAATTCTATATATAATATTTCTTGTGATAACAAAGCAGAAATTTGTTCTTTGTTTCTTCCATAACAGGTTTGATACTTTTAGATGTGAAAATCACACCATGTAAAAACCTATTATTCGACCATTCAAAGAAAACTATTGGAAGGATGAAAAGTTGTGACGCCTCCGTCACTACATCTTACCATTTAATTTTTTCCTCTTTCACTTAACTTGATTAGATTTGCTTGTCAATGTCAATCATACCTTTCTTTCTTAAGCTTAATATCTAACAGCTCAATATGAATAATTCAATTTCAATAAAACAGACTAATGATACATGTATATATGTATCATCCGTTTCCACAGGATCTCATACATCATTTTAACTTAAATCCCCGACATCTTATATACATTAATGTTAGTTGTACTGTACTATAGCTGAATTACAATTTACTTTGCATAATTACATAAGTATACCTTCTATACTACTTGGGAAGCGTCTTTCGAAGGTAAACTTTCAAGATCCACTCGTAGGCTCTTCTATCGAGAGCGAGGGATTACCTCAGATAGTCTGTATGAAAAATGTTCGTAAAAGGGTGAGTTTACGCTCAGTAAGAAAAATATGTAAAAGAGCGTGCTATGCCTCTATATGCATTTTTCCTACTTGGCTCTATAATGTCATGTAAAACATTATAAAGCATGCATCATAAGCATCTTTCATGCATTGTTTGCAACCATGCATATTTATTTCAAATGACATGGAAATCATACTTTGTATGCTTCTTTTAAATTATAGCATACATATAAAACATGCATCATCTTCTATCTTTAAAACATACTTTACATGCTTTTATAGCATAGCATGTTTCGTATACTTCTTCAAAACATACTTCATGTACTTCTTTCAAATATCATTTACATACATACATACTTTTCTTAAAACCTCTTATACTTTCTTGAAATCATACATCATATACTTCTTTTTAAAACTTCTTATACAAGTACACCAAGTACTTTTGATTTCTTTATTTCTTTGAAATCGTATATACAATATAGTTTTTGATAACTTAAAAACTATTTGTACTTTTATGGAGTTATGCACTGCATCATCATCATCATCATCATCATTATCATGTGGCGTACCCCGTAGGGCCAGGAATCCTCCCTTAGCCTAACATGAAATATAAACAGATTGGCCAACTGTGGGTGGCTACAGTTAACACTAGTCAGGTGTCTTTCTGTAGCGACTGAGGCCTGACTTATGGTTCCTCAGCCCATAACATACATCATTTCAGGACTTGATCAGAGCCCCTACCAGAAACATGAAAGTGCATAATCTCAAAACATATGCCATATAGCTTCTTGCCATGACATTTCATACTTTCTGAAAATAGGTTTGAAAACCTCTTTTCAAAACAGGGCAGTCGACTGGCCTCATAGGGCAGTCGGCTGCTGCTTTATACTTTCATTTATCGAAATTATTTTCATTTAAAATTTCGATATTTTCATCTTTGAAAATACATGGGGGCAGTCGACTGGTACATATAGCAGTCGACTGGTTTTTCAAACAGAATGCTTCTTAAGAAATAGTAGTCGACTGGTCATATAGCAGTCGACTGTTTTTGAAACAGAATGCTTCTGGAAAATTAGCAGTCGACTGGTCTCATAGGCAGTCGACTAGTTTTGAAACAGAATGCATTTTGGAAAATAGCAGTCGACTGTCCTATATAGCAGTCGACTGGTTTGAAACAGAATGCTTCTGGGTAAATAGCAGTCGACTGGCTTACATAGCAGTCGACTGGTTTGAGTCGGTTTTCGAGAAAACGGCGTTTTGGTTGTCTCTACGCAGTCGGCTGCTACTTAAGGCAGTCGGTTACTCCTAACCTAATTGGTACTCGGAGACAAGTCCGAAAATGCACTTTTCCTGCAAAAGACAACTAGTATTTCTCCCCAAAGCAGTTCAAAATCATATTAAAACATGTGGACATAACCGCCTTATGTCCGTTACATAAATTTCTTACCTTGATTCCTTCGAGAACGCAAGATCACTTGATGCGTTAACCCTAGCTTTCACTCCTTCAAAGCTATAACATCAAATCAATTTAAACCTTTAAACAATCATCATACATACATCATATCAACTTAGTACAACTCCAAACCATGAATCAATTTGACTAAATCATCTTCTTCTCTTTCCTTTTGCTAGTGACCAAAATCTCAAACTTTGAGATCTCTTCCAATACTTGGATTCAATCCACTAAACTTCAGATATAGCCTCGTCTAGTGACTATGATCGTTTTTCGTCTAACAAACTTAACGATTTGGTTACTAAACAAGGGTGTTTGTCAAGGTGGATATGGAGGGAAACTTGGAAGCTTTGAGAAGTGGAGAGAACGAGAGGGAGAGGGCTAGAAGAGGAGGCTGACATTGGGTGATGATGATGAGGGTGGTGAGTCATGCAACATGCATTAAATGCATGCTCATCCCCTTAGTTAATCTCAGCCTTTGAACCTTCCCTTGACTCTTGACCATTTGACCCATTAAATCCCTCTTCTCCTTCTTCCATTCATGCATAAGCCACATGTGTTTAATTAACTAATCAAAATCTGATTTTGTTTCTTGTCTCATACTCTTAATATTTTTCTGATATTAACATTAAATCATTTGACTAATTGACATTCACTTTCTTATTTCTTCCATACATCATGCATACATCACTCATACATTAAACTTCATATTCATTAAATTATGAAAATCTGATATTAATTCTTTTCTCATACCTCAATTATTTTCCTGATGTCCATTAAATTCCTTGACTATTTGACTTTCCATTTCATTACTTCTTCTATGTTTCATGCATCATTTACTCTTCATAGTTCTCATGTCTATTTACTTCATTTAAGCTAAAATGTTTTACAATTATGGAAGAATTACATGAAATTGGGGGATTTCACATTCTCCCCATCTTAGAGAATTTGGTCCTCCAAATTCAAATCAGGTCATGTCTCAATTGGTTCCGGATACTCTTCTTTCCTTAGGCTATTTAGCGTCATGTAGCTTTTTCCATAATGTGGTATTGTCAATGATCTTTAACTAATGGGACCATTTTAGACCTCAATACTTCCGGATTACACTTCTGAAGCATATATACATAGAATATATTATTCACTCCCGATAATTCCGGAGGCAATGCCAATCTATAGGCAACGTCTTTGACTCGGTTTAAAACCTCAAATGGACCGATGTAACGAGGACTTAACTTACCTCGTTGGCCAAATCTCATAATTCCTTTGGATGAAGAACTTTCAATTTACCGAGTCTCCAACCAAAACATCGATTAGTCTTTGTCAAGCATTTGTATAACCTCTTTTTTTTTCTATTCCGAACTATCTTAAGTCTTTGACCACTTACTTAACTTCTTCAGATGCTTGCTCGATTAAATCAGGAGCTAATAATTTTCGTTCGCCTACTTCTTTCCACCAATTCGGAGATTGACACTTTCTATTCTTATAACATTTCATATAGTGTCATCTAGGTACTTGTATAATAGCTATTATCATAAATAAACTCAGTCAATGGCAGATGGTCGTCCCATGAGCCTTTAAAATACATAGCACCAGCTTTTTACATGTCCTCGAGAGTCTAAATCATGTGCTCGGACTGCTCATCAGTCTGCGGAGGAAAAGCTGTGCAAAATTTTCAACTGAGATTCCATGGTTCCTTGCTAATCTCCTTAAAGTGAGAATTGAACCTGAAATCTCTATCACATCAAATTGCTCATTGGAACTCCACTTAGTCTAACGACATTATTTCACTTACATTTCTGCCAAAGCGCTAAGTGCGTCTATAGACTTCTTAGGTAGGAAGTGGGCTGACTTAGCAGATCCGTTCATCAATTCTGGCTTAATCATTATACTAGTCATCATTCCCAATTTACTTTGAAGGCATAACATTTAGCTTAAGGCTTGTAAATTACTCAAGTACTTCATACTTTCTTTTCATCGTACCAACCATTATTACTTCATGCTTTCGGCTCAGAGCATTTACCACCACAATGGTTTTCCCTAGGTGATGTAATCTCACCTTCACAATCCTTTGAAACTCGAGTCATCTCTTCTATCTTAATCAGAATCGTAGCCGTAATTTATTCACAATGGCTATCTATAATTTCTTTCTTTTGCTCTCTAAATACCCATATACTAATCACATTTTAAACTATTAACATAGTTCTTTTAACTCGTATCCAAAATATTTTCTTCCCATAGCATCAAACATGCCAAATGAATGAATGTCCTCCTTTCCCTATGGTACTCTAGGGATCAACCAAGAAGGATACTATAGTCGGCTAGGGATTCGGATGGAGTAAGGAAGGTACTTTGAAATACCTGTCTTGTTCCGAAACCTAGAAGCGACTATAAGGAATAATTACCGTTGTTGAGATAACTCATCTTTCATATTAATTCATATTCTTTTCAGAGTAATGCTTTTATAGCATAAAACATTTAAGTAAAATCGACTAATAAAAGTAAATCATCATTCTCATTTAAACTCCTTTCACACATCACTATATATCATAAAACTTTATACCAAAGAGTACTTCAGAATTCCAACTATCATTTCTCGTCAATTATTATATTCATTAAGTTCAGGACTTTTCTTTACTCCTTCCCTAACGTAAGCTAAAAATCTTTCACATAACCATACATACCCTCTATTAACTTCATTTACAATTTAGTCAGATAATACACCATACTTTTGTATTATACATCTTCAACATTCACATCATAGTTAATAGGTGTCTTTCCCTTCTCTTCAATAGTGGCCTTGTGTTGTGGTTGAGGGGTTTCCTCAGATTCCTCGAGTGTCCTCAAGTCCCTCTTGGGACAATCCCTGATCATATGTCCCTCTTCACCACATCTGAAACATGCGCCACTTACCAACCGGCATGGTTGTGATCCGTGGAACTTTCTGCAATGTTCACACCTTTGTCTTGTACTCTTAGGTGAGCTAACGGTAATATTAGCTGAATGTCGGGATCTCTCATCATTTATCTTGATCCCGGTAACTCTCGGAGTCCTTATACCATAATCATCATAATACTCCCAACTCAATATATATATTCCACACAACCATTTAATTTAATTAATAATCATTTTCTTATAAATTACTTACTTACCTATCGAAGCTCTGTCATATGGCTTACTTCTTCCAGATGGATATCTGTCACAGGAGGTTTTCCCTTTTGACTTCCGCTTCATCGGTCCTTTGTCTTTACTTTGGGCTCGGAAATCGTCATGATGAAACTCATAGTCCTGCTCACACAACTGAGCCTTACAGACTGTCTCATTATAAGTAGTGATACCCATAGTATACAACTTGGATTTGATAGGAGACTTTAGTCCTTCTATAAATCTGTATATCTTATATCCTTCACTCTTGATGGTCTCTCGATCGAATCCGCTTAGAGAAATAAACTTCGACTCATATTGATTAACTGACATTGATCCTTGAGTCAATTTCAAAAATTCAATCTTCAACCTAGTTTGATCGGTGCGTGGGATGTACTGCTCAGTAAAGGCCTCTAAAAATCTATCCCACGTAACCTCAACAGGTTGAGCCTCCAAAATGGCCCGAGTGGACTGCCACCAATACTCTGCATTGTCCACTAACAGATACGCAGCCAAACCCACCTTTTCCTTTTCGAAACATAGCATATACTCGAAGGATCTAGTGACTGCCTTCACCCAATTCACTGCGGTCAACGTGTCCTTATCCCCCTTAAACTTAGGCGGATCCAGCTTCTTATATTCCTTAATTAAGGTCATACTGCAATAAGCTATGAGATCCTGCCTTTCAATAACTGGGAATGGTGGGGGTAACTCTGTCTGTACTGGTGGTGGCTGTACTATAGGAATAGCGAATGGTACACTTGTGACCACATTTGGAAAGTTCGCCATAAACTGCGTGAACATAGTGGTCATATTCTCCACATGCTTCTCCATTGTCGCTAACCTAGTGTTAGGGCTATGCGGTGGAGATAGGAAAGGAGACTGTGTTGGGGACTGTTCTACATAACCCTTTCCTCTTCCTTTCTCAACACCACTTCTTCCTAAGCTCATTCTGTCGATAAAATCACAAAGTTGAGCTATTTAGTATAACTTCAAACAGTTACACATAGTATATATATTCAGACAAGTACAGTACAATTGGGGATATACTTGACTTCTAACTCATCGACACTGACAAACCTCAATCTAATCGCTCTGATACCACTTTGTGACGCCCCCGTCACTACATCTTACCATTTAATTTTTTCCTCTTTCACTTAACTTGATTAGATTTGCATGTCAATGTCAATCATACCTTTCTTTCTTAAGCTTAATATCTAACAGCTCAATATGAATAATTCAATTTCAATAAAACAGACTAATAATACATGTATATATGTATCATCCGTTTCCACAGGATCTCATACATCATCTTAACTTAAATCCCCGACATCTTATATACATTAATGTTAGTTGTACTGTACTATAACTGAATTACAATTTACTTTGCATAATTACATAAGTATACCTTCTATACTACTTAGGAAGCGTCTTTCGAAGGTAAACTTTCAAGATCCACTCGTAGGCTCTTCTATCGAGAGCGAGGGATTACCTCAGATAGTCTGTATGAAAAATGTTCGTAAAAGGGTGAGTTTACGCTCAGTAAGAAAAATATGTAAAAGAGCGTGCTATGCCTCTATATGCATTTTTCCTACTTGGCTCTATAATGTCATGTAAAACATTATAAAGCATGCATCATAAGCATCTTTCATGCATTGTTTGCAACCATGCATATTTATTTCAAATGACATGGAAATCATACTTTGTATGCTTCTTTTAAATTATAGCATACATATAAAACATGCATCATCTTCTATCTTTAAAACAAACTTTACATGCTTTTATAGCATAGCATGTTTCGTATACTTCTTCAAAACATACTTCATGTACTTCTTTCAAATATCATTTACATACATACATACTTTTCTTAAAACCTCTTATACTTTCTTGAAATCATACATCATATACTTCTTTTTAAAACTTCTTATACAAGTACACCAAGTACTTTTGATTTCTTTATTTCTTTGAAATCGTATATACAATATAGTTTTTGATAACTTAAAAACTATTTGTACTTTTATGGAGTTATGCACTGCATCATCATCATCATCATCATCATTATCATGTGGCGTACCCCGTAGGGCCAGGAATCCTCCCTTAGCCTAACATGAAATATAAACAGATTGGCCAACTGTGGGTGGCTACAGTTAACACTAGTCAGGTGTCCTTCTGTAGCGACTGAGGCCTGACTTATGGTTCCTCAGCCCATAACATACATCATTTCAGGACTTGATCAGAGCCCCTACCAGAAACATGAAAGTGCATAATCTCAAAACATATGCCATATAGCTTCTTGCCATGACATTTCATACTTTCTGAAAATAGGTTTGAAAACCTCTTTTCAAAACAGGGTAGTCGACTGGCCTCATAGGGCAGTCGGCTGCTGCTTTATACTTTCATTTATCGAAATTATTTTCATTTAAAATTTCGATATTTTCATCTTTGAAAGTACATGGGGGTAGTCGACTGGTACATATAGCAGTTGACTGGTTTTTCAAACAGAATGCTTCTTAAGAAATAGCAGTCGACTGGTCATATAGCAGTCGACTGTTTTTGAAACAGAATGCTTCTGGAAAATTAGCAGTCGACTGGTCTCATAGGCAGTCGACTAGTTTTGAAACAGAATGCATTTTGGAAAATAGCAGTCGACTGTCCCATATAGCAGTCGACTGGTTTGAAACAGAATGCTTCTGGGTAAATAGCAGTCGACTGGCTTACATAGCAGTCGACTGGTTTGAGTCGGTTTTCGAGAAAACGGCGTTTTGGTTGTCTCTACGCAGTCGGCTGCTATTTAAGGCAGTTGGCTGCTCCTAACCTAATTGGTACTAGGAGACAAGTCCAAAAATGCACTTTTCCTGCAAAAGACAACTAGTATTTATCCCCAAAGCAGTTCAAAATCATATTAAAACATGTGGACATAACCGCCTTACGTCCGTTACATAAATTTCTTACCTTGATTCCTTCGAGAACGCAAGATCACTTGATGCGTTAACCCTAGCTTTCACTCCTTCAAAGCTGTAACATCAAATCAATTTAAACCTTTAAACAATCATCATACATACATCATATCAACTTAGTACAACTCCAAACCATGAATCAATTTGACTGAATCATCTTCTTCTCTTACCTTTTGCTAGTAACCAAAATCTCAAACTTTGAGATCTCTTCCAATACTTGGATTCAATCCACTAAACTTCAGATATAGCCTCGTCTAGTGACTATGATCGTTTTTCGTCCAACAAACTTAACGATTTGGTTACTAAACAAGGGTGTTTGTCAAGGTAGATATGGAGGGAGACTTGCAAGCTTTGAGAAGTGGAGAGAACGAGAGGGAGAGGGCTGGAAGAGGAGGCTGACGTTGGGTGATGATGATGAGAGTGGTGAGTCATGCAACATGCATTAAATGCATGCTCATCCCCTTAGTTAATCTCAGCCTTTGACCCTTCCCTTGACTCTTGACCATTTGACCCATTAAATCCCTCTTCTCCTTCTTCCATTCATGCATAAGCCACATGTGTTTAATTAACTAATCAAAATCTGATTTTGTTTCTTGTCTCATACTCTTAATATTTTTCTGATATCAACATTAAATCATTTGACTAATTGACATTCACTTTCTTATTTCTTCCATACATCATGCATACATCACTCATACATTAAACTTCATATTCATTAAATTATGAAAATCTGATATTAATTCTTTTCTCATACCTCAATTATTTTCCTGATGTCCATTAAATTCCTTGACTATTTGACTTTCCATTTCATTACTTCTTCCATGTTTCATGCATCATTTACTCTTCATAGTTCTCATGTCTATTTACTTCATTTAAGCTAAAATGTTTTACAATTATGGAAGAATTACATGAAATTGGGGGATTTCACAAAAGTATTACCATGGCTATTATAATATATTGAGATACTATTCTAAACATAGCAAAACCATCATTTATTTATTATCAATTGATTTTAAATCAAAATTGTCATACAATATTCCCATTGACTTTTTCATTATCTATTCAAAGATTTTATGGTGATAATTATCCTAACTTTTAATAGTCTTTTCAAGTTTAAGTTATACCATAACTTTAAGTTTTACACAAAAAGAAAGATGCAAGTTGAAGAAAATAGTACCAAGCTAGGCAACTGTTTACAAGAAGCACAAGTCTTTGCATAGTTGTACGATCATGCATAAAGGTTGATACCTATCAATGTTGGAAGGTTGAGTTGTGACTTGTTGACAAGATAGTTGACATCGAAGCTTTATATCATAACAAGATAGTTGACATCGAAGCTTTATATCATAGCATAACTTTATTCTAGTACCATTATAAAATGTTGAACAAATGATATTGCTTTGGTATTGAACCTCCTTGGTGAATATGAAGATGACCTTGAGTGTTCTTGAGTGCCTTGAATCACCTTGAACTTTGATCTCCTTGGTAATCACGAACAAATATAGAAATGGCTTCTAGGCGTGTTGCTATAATACCACTTTCCTTAGGATTATTTCGCCCCCACCAATTACTGTATGCAACAGGGGTTTATTGAATATCCCTAGGATACAAAAAAGCCATTGTTTAAAATCACTTGCACTAGTGAAATTAAACCACTAAATACCCTTGACAAGTACAAAAGTATCTTATCTTAGTCACTATCTTCTGTAGCAAATAATGCCTAAGAGATTTATCTTTAGTTTGAGAGTGAGAGGGAAAAAGAATATCAAAATTGTTCTGGTATATTTTTGATATATATCCCAAGTATGAACTTGACATCTCTATTTATAGAGATTAATTCCAAGTGATGTGACCTTTAATCAAGTGATATGATTTTTCAATTGTGTTGTTTGATTCATCAAACACAATTGTTTAATAAGATCCCAACTTTTGGAGACAAATGGTAATGTTGCTTAACCATTTAGAAGTTGAATAACATCTTTTGGATGAGTTTGTAACTCTTCAAGTAAGAAACTAGCTGTTGTATACACTTTTTATACTAGGTAGTCGAATGCCCGAAAATGCCAGTCTAATGCCCTAGTGTATTTTTAAAACAGTGAACAATTCTAGGTAGGGCAGTCGACTGCTTTAACATTAATTTTATACAGAAGCTTGACTATATTATGAGCAATTGGTTGCCTTATATTGGTAGTTGACTGCAGTTTAAAGGTAGTTGATTGCCTCCAAGGCATTCGACTGCCTTCCCAAGGCATCCAACTGCCTTCCCAAGGCATCCAACTGCCTAGTGTAAATTTTTTACAGAATCTTTTTTGTACATAGGCAATTGACTGCCCTTCCAAGCTTCAATTAATTGAGTTTACTTCGATTTTCTTAACTCGGAACCTTACCAAGGCATTAGTGTCTTAATTCCATTGATTAAACTTTATATTTAGTCAATAATTCATCCATTTATTTTGAAAATATTCTAACAATCCCCCACCATTTTCAAAATAAAGTAAATTCGATACTTAAGGAATTCTTATGCATAAATGAAGGTATCAATCTTGATTTAAAACCTCCACCTTAGTGAAAAAGTGCTGTTGAGTTAATTAGAACGGAATGGTAGAATTAGTTCTTTGAACTAGCTGTTCTATACAATTAGTCATACACTAATTCACACATAAGTCTTCAAAACTTGTCAAGAGTCATTTAGCAAAAGCTCGACACATTTACTGGCCCTATGTCTTGTATCTATTCGTGACTGCTTGAGAGCCAAGCCCTTAGCTCCTAGAAGCGGCACCACTTCCACTCATATAAGTGAACTCCATCAAGAATGCAACCGTATAATCATTCCAACACTATATTTACGTGTTATGGGTCCATTAAGAGTAAAAACTCAACCTCCTCCTTTATTATACGGTTTCAAGCACTTTATCACTTGGGGATGATTATTTAAAATAAGTGCTTGCAGCCGTATTCATATGATGTACTTGGACTCATTAAAACTCAAGACTTAATGTCGAATTAAGCATTGAGTTGAGGTTCCATCTTATGTCACTAAGTTAATGGGCTTGAGTCCCATCCCCTTGGAAGTCTTAGACACAATTTCTCTTGTAAGTCCTTTTGTCAATGGATCCGCCAAGTTTTCACTTGACTTAACAAAGTTTATGGTGATGACCCCTTCTAGAATAACTTGTCTAACATAACTATGTCTTAGACCAATATTTCTAGACTTCCTATTGTAAACTTGGCTATAAGCCTTTGATAATGTTGCTTCACTATCACACCGAATTGAAACATGTGACATTGGCTTTGGCCATAAAGGAATCTTATAAAGTAGATTTCTCAACCATTCAGCTTCCTTATTTGTTGAAGCTAACGCCACAAATTCCGAAGCCATAGTAGAATATGTTATGCATGGTTGTTTCTTAGATCCCCAAGAAACTGTACCCTTACCAAACATGAATATCCATCCACTTATGGATAAATAATCGTCCATGTTGGTGATCCAACTTGCATCTGTGTATCCTTCTAAGACAGAAGGTTCACCACTATAAACAATGCCATAATCAATGGTTTTCTTCAAGTATTTTAATACTCTAGAAATGACATTCTAATGCAAGTTACTTGGGTTGATAGTATATCTACTAAGCTTGCCAATTGCAAAAGCTATATCCAGTCATAGCATACATCAAACAACTTATAACTCTTGCATATTCAAGTTGTGCAACTGGCATTTCCTTATTTGAAGTTAATTTCAAATTAGGATCATAAGGTGTTGCAACCGTTGCACAATCAAAATGATTAAATCTTTTAAAAATCTTCTCAACATAATGTGATTGGGATAAATCAATTTATTATCTATTCTATGAATCCTTATACCCAAAATCACATCTACAATACCCATATCCTTCAAGACAAAGTTATTTGACAAAAAATTCTTGGTACTTTCCACTTGTTCTAAGTCCGTACCAAAAATCAACATGTCATCGACATATGAACAAATGATGACACCTTTACCATTTTCAAACTTACTATAAATACATTTATTGGATTCATTAATAATAAATCTGATTTCTAGAACAACCTGATCAAATTTTTTATGCCATTGCTTAGGGGCTTGCTTAAGTACATATAAAGACTTAATAAGTTTACACACTTTCTTTTCTTGTCATGGAATCACAAACCCTTCAAGTTGTTCCATATACACCTCCTCATCCAATTCACCATCTAAGAATGTAGTTTTTACATCCATTTGGTGAATTTCCAATTTGTATATAGAGGCCAATGCAATAAGCATTATGATTGTAGCAATTCTTGCCATCAGTGCATATGTATCAAAATAATCGATTCCGTGCTTTTGTGTAAATCCCTTAGCAACAGGTCCAGCCTTAAATTTGTCTATAGTGCCATCCACTTTCATTTTCTTTTTGAAAATCCACTAGCAACCTATTGGTTTGCAACATGGAGGTAAATCTACTAAGATCCAAATATTGTTCCCCATAATTGAATCCATCTCATCATTTATAGCTTCATTCCAAAAAGTTACATCTTGAAACTTCATAGCCTCTTCAAATGTCCTAGGATCGGATTTTATATTGAAGCAATATTCAATATGATTATCTATATTTTCTCTCGTTCCTTCAACAAGAAACATGTGAAAATCTGATCCATAAGTTAGCTTTTCTCGCTCTTTTACTTACTCTAGGTACAAGGTTTTTTTCTTCTTGAAATTTGGAAGAATCATTCTCAAGTTCTCTTGAACTATTTTGAGTAATGTCTTTAGCATGAGGAACTGAATTAAATCTTCCTTCATAAAATAAAGCATCTTTTAATTCAATAACTGTATTAATCGAAATTGAATCATTTGGTTCAATGACCAAAAACCTATGAGGCTTACTATTTTGTACATAACCAATAAAGATGCACTTAGCTCCCTTTTCACCTAATTTCTTTCTTTTAGGTTCAGGAACTTTTACTAGTGCTCTACAACCCCAAACCTTAAGATAACTTAAGTTGGGTTTCCTTTTCTTCCATAATTCATATAGGGTTACTCTATTCCTTTTGCTTGGAACTCTATTTTAAATGTGATATGTAGTCAACATTGCTTCACCCCAAAAACTTTATCCTAATCCAGAATAGGACATCATGGCATTCACCATTTCAGCTAATAATCTATTTTTCCTTTCAGCCACACCATTAGATTGAGGACTATATGGTGGGATTAGTTCATGTACAATTCCAACAGATTCAAAATATGATGGATCAAAGTATTCTCCTCCCCTGTCAGTTCTCAAGGTCAGTTTTTAAGGTTTTAATTCTAGTATCACAATGCAATTCTACTGCATTCTTATAAGTTTTGAACTTTTCTAATGCTTCATCCTTAGAATGCATCAAATAAACATAGCAAAACCTAGAGAAATCATCAATAAAAGTAACATAGTATTTCTTTCCCTATATATGGGGTCCAATGCAAATCACCTACATCACTATGTACTAATTCAAGCAATTTAGAACTTCTTTCCACCTTAGGAAATGATTTCCTTGTTATCTTTGTAAGCATGCAAATTCTACATGTTCTATTACTTGTTTTTATGAAAGGAATTAAGTTTGATTTAGACATGTTAATCATTCTAGCATAAAGTACATGACCTAATCGATTATGCCATAAATCAAAAGAGTTAACCATGTAAATAGAACTATTCATCTTATTATTGATGGAAGACACATTAAGTTTAAACATGCCTTCATTGGCATAACCCTTCCCAACAAAGATTCCACCCTTGGATAATATAAATTTATCCCCTTCAAACATTAACTTGAAACCAAATTTGTCGAGCAAACTTACAAACACAAGATTTTTCCTAACTTCTGGAACATAATAAACATTAGTTAAAGTTAATATCTTTCCAGAAGTAAAATTTAAATCTATTGTCCTTTGCCTTTGATTTCAGTTGTTGAAGAATTCCTTATGTAGATCATATTGCCTTCCTCTTCCTCTTGGAAAATTTTGAACAGAGCTTTGTTTATGCACACATGCTTTGTAATGCCGGAATCAATCCACCATGCTTCCTTGTCTTCAAGGACATTGATCTTAGAAATTACAGCAACAAAGTTGTCCTTGGTTGCCATGGATGCACCTTTCTTCTTTTGAAGATGTAGCAATCCTTCTTAAAGTGCCCTTGTTTTCCACAATGGAAACACGCACCTTTCTTCTTTTTTGAATTTTTGACCTTTGATGGAATGCTCCTTTTTCTTTGTGGATTTCTTGTTGGGTTGAACATCCTCCACCATATGGACCTTGGAGATGTTAGTCTCCTTTTCTTTTTCATTCTCCTTGCGATATTGTTCCTTTATCCGAAGATAGCTTGCAAGGTTCTCAAGAGATATATCTTCCTTTTTATGTTTCAAGGTCCTTTTAATATCTTTCCATGTTGATGGGAGTTTATCAATGATAGAAGATACAATGATTGATTCATCCATAGACATATTATATTGCTTGAACTTGTTTAGAGTGATTTTAATCTCAACAAATTGTTCCATGACAGATTTGGATTCATTCATTTTGAAAGAATTCCAACTTGTCACTAGAAACTTTTTGCTAGTTGCATCTTTTGCCATGTATCTTGCATCAACTTATCCTACAATTCTTTTGCTGTACTAACTGTGATATATGTATCAAATAGGGAATCAGACATATCGTTCAAAATGCAACCCCTACAAGGGTAGTCATCGTTTTCCTATTTCTGTCTTTGATGAACTTCCTCACTTGCTTCATTTTCTTTCTCTTTTGGCTTTGGAGTAGTGAGGACATATGCTATGTTGAGTGGGGTGAGGAGAATCCGCATCTTTTGTTGCCACCTTAGAAAATTCCCTCCATTAAATCTTTCCAATTTCTGAAAGTTGGTAGCCATCTCTCTCAAGGAATCCATCTTCATTGCAGCCATAAATAATCCTAAGATTGTTGTACAAATGATATTGCTTTGGTGTTGAACATCCTTGGTGGATATGAAGATGACCTTGAGTGTTCTTGAGTGCCTTGAATCACCTTGAACTTTGATCTCCTTGGTAATCACAAACAAATGTAGAAATGGCTTCTAGGCGTGCTGCTATAATACCACTTTCCTTAAGATTATTTCGCCCCCACCAATTAAGGTATGCAATAGGGGTTTATCGAATATCCTTAGGATACAAAGAATCCCTTGTTTAAAATCACTTTGCACTAGTGAAATTAAACCACTAAATACCCTTGACAAGTACAAAAGTATCTTGTCTTAGTCATTATCTTCTGCAGCAAATAATGCCTAAGAGATTTATCTTTAGTTTGAGAGTGAGAGGGAAGAAAGAATATCAGAATTGTTCTGGTATATTTTGATATATATTCCAAGTATGAACTTGACATCTCTATTTATAGAGATTAATTCCAAATGATGTGACCTTTAATCAAGTGATATGATTTTTCAATTGCGCTGTTTGATTCATCAAACACAATTGTTTAATAAGATCACAACTTTTGGAGACAAATGGTAACGTTGCTCAACCATTTAGAAGTTGAATAACATCTTTTGGATGAGTTTGTAACTCTTCAAGCAAGAAACTAGTCGTTGTATACACTTTTTATATTGGGCAGTCAGATGCTCAAAAATGGCAGTCGAATGCCCTAGTGTATTTTTAAAACAGTGAACAATTTTAGGTAGGGCAATCAACTGCTCTAACATTAATTTTATATAGAAGCTTGACTGTATTCTAGGCAGTTGGCTACCTTATATGGGTAGTTGACTGCCTCTAAGGCCTTTGACTGCCTTCCCAAGGCATCCGACTGCCTTCCCAAGGCATCCAACTGCCTTAGTGTAAATTTTTTACTGAATCTTTTCTGCACATGGGTAGTTGATTGTCTTATATAGTGTGATAACCGCAAATTTTCTATTTTTGAAAATTAATATTAAAGAAAATAGATAAGAGGAAATAAATAAATTAAAGTAAATAAATAAAATTTATTTACGAGATGGGAATATCGTTGAAATTACTGAAATTAAGGAAGTGATAAAAATTGAAAATTTAGTGAAAGACATTTAAATTTTGAAATAAGAATGAAGTATGGAAAATAATGAAGAGAAGCAAATATTATTTGGTTAAGTTAAAATCCAAATAAAATAAGAATGCGTATAAAAATATATTTAGATAATTAGATTATATAAATATATTTACACATGTTTTTATACAAATACTTATGTATATAAATGGTATATAGTATGTACTTATATATGTTAGTATATATGAATATATATACTAATTCATAAAGTTAAATAATACATATGTATACAATTATAATGTTTTATGTATATATAAAATATATATACATATATGAGAATGTAAAATATAAATTTTACATTAAAAGTTGTATAATTATATATTGTAAATACAATATATAAATATGTGTAAAGGTTAGTAAAATTTTTAAGTATATAAATATACATATATACATACTAGATATACATTTTGTAATACATAACATAAATATATATATGTTTATATATATATATATATATAAAGAGATACATATATATATATATATTATATAGTACAATACTATATATAAATTAATATTATTATATTTAAAATGTATAACATAAATATAAAGTATATATATTGTTATATTATATCTATATATATATATATTATATAAATATAATATATATTATAATATAGATAAAAATAGAAAAGAGGATAAAATAAAAAAGGAAATTGGAAACAGAAACGGGAAATGGGATCCCGTTTCTGTCGAACCAAGAGGTGAGGAAAAACCCAGGGAGAAGCTGGCGACGTCGGGAAGAGGAAGAGGTAGCGACGCCGCCAGTGAGCCGAGGAGAGGAAGCCGACGTCGATGCCTACGCTAGAAAAGGAAAAGGAGAAGAGAAGAAGAACGGAAAACTGAAGCGAGAACCAGCGGAACCGGGGAAAAAAGGAAAAATGGAAATTGGTGGTGCCGGTCGATTTGGCCACCGCCACTTCCATCGAAGCACCGTCGGAGGGAGAGGAAGAGGATGGAGGCCACCCGAGGCGCGGTGAACGGCAGAGGAGGGCCGGCGAAGAGGCGGAAGAAACTGAAGGAGAATCGACTCGATCCGTCGCCGTGCCGCCGATCCAGGGCAAACGGAGGGCACCGGTAGCTTCGCCGTGCCGTCGGCCAGCTGAAAAGCGCTTGAACCGCTGGAGAACCGGCCGCCGATGAGGAACCGATGAGGAAGGAGGTAGACCAGTCTGAACCGGTCTGACTAGAAAAGAAGAGGAAAAAAGGAAAAGAAAAAGAAAAAGAAAAGAAAGAGAAAGAAAAGAAAAAGAAAGAAAGAAAAAGAAAAGAGAAAAAGGAAGAAAAAGAGGAAAAAGGAGAATTTCGGGAATTCGGAGATTCTCAAGAATTCGGCAACTCGAAAATTACGAAAATTCGGTAAGAATTTCGAAAAATGATTTCGAGTAAAAATTTAATAAATTAATTATGAAAATTCTAAAATTTAGAATTTTAATTTCCAAAAATTATTCTCGGCGATCGAGATGAGGAATCGGAAGAGATGGAGTATGGGCGCGACCGATAACGTGGAAGTCGTCAACCCGAGATAGGTAAGGGATGCATGTGCAGCACTGTAAGGATATTCAGTCTGCATGCTTTTAATTATGAATTATTTTATGAAAATGTTGTGATGATTCATCGGCTGAAAAATTGTGGATATTGGCTGGCTGTAATATTTAAACTGTCATTTTTGTGCAGGAAGGCTAATCAATCGGCAATCGTTATGTTGCCGAAAATTTTTAGAAAATTACATAAAATCATAATAAATGATTTTATTTCACAAGAAACGATTTTCAATCACGAAAACCAAGAAATTGATTATTTTCATAAAACATGAATATATGGTATTTCATTTTTAAAATATTCATGTTTTCGATATCGGTGATAATGAAATCACCGAAAATTCTCATATTATGTAAATTACATGATTATTTTACATGAATTGAATTTCATGAAATGATTTACATGAGATGAATTATATGACTTAATTTACATGAAGTGGTTCATGTGCATTGATTTACATGAAATAAATCTCAAGAAAGGATTTATATGAATTAAATTGAATGAAAAGAATTACATGAAAGGAATTATACGAAATGATTTAATTGAAAATGATTTCTACTCTTAATCGCTATTTGAAATTGATTTCTACTGTTAAATGAATGAATTATGAAAATGTTTTGAGACAGTCGTTCGTTAATGATCATGCATAGTGTTATATGACTGTGAGACCTGATCAGTCTGCAGGTTTATTGTATTGTATATGACTGTGGGAATTATGGTCAAAACCCACAGGTTTACGTAGTGAGCACCTGACTAGTGCGAACTGTGAGTGTTGACGATGGCCATTCGTTATAGCGATCGTCCCTTCAGGGATAGTGACAATGATTGTCCCTTCGGGGATAGTGATAGTGAAAGTGCATGATTCTATTGAATGCTGACTGTCTCCACCGATTGATTATTGAATTTTTTAAATATCAATTTGACTGAAGTGAAAAGAAAGAAAAGGTTTACTGTGAATGACGGTACATAATGATTTTAAATGAAATGATTTTATTGTATTGATGCTATCTATTGTTTACATGCAATATGATTTAAATGATAACGATTTAACTAATATTCTTTTAAAAGAATATTTGAATATTAGTTACTTTATTTAAATGCTTTATTTCATAAAAGCATTATTTTCAAAAGAATATGAAAATGATATGGAATAAAAAGAAAAAGGATTTAAATTTCAAATGAAATGAAATTTATTACTCTCTACAGTTGCTTCTAGGTTCCGGGGCAAGACAGGTATTTCAAAATACTTGCCTTTCTCCATCCGGATCCCTAGCCGACTGTAGTATATTTTCTACATGCGAGCTTAGAGCCCCTATAAGAAAAATGAAAAGATTTTCAACATATAGGAAGCTGAATATCAAGTATGCATATAATTCTCTTACTGAGCCGTGGTTTGCTCACCCTTTAATTTTAACATTTCAGATTTTCGAGGACTGAGAGTCTGACATCTAAAGGATTTTGGCTGTGCATTCGGGGACAATGTGACAGCTTGATTTATTATAAAGGGTACGATCATTTGTTTTCTGTATTTAGACATATTCACAATACTGCTTCCTTATGAAGTAAGATAGGGGATGTAATTCATAATATTATTTTTATATGAAATTGGTTATATATAAGAGAAAAGTAAAGTATCGCAGACAGCCCAACCAAATGAGATGTATAGAATAAGATGAAAAAAATAGGGTCATGGGCTGTGACAGAAATGGTATCAGAACACGGTTGGCCTGATATCTGTCGACACTTTTTGGAAAGAAAATGTGTTAAAAAGATTAACATCCCCTGTAGTACTGTGTAGTCTGAATACATAGGGAAAATAAATGATTACAAATTGAATTAAGTGTTTAGAAGGGGGTGAGAATTATTAAATAAGGAATGCAAAAAGGGAAAACGGCTCAGGAAAGTTACTTGAAATGGTGATCTTATAATCTAAATGAAGGTCGGTTCGGTAAGGAACAGAAATGGACAAGGTGAAGGCCCCACCAGTACTTTTTTGTCCGGATCAAATTAAGACGTGAAAGTGATGATATAAAGGAGGGGAGTGAAATATCATTATTAAACAAACCTTAAGATCACGGATTGAAGGTAATTTGAGGAGAGAGAAAATTTTTGGTCAAAAATGACCAAAATACCCCTACCTCCAAAATTGTACCAAGAGTCAAAATAGACCAACAGAAGTTGGAATTGATTTATTTGACAGAGTAAATGATGGTGTAAGGCTGTATTACAAGCAAGATAATTCAATTATGGATCCTATTGGATTTCTTTGTCAAAATTGAAAAAGATCTTAAACTATTGATAGTAGTATTAGAAAGGATACTATCAGCACATAAATAATAAGATCCTTGATTTAAATGTATAGTGAGTGAGAAAGAAATAAATGTTGAAATGACGAAAATGCCCCTATGTGGGATTATGGTTTGAATAGTGATAAAATCAAGATGATTTGATTTCTGTTGATAGTAATGGAGTTATTAATGGCATAAAGGAATGTAATATGAGTATAACGATCCCGATTATAAATTGCACTTACACTTAGATGATTGATGTGACCCAAATGGTTATAGGGAAGTCGCAGGATAAGCGACTCAGTTATTGATTCTTAAGGGTCGAAGTTAAAAGTGTATTGATGAGATATTATTACGAGATCGTTGGATATGATGAGAAGTAATACGATTGCTGGAGATGACTGACAAAGAGATCAATATAGATGATGAAATCTATATCAGTACTGTTAATTCTGGTTCTATACATTCCTACTGTTTTTGAGGTATCAAACAGATATTTATAGAACCAGAATATTTTGAAATATGTTTTATAGAATGATATACTGTATGGAGTGATATAAAATTGGAGAATATGCATAAGAACAGTAAAGGAAGATAACAGCTAACCTGAATTATTAAATGAAAATTATTGTAAAGGTAAATTAAAGTAATAATAAATCGGTTAGCTATGAAAGGTGTTAATGAAATTAATGTTAAATGTTTCTTGCCTTGAGGTTATATAGTGAAATGATAGGACAAAGAGATGAAATGTCCAAAATGATAAGAGAGGTGTGATTAAAGGAAGCATCAGATGAGATTCCCGATAAAATTTCAAAGTTATATGGATTAGAGACAGCTAACATTGACTCGATTGATTATATGAAATCTAATTCTAAGCTTATATCAGAAACATATAAAGAGAATAAAAAAAGCTAAGGAAAATAATTCTGGCAAATTTTGTGGATAATGAAATTCACATGTATTGATGTAAAGGATAGAAATATAGATGATATGATTTGAGGATGAATTAAATGGTGGATTAAATTCCTATTATGAAATAAAGTTCTTATGAAGAACAAATAATCATTTTCTATGAAAGTGATGTCTTTTTTGACTTATTCGGAGATGTATAAGGAGCTTATAAG
The DNA here is from genome assembly GCA_031772115.1 of Heritiera littoralis. Classification (NCBI taxonomy): domain Eukaryota; kingdom Viridiplantae; phylum Streptophyta; class Magnoliopsida; order Malvales; family Malvaceae; genus Heritiera; species Heritiera littoralis. Next base: position 445,964 of record JAPDPK010000053.1, on the reverse strand, counting down.
ACCAATCTCTGTACAAGACATCACTAGATGAAACGTTGAAGACTGATGGTCATAAGATGATAATGATTAGAACTCGATGAAATTTTACGAGTTCATATTGAGGTTTACAAGATTAATGAAATACCTTGTGAGGTACATAAGACTAATGAATAAGAGAAAAATATAAAGATAAAGTAAGGATATACCATATGGTCTAAGGCACAAATGGAAAATGAGCAGCATAGTGGTATAACCACGCATACTCTTAAAGACAGTGAATTTTATGTTAAGTATGGCAAATAGAAGATTTAGCTAGACAATATCTCTTTCTAAGATATATGATCTCGAATGACAGATCGATGTGGATTTATCTAGGATGAAGAGATAATGATTGGGATACAGAATGAATTGGGTCCAGCTAAATACTATTACCAGTCTATAGGAGAGTTATGGGTTAGCTGCTCTACAAATGTGATTAATAATGTAAAAGGTTAAAGTCAGTAAATGAATAAATGTAAAGATAATATGTAAAAAGTTAAAAGAGCTAAATAGTGGAATATTTTACTACTGAGGAAAGGATGAGTATGAAATAAGAGGATAAATACATGATGAAGAAGGAACACGAATATGAGGTAGTTCCCGAATTTAAAATTAAAAGTGATTTTGTGGTTATCACATGATTATGGCTAGATGTAAGATTGAGCCAAAACTCGATGGAGGAAAAGTAACTATACTCCAAGGAGTAAAGAAATGATTTACATTTTACTGCCAGTGATATAAATGGAAAAAAGGATATATATTTATATTTATATATATATATATATACCACATCGAAAGGATGAAAATAGTGGATTTATACGGATAATAAGCTGATTAAATTGATAACTATAGATTCCATGATAAATTTAAACAATGAGATGATTGAATTATAATTTGATTATGTCATTATGGAATCTAAATTATCAAAAGAGTATAATCTCAAGTATATTCTAAAACCTAAGTGATATAGAGTGTAGATGTGATGATGAGATTACATGGAAAAGACGATATGGAGAGAAAATGATTTCCTCCTGATTCAATTATGGTAAAAGATGGTAAATAGTAAAGTCTGCAAATGAGTTGCAGCATTTGATGAAATAAATATGAAAAGAGTAGTGGGGATAATAATGAAGAAAAAAAAGATATGATAATATGGAAGTGATTATTTATGGAGTCTAATGAAATCACTTCCCCATTATCAAACTCTTAGATTCTTTAGTGCCATAGTCAAAATATGTTTATGAAATGATGGAATGTATGTGAAGTTCCAGTGAGCATTACATGTGATGGGAATCTCTGAGTAGCTATATGTTTATGAGAAATAGCAAAAGGCTCTGAGATTCCAAATCTATAGACAACACCGCTCCGTACATGATGTAAATATGTGAGCGTAGTATGGAAACGCTCGAGGACATGTTGAGAGAGCGGATGAATGAGATGTGAAAGCTACTGTACAATTACATAGAATTGATTTATTTGTTTAAATGACAGTTACCAAACTATATCGACTTGGCACTAATTGAGAAAACAGATGATAAACAATTTGAATCATATGTGATATGAAAAGGAGTGGAAATGGATAACTCCCAATTGATAAGAAATTTAAGGGAGTATAAGTATATGATGAATGACGATATATACTGGTATAAAAGGAATCTTGATGCTAAAAGTATACTGACAGTATAATTTGAAAGATGATGTAGAGGACAAGAACTATAAGTATACAGGATGCTACCACCTTATGAATTAAGTTAAATTCGAAGGACCGAATTTCTAAGGTGGGGAGAATGTGATAACCGCAAATTTTCTATTTGTGAAAATTAATATTAAAGAAAATAGATAAGAGGAAATAAATAAATTAAAGTAAATAAATAAAATTTATTTTTATTTACGAGATGGGAATATCGTTGAAATTCCTGAAATTAAGGAAGTGATAAAAATTGGAAATTTTGTGAAAGACATTTAAATTTTGAAATAAGAATGAAGTATGGAAAATAATGAAGAGAAGCAAATATTATTTGGTTAAGTTAAAATCCAAATAAAATAAGAATGCGTATAAAAATATATTTATATAATTAGATTATATAAATATATTTACACATGTTTTTATACAAATACATATGTATGTAAATGCTATATAGTATGTACTTATATACGTTAGTATATATGAATATATATACTAATTCATAAAGTTATATAATACATATGTATACAATTATAATGTTTTATGTATATATAAAATATATATACATATATGAGAATGTAAAATATAAATCTTACATTAAAAGTTGTATAATTATATATTGTAAATACAATATATAAATATGTGTAAAGGTTATTAAAATTTTTAAGTATATAAATATACATATATATATATATATACTAGATATACATTTTGTAATACATAACATAAATATATATATCTTTATATATATATATTATATAGTACAATACTATATATAAATTAATATTATTATATTTAAAATGTGTAACATAAATATAAAGTATATATATGTATATTGTTATATTATATCTATATATATATATATATTACATAAATATAATATATATTATAATATAGATAAAAATAGAAAAGAGGATAAAATAAAAAAGGAAATTGGAAACAGAAACAGGAAATGGGATCCTGTTTCTGTCGAACCAAGAGGTGAGGAAAAACCCAGGGAGAAGCTGGCGACGCCGGGAGGAGGAAGAGGCAGCGACGTCGCCAGCGAGCTGAGGAGAGGAAGTCGACGTCAATGCCTACACCGGAAAAGGAAAAGGAGAAGAGAAGAAGAACGGAGAACTGAAGCGAGAACCGGCGGAACCGAGGAAGAAAAGGAAAAATGGAAAGTGGCGATGCCGGCCGATTTGGCTACCGCAACTGCCATCGAAGCACAGCCGGAGGGAGAGGAAGAGGATGGAGGCCACCCGAGGCGCAGTGAACGGCGGAGGAGGGCTGGCGAAGAGGCGAAAGAAACAGAAGGAAAATCGACTCAATCCGTCACCGTGCCTCCGGTCCAAGGCAAACGGAGGGCACCGGTAGCTTAGTCGTGCCGTCGGCCAGCTGAAGGGAGCCTGAACCGCCGGAGAACCTACCGCCGGCAAGGAACCAGCGAGGAAGGAGGCAAACCAGTCTGAACCGGTCTGACCGAAAAAGAAGAGGAAAAAAGGAAAAGAAAAAGAAAAAGAAAAGAAAGAGAAAGAAAAGAAAAAGAAAAGAAAGAGAAAGAAAAGAAAAAGAAAGAAAGAAAGAAAAAGAAAAGAGAAAAAGGAAGAAAAAGAGGAAAACGGAGAATGTCAGGAATTCGGAGATTCCCGGGAATTCGGCAACTCGAAAATTACGAAAATTCGGTAAGAATTCCGAAAAATGATTTCGAGTAAAAATTTAATAAATTAATTATGAAAATTCTAAAATTTAGAATTTTAATTTTCAGAAATTATTCTCGGCGACTGAGATGAGGAATCAGAAGAGATGGAGTACAGGCGAGACTGATAACGTAGAAGTCACCAACCCGAGATAGGTAAGGGATGCATGTGCAGCACTGTAAAGATATTCAGTCTGCATGCTTTTAATTATGAATTATTTTATGAAAATGTTGTGATGATTCATCGGCTGAAAAATTGTGGATATTGGTTGGCTGCAATATTTAAACTGTTATTTTTGTGCAGGAAGGCTAGTCAATCGGCAGTCGTTATGTTGCCGAAAATTTTTAGAAAATTACATAAAATCATAATAAATGATTTTATTTCACGAGAAACGTTTTTCAATCACGAAAACCAAGAAATTGATTATTTTCATAAAACATGAATATATGATATTCCATTTTTAAAATATTCATGTTTTCGATATCGGTGATAATGAAATCACCGAAAATTCTCATAATATGTAAATTACATGATTATTTTACATGAATTGAATTTCATGAAATGATTTGCATGAGATGAATTATATGACTTAATTTACATGAAGTGGTTTATGTGCATTGATTTACATGAAATAAATCTCAAGAAAGGATTTATATGAATTAAATTGAATGAAAACAATTACATGAAAGGAATTATACGAAATGATTTAATTGAAAATGATTTCTACTGTTAATCGCTATTTGAAATTGATTTCTACTGTTAAATGAATGAATTATGAAAATGTTTTGAGAGAGTCGTTCGTTAATGGTCATGCATAGTGTTATATGACTGTGAGACTTGATTAGTCTGCAGGTTTATTATATTGTATATGACTGTGGGAATTATGGTCAAAACCCACAGGTTTACGCAGTGAGCACCTGACCAGTGCGAACTGTGAGTGTTGACGATGTCCATTCGTTATAGTGATCGTCCCTTCGGGGATAATGATAGTGATTGTCCCTTCGGGGATAGTGATAGTGAAAGTGCATGATTCTATTGAATGCTGACTGTCTCCACCGATTGATTATTGAATTGTTTAAATATCGATTTGACTAAAGTGAAAAGAAAGAAAAGGTTTACTGTGAATGATAGTACATAATGATTTTAAATGAAATGATTTTATTGTATTGATGCTATCTATTGTTTACATGCAATATGATTTAAATGATAATGATTTAACTAATATTCTTTTAAAAGAATATATGAATATTAGTTACTTTATTTAAATGCTTTATTTCATAAAAGCATTATTTTGAAAAGAATATGAAAATGATATGGAATAAAAAGAAAAAGGATTTAAATTTCAAATGAAATGAAATTTATTACTCTCTATAGTTGCTTTTATGTTCCGGGACAAGACAGATATTTCAAAATACTTGCCTTACTCAATCCGGATCCCTAGTCGACTGTAGTATCTTTCCTACATGCGAGCCTAGAGCCCCTATAAGAAAAATGAAAAGATTTTCAGCATATAGGAAGCTAAATATCAAGTATGCATATAATTCTCTTACTAAGCCGTGGTTTGCTCACCCCTTAATTTTAATATTTCAGATTTTCGAGGATTGAGAGTCTGACATCTAAAGGATTTCGGCTGTGCATTCGGGGACAATGTGATAGCTTGATTTATTATAAAAGGTACGATCATTTGTTTTCTGTATTTAGACATTTTCATAGTACTGCTTCCTTATGAAGTAAGATAGGGAATGTAATTCATAATATTATTTTTATATGAAATTGGTTATATATAAGAGAAAAGTAAAGTATCGCAGATAGCCCAACCAAATGAGATGTATAGAATAAGATGAAAAAAATAGGGTCACGGGCTATGACATATAGGCAATTGATTGCCCTTCCAAGCTTCAATTAATCGAGTTTGCTTCGATTTTCTTAACCCGGAACCTTACCAAGGCATTAGTTTCTTAATTCCATTGATTAAACTTTATATTTAATCAATAATTCATCCACTTATTTTGAAAATATTCTAACATAAAAAAGATATTTAGGTGATGAATTTTATAAGAGTATCAAATCTTTCTTAAAAATTAAGAAAATTTAGATTTGGTGCCCGGATGTATAAAAGAGAGGATAAATTTGTTTTTTTTTTCTTTGATACATTTTTTAGCAAGTTCAAGAGGGAAGAGAAGATACAAGTCGAACTTTACTTAAAACTAAAAACGTCTTTGCCGATGGGGCCTTGGCTTGATGGCAAGGAGGAGGTCTTGAGACTTTGGGGTCTCAAGTTCGAGTCTCACTAAATGTGAGATTTGTTTAGTTTGTTATTGTTTAGTTAGTTTGTTAAATATTGTTATTGTATTTACCAGTTTATCAAGTTACCTGTTTATCTAATGCAATATTTGATTATGATTATGACTTTGAATGAGATGTACCCTTTCAAAAAAAAAAACTAAAAACGTCTTTAATCTTTTATTGCATAAAATTAAAATTATGAACTTTTATTTTATTATAATTATATCCATTTAAATCTTAAAAATGAGTCAATTTCGTTCAATTGACAACGTCATTATAAAATAACATTCCCTAAAAAATTGTCATTTAATTAAACTGAAATAAATCTATGTAAGATGAACCAAAAAAATAATAAAGCTATGTAAGTATTCTCTATAAATTAAATTATCCAACTAAAAAAGTTTTAAAAAAAAAATGAATATTTAAAATGTTAAGGTTCTGATTACAATAAAATAAAAGTTCGTAATCATAAATTCATACATTAAAAGATTAAAGTGGATCTCTTATATAAAATTTTACTTGGGCATGTACGAAGATGTTAAAGTGGGACGAAAATTTTATTAATGACAATCAACATCATTCAAGTAAATCAACAAATTGTAACAAAAAAAAATCGAAATATTATTTTTTGGTTCATAAATTGAAATATTATTAAACCCTAATTGATAATACACAAAAAAAATAAAAATCCAATATGATCCAACATTTACTTTTCGAATGGAAATTTATTCTATTAAAATAAGAAATCAATAGTAAAATTGCACCTTAACTACGGTAAGATTTAAATTTTTTTTTGGCCAAAAACGGTAAGATTAAATTTAATAATCTATTTGTTACAAATTCCAATATGCAATGTAATTAAAGAGGTTATCGCTTATTATCATTGACTTAGGATTATTTAGAATTTCACGGCAAAATCTTATAATTTTATTGGATTGCGCCTCACATTGCGCTTTTCACTTGCTCCCTTCAGTGGGGACTAGAAGGGGGAGGGTTAGTCCAATCAAGGACTGGACTTTACGGTGGAAAGGTAAAATAATCCTTTCACTTTATTTTTTAAATAGAATTTATTTTCTTACCATTTTGTTAATTGTTATTTGTTTTTTTGTATTATTTTTTAAACATTTTTTTGAAATAGTAAAATATTTTAAAAAATAATTGTACACACAAATTTCATGTCTAAAATTGAAAACAAAATTTAAGTGACAAAAATTCAAAATTTTATTTATATATTTGAGACAAAAGAAATAATCTTCTGATTCGATCTCTTTAGAACAAATTTGTTGAGGGCTTTGATGCTTTATCCCAACAAAGTTAGAATTTGTGATTGTTTGGAAGAACGGGGCGAAGGCTTGTGGTTCCTCATAGACTTGTTGTGTGGTCGGAGTTGGTAGATATAGGAGAGAACAGTTGGAGACTTGTTATCTTCTTGTAGAATAATTGGCTTTGGTAGATCATTGAGAGAACAGTCGTAAGCGGTAGCTTGGTAGATTTTTGAGAGAAGAGTTGGGGACTTGTTGTCCTCTTGTAGATCTCTTGGCTTTAGTTGAATTTGTAGACTTGGAAGTCTTTGAAGCTTGGAGACTTGACTTGGTGGTCTTGGAGCTCGAAGAAAAGACTTGGTAGTTTGAACTTTGTTGATCTCTTGGCTTTGAATGAATTTGTAGACTTGGAATTCTTGACTTTTGAGATTTGACTTGGAAGTTTTTGGAGCTTGGAGACTTAACCATTTGAACTTGGAGAGAAGGCCTGTGGAGGCTTGAGAATCTCTGTGAAAGCTAGCGTTTTCTCTTTTTTCAAATTCCTCTTCTATTTATAGTGTTCAAGTGATAGAGTTTCAAAAGAAGTTAATCACTTTTGATTTTATCTCTAATTATTTTAATTTAATTAGAGATAATGAATATGATTAATTTTTTTGATAAATATTTTTTATCTTGATTAATTTAACCAATTCAATATTTAATTTAATTGATTAAATTATATCAATTTTTTATGCCTACAATAATTTTTAAATATTTAATAAAAAATTAATTAATATAAAAATAAATTTACTAATTTTTAAATATTTTATCAATTTTATAAATATAAATTATATATTATAAATTTCACTATATATATAACTTTTAATATAATATTCTTATATGGTCATTTTCTATTTTCATTACACTTATCTCATCGCCACCGCAGCAACTGCACACATATCAACCTTATACTATTGAATCTCACCATTGTAGTAACAAATATTACGACTACTGTTGTTTTCAATTTTATTAGAACCAGTCTTTTCGTCCACCCAAATAAATCATTAGATTAAAAATTTTGTATAAAATAAAATTTATAATATATTTGATATTTGTGAATATAATAAATAGTTGAAAATTATTAAATTTTTTTACATTGTTAATAAATTTAAAAGTACTAAAACATTTTTTATATCAAATAATACTTTTGTATTAAATATTTAAAATTAAAAATAAATAAATAACTGAAATTCTTAAAATAAAAAAGTGACGAGAGAAAAAAATTAAATAAATAATTTAACAACTTTTAATTGACAAATAAAAACACAAATTATAAAAACTGAAAAAAGAAGAAGTAGAAGTGGAATAATATTCCCACCAATGGCCCAATGAGCTCACTTTCGGTGAGCGATTGGAGGGGTGACGGGGAAACAATTGCACCGCCCGTGCTCTTGCGGTGCAATAGATTTTTGTCCAAACGAAGCCTTGCGGGGGCCTCAAAGAGAGTTTCCACGGTGGAACTGGAAGAAATGATCGACTGTGGTCGAGCCCACCTATGAATTTTGTATGCATTAATGGAGTCACTGTGCCACTTAAAGCGGTTCGCCTCATCGCGCTGATGTGGATCCCCCTCAGCTAAGGGTGTAGGCTTGGTCTTTTGCTACTTCCCTTTAGGGTTGGCAATGGGTACCCTATAATCGGGTACCCGGTTATACCCGACCCGATTATATCGGGTTAGGGTACCCTATAATCGGGTAATTATCGGGTTAGGGTAATAATATAACTACCCGTATCGGGTTCGGGTACCACTCCTTGGGTACCCGGTACTCGAACCCGATTATGATAAATCGGGTAATTAGGGTACCCGAACCTGTTATCCGAACCCGTTTAATTTTTAAACGGGTAATAACGGGTACCCTAACCTGCTACCCGTTTATATGTGTACAAATAAATGCCAAATTGTAATTCATGAGACTTGAACCTTGGCCAAAAAGACACATGTGCATGTGTCTTACCAATTGTACCAATATTCTTATTTGATATAACTTGTTATAAAAATATATTTAATGGAATGTTGTTAGCAGCAAATAATAATAATAATAATAATAATAATAATAATAATAATAATAATAATAATAATAATAATACGATTATGCTTAATTATGCTTAAGATAATACAATTTTTAAAATCTATATATAAAATATTGAAACTAAATTATGAAAAATTTATATAATAAGTTAAGATAAAATTCTTAACATATATGAAATTTTAGTATAATTTATAAATATATACACACACACACAACTTTATTATAATAGATAAATCTTAACATATATAAATTTGTATTTGTATATTGTTTAATTAGAATAGATTATAAATATAGTCATTAAGCAAGCTAATCTCAATTATATAAACATATTATATGAAATTATATTTTGAAATTAAAAATAATAATATATTCTAAACTTATGATAAGAGATTAAAATGAAAAATATTTGAAATTAAAAACAATTGTATACTATTAACATTAACATGTACAACTTATTATGATAAGATGTACATGATAACAAATTACTATAATATATAATATACAAATCATTATGCCAAGATAGCAAAATGTATATATTACAATGTAATATTAACATATACAAATTATTATGATAAAATAAATGTGATAAGATATTATTATAATATATAATATACAAATCATTATGATAAGATAGTAAAATGCACATATTACATTGTAACATTAACATATACAAATTATTATGATAAGATATACATATTAAGAGATTACTATAATATATATGATAAGAGATTATTATAATACATATGATAAGAGATTACTATAATATATATGATAAGATATACATGATAAGAGATTACTATAATTATGCTTAATGAATTAATTGTGATACTATAGTATATGTATTATAGTATATCTTTGAGATCGAACAAGTTAAGAGAACTTGTTATGATTTACTTCATGAATACCAACATAGATCCTCTAAACCAAAATCACATGGTTCTTGCCTTGTATCGCTAACACCACCAGTTCAAGCACCTAGTATCCCTTCTTCTCAACAAGCTGATTTTTCTAAGTTGGTTGCATTCCTTAATAATTCTTCTACTAGTGTGAATGTAAAGTCAGAGTTGGATCACTATTTGGATGAGCCGGTTTTGCCATGGACACAATTTTTTGATATTCTTAATTGGTGGAAGACAAATGGGATAAAGTACCCCACTTTGCAATTGATTGCTAGAGACTTTCTTGCTATTCCTATTTCTACAGTTGCATCCGAATCTGCCTTTAGCACTAGTGGGAGAGTAGTGAGTAATCATCGAAGTCGACTTCATCCGGATACTTTAGAGGCATTGATGTGCTCTCAAAATTGGTTAAGGAATGAGTTAGGAGGTAAATAATTCACTTACTATAATTTTATTTCATTTTTTTTTTTATTTAAAAATAGAATATATTATTATATTTCATTTCAAGGGTTATAATAATATTTTATCTATTTTATTTGTGTAGGAGGATCATGTGCTGCTATGGATTTCATGTTTATTGGTGATGAAGAATAATTGTTGGTCAATGATTGAAGGAATTTTAAATGTTGTTGGATTGATTTTTATTAAATTATGCTTGTTTTTAGTTTTATAAATAGATTTCTATGAACTTGAAGTTGTTGTTTGTTGTATTTTTAAAGTTGTTTGTTGTATTTTTAAAAATGTGTTAAATTATGGACTTTATATTTTTGTTTTAGTTATTGTTTGATTTTGTTTTTATTTAACAGGAAACTAAGTTTTTGTAATCTCGGATCCGGGTTTGGGTTTCGGGTTCGGGTTTGGATTAAATAGTTGACATCTATTAAAATTGATTGAAAGTCAAAATTTTGACTTATTTAAACGGGTTCGGGTAATAAACGGGTAGTGTCAAAATTATTAAGGTAGGATTCGGGTAGAAAGGAAAAAAAATATCTGGGTAATTATAAGGTTCGGGTAGTGTGGTATATAAACGGGTTCGGGGTAGGGTACTTCAAAATAAGCGGGTACCCTACCCGTTGCCATCCCTACTTCCCTTCGACCAAAGGTGTCGTAATCCAAACCATCCAATCAATGCTGCCATAAGAATCCATTCAAAAATAAAATGGGTTATATTAACAGTTATTACTCTCATAATTTAAAAAACAATAATTAAAGTTGACTGCATTTAGAAAAAAAATCAAGTAATCAACCACATCTTATTGCATATAACACATCATCAATACGAAATTAAAAAAATGTTAAACTTTTAAAAATAAATATAAATAATTTTTTTTTTCAATTTATTCATACGACTTATTAATGATATGCTAATATCTTATACATGGATAATATATAAAAATTATACATTAACGATGTATTATATATAAATTCTTGTAATAATGGTACTCTTAACCTTAATTATTACATTTGCTACTTAATGCACTTACCGGTTTTATTAAGGTAATAATATAATCCGGCCCTTTGTTAAAAAAAATATTGTAAGGGCATGATCATGAGATAACTCAACAGTCGACTCGATTTAAAGAAGCCTAGAACATGATTTTAGATTTGATTGGAGTTTGATGTTCCAATTCATAGATATTATTGTATTAAATAATATATATTATTTAATTTTAATTTTAAAGTATTTATTTAATGTTTTCATAATAATAATCAAATTGAATTGGGGCCTATATTTAAGTTTTCAATCTGTCCAAGAGATTTGACTTGACTGGATCCGTGGATGCTTGACATGTCTCTAATATTGTAGCATTTTTCCCATAGTTATTTTCACACACTGAATTATTATTAAATTTAGATTTAATGTTTTAATATATATATATATATAGATATATATATAAATTCGCCAAGAGAATGTTACAATGAATCAATATCTCTCTTTAGGAAAAATTAAATTCAAGGATTCTATGAAGAAAATGATAATCAGTAGAATTCAAAATTCCTACTTAAAAGATCTAACTAATTAATAGTTTGGAGTCGATCTGATATCTCTATCATTTCCATCGAGAATAGCATATTTTTCAATATATATTAATAGTTAAATTTTATTACAATAAAACTAATAGTTAAACGTTTTTGATTGACTTAAATTTTGTATTCATAGACTACTTGAATAGAGAATAATGCTCAACGGTTGAATTAAAAAAAATCATAAAAAAATGAAATAATGTAAAACAAAATTGTTTTAAACTAATATAACTTAATCCATCCTCTCTCTATATAAAGTATTGTTTTATAATATGGAGCGTTTTCTATTCCTTTAGTGTTTTATTTGAATTATTCATCTCAAAAACAGTCTTTTAGTCTAGTGAAAAAGAAAAAAAGATTTGGTATTAAAGATTTGATTATTCAACTTGATCCGAATTGAAATGGTACATGTATCTAGTAAAGATGATGCAAATACATGAACTTCATCATGATGAAAAAGTTTGTTATTTAGAAAAAGTGTTGAAAAGAAACGAGCGAGAACAAAAACATGCATGTTAAGACAAAAATTAAAGCCTCCCATCACCTGAATTATTGTGCAATAGTATAAATTTAAGTGGATGAGTATCATTAGTATTTTGCATTATTTTATTAGAGCAAAAGAGAGTTACCAATAGTAGTATCTACAGTCTTACATAGGAAATTAACTAGATAATTAAAACAATGATTATGTAAATTAAGTTTTTTTAATGGAAATTTTTTATTAGAAAAAAAGTGTCAAAATTCGAATATCAAATTTGCAAAACTTTCATACATTAACAATGATGACATGATCATTCTGAGTCAAGTCACAAAAATTAACTAAGCTTTTTTCAATAATAGTAATAATTAAGTTAATGCCCCTTGGAAACGCGAAAAACATGTTATATTAATATTATACTCAGTGCTTGGGGACTCCAAGTCATCCCCACCAAGCTTCTGTACATTGCAACTTGGATTTGCTTTAGAGTTTAGATCAGATTTTGCCATTCTGGCCCATAATTTCTTTTATATTGTGCTGGACTCACACAAGCTCCCTTTTGAATATAATCATCTTAAACTAAACTTTCGCTCATTTCTATAGGTTATACATTAATATCACATTAAGATAGCTTTTAATTGGAATCAAGCATCAGATTCAGCTTATCTATTACTTTTTAATATACTTGTTATCCTTATTAATTACGTGTGTCAGATCCACAATTAATTAATAATAGTTCGACCTCATACATATAAAAATTAATGGTGAGTGTATTGAAAAGTAATGAGTGTATTATAATCAGAGATTCCACTCTTTTGTATTTGAATCGGTAATGTTACAGATTAATTTTGAATTTATTTTTGATATCTCTAATCTAAGGATGTTTATACTTTGATTGTAATTAAATTAATCAATCGAACCAAATTTAATTTGACTAATTCATCGGTCATCAAATTATTTAAGTTGGTTAACGATGATGACTTATAAGAAATTTCGGTTTTCAGTTAACATAAATTTTAATCGAAATATAAAAATATATAAAAATAGAATTAAAAATATATGAAACCTAAATATATATTAGATATTTGAATTCAGATGATGTTTAAAGTTTAATGTTGTTAGAGTTTTAATTTAATATTTTGGTATTTGAATGTTTTATTGGATGATATTATTTAATTTATTTTAAATATGAGAAATTAAAAAATTAAAAATATAGATTAACTTAACTTATTTATTATTTTAGTTAATTTGGTTAATTAACTAAATTTAATTCGATGCATTTAATTTTAAAATTAGAAATTTCAACTTGGTTAATAAAAAAATAAATTAATTCGGTTAAATTCGATTTTGATCCATTCAATTTGAAACTAATCTAACTGGCCGAATAAACACTCTTACTCTGATCTTTAATTCAAAAATTATATTATTATCATGTCTTTCTGAAATTTCCACCATTAAATCAAGCTGGCGGCTTTGGCATCAAATCTTCCAATTAAAGTCTAATATATCTTCCACATGATTTAAGCCTTGTAGAAAATAAAGACAATGGCAACTTGGAAGTAAAAAAATTTCGACTACATGAAGCTTTAAGCACCACTAAAATTGAGTGGTAAAGGTGCTAACTAATTGGAAAATACAAGAATCAAAGTAAATCCACCATTGGAAAAAAGCAGTGCTCAATTCGCCAACTTGCTTGATCTGTCTTTTCCTAGCAAAATCAATATTGGTGCTAAGGAAGACTTTGATTAAAAATCATAGAAAGACATCCGAGGCAAGGCATAGATGCCAACCATCCAACTTCTATTTAACTTTTATCTTTCAAACACCACGGAAAGCTCTCCCCTTTTCTTTTTTGCTTTAGGGCCTATAAACATTTTGGTTAAACAATTATATCAAAGCAATACGATATTATTCATTTATGACAATTTCAACCTTTTTGCTTAAAAAAACCACGCACACAAAAAAAATAATAAATAAATAAAAAGAAAATGCACGCAAGCAATAATTGAACACTTTGATCATTCATTGAAACAAAAAACCGTGGAGAAGATACCGTAAAACCTTCTAAATAAATACTCTTGGGACCATCATTGAGTACTAATTTAAAAGGCTATTAGTTTAAAGGTTTTACTTTGTAAATTGTTATTTTATCTTACAAATGTGTCTATTTAATTTTCACATTTGTTAAACTCCTCTAATAACTCTAAATCATTTATTTTTTATAAAAACTCTTATTTTGGTTGATAAATTCATTAAAAATCTCTTTGCAAATATATTTTGTGCAACATATTTTTGTACTTTTTTTAATTCTTGAAATAAAAAATTTCAAACATGGTTTTTTTTTTTCAAATTAGCATTTTGAGGTGCTTTTTTAATTCTTAAATATTATGTTATATATTTTGCACTTCATTTTTATCGAATTATTAATTTATATGACAGTTAAGACTCAAATTTTACATTAGGTTTTTAAAATGGAATTATTAATTATTATGACAGAAAAATTTAGTAATTTTTTGTTGTGGTTCAGGACCTTAAATTTTTATTATTTATAGAGATTATTAATTTCAAAGAGATTTTTTTTGGTATAAATCACTAGATATCCTCATACTGCATTAGATATAAGATTAATTTTCACTTGTGTTGCACGGTTGGTGCTAGCCTAAAAGAATTTGAACTAGTGAGGATGCACATGGGACTTCTTGCTATAGATTGTTCTTATTTAAAAACTTAAGAGGACCTTACTCCAATGTGTCAACCCTTTAGATTAATTAAAAGAGAAGAAATTCTATCTTAATTATTCCATCTATTAAGACCGAAGCATTAATGGGAAATTGACCCCATCAAGAAATACAAAGTAGCACAACTGCAACAAGAGACATTAATGTATTTCAGTCAGATACAAACAAACTTATGATCAGCTATGATTAAAAAAGGTAATAGTAAATTCCATATTGATTGATTTATTTTGAGTGTACATCTTAAGCACTTTAAAATAAATTTTATAATGAACCAAAAAAATAAATATAATAACAGTCATTCAATTAAAGGAATCCAAATATCGGATCGTGCACCTAAACTCAGTAGTTTATTTCAGTAGTTATTGAACTTGAGTTTGATTCAGCTCGAAGATATAATTTTATTGATATATAATATATTTTTATTCAATTTTAATTGTAAAATATATATTTAAAATATAAAGTTATTCATTCAAAATATTTTAAAAATTTTTAATAATAAAATATTGCGTAAATGAACGGATTGAATCCTCTTCCGATTTTGCTTAAAAAAACATCAACCTCGTAGTGCAACTCGTGGACACTTCTACTGTCTATCCATTGCCAACTATTTTAAGTTGAACTGTCCGACTACAATATAATTTTCATTGAATGTTATAAATTTGTGATTTTTACATGAAAAGTTCATATCTCATGATTATAAGCTCATATTTATCTCTCTCTTTTGCACGATAAATCTTATTAAGGATCAATGCTCGGTTTAATGATGATTAGTTTTTTAAAAAAATTAAATTCGAAATTCAATACGAATAAAAAAAATCTCATCGAGGAATGGTGAGTGTACGAGCATAGTCCAATTGGTTGTACATCTTGCAGTCATAGACATGGCAGACCTTGGTAGGCATGCCGAGGCACGGTTTTATGTTGAAATTTACGTTGAATCCCACATTGAAAGTATAAGAGAAGTT
Source organism: Heritiera littoralis (assembly GCA_031772115.1). Classification (NCBI taxonomy): domain Eukaryota; kingdom Viridiplantae; phylum Streptophyta; class Magnoliopsida; order Malvales; family Malvaceae; genus Heritiera; species Heritiera littoralis. The sequence continues at coordinate 429,858 of JAPDPK010000053.1, read as the reverse complement.
ATAAAGGCTCTTTTCTTATAAATAATGTATCAGACTTGGTTTGTAAAATATCCCAAAGTAATTGTAAACATCAATAAAATAGTTAGGATTTGCGTTATTATAAAAGGTGTAATTGGGTTCTTTGGATGATTGGGCTTTGGGCTTTGTAAGAAGTTAACAATTTTTTTCTTCTAAAAATTGCATAGTTGTAATTATTTGATTGATTATTAATTGATTGGTTAGTTATAGGCAAATTTGGTTGGGCCAAACTATATTAAAAACTATTGTGTTTGTTTTTGCTTTCTTCCATTTTTGTGAGTTTTGGTTTGAGAGATATTTTTTCCAACAAGTGATATTAGAGTTCAAGGTTCCTGATCTTGCGAGAGGAGGAAAGCTATGAAGATGAAGATGATGATGATTGGAGGAAGATGACGAGAATGATGGTGATGATGATGGTGGAGTTATTCTTCAATTTGAGGATGGTTTGCATATTATCGAGCAGTTTGTGGAGTTTAAGGATTCAAGTAAGAGAGGATTTGTTGGGATTTGATTTGAATCCCACATCGAAAGAATAAGAGAAGTTATAAGGGCTCTTCTCTTACAAATAATGCGTCAGGCTTGGTTTGTAAAATATCCAAAAGAGTTGTAAACACCAATAAAATAGTTAGGATTTGGGCTATTATAAAGGGTGTAGTTGGGTTTTTTGGGTAGTTGCGCTTTCGGCTTTGTACGGAGTTTGCAATTTTTTTCTTTTAAAAATTGCATAGTTGTAATTATTTGATTGGTTATTAAATTGATTGAGTGATTATAGGCAAGTTTGGTTGGGCCAAATCATATTAAAAATTATTATATTTGTTTTTGCTTTCTTCCATTTTGTGGATGTTTGGTTTGAGAGATATTTTTTCCAACATTCTACCCTAGTAGGACCTACCCTAATTTCCACCCACCGCACTCACTTAGCTTTGTCCAGCTTCAACACCGACGTTTTTGTGGTACGTTTGAAAGTTATTGTTCATTGTTCCACATAACCTTAGAATTAAATAGATTGTAGAGGTCAATAGTGTAATCTGAGTTCTTGTTTGGTCGAATGTGTCTTTCAGACTGCTGAGATGGTCATATTTATGCGATCACATATAAGGAAATCATGACATTAGTAAAATGGGGGATTTGTCCTTTGTGGGGAGCACAAGACGGAGTGGACCTACATGATTCATAATCATCAAGACCCCACCCTCAGGTCTGTGATCTGAAGGGAATTGACTTGCATACAGTCATCTTTTCAAGCAATAGAAGCAATTGCAAACCGTACATGGGAATTGGTAATAAAATTCTTTCCGGAGGGTTTTTTTTTTCTAGGCCTATAATTAAGGATTTCATGCATAACTCAAAGAAAGAAACAGTTCAAACAGGCTAAAACCCAAGCTAGCCTTGATCAGTTCAACAAGGAAATCAAAGATATGAAATCGCAATGTCAACAAGACCCACTGCTTGCATCTTTAAGATATGTAAATTGATTCGAAGACATTTTGACTGGAAAAAAAAAGGGACCCACTGCTAGACAAGTCCCGGCACCTTAAGACAACAACATCTAAGACACTCACTCATCAAAGCATAATAAGCATGTGATCATGTGAGAAAAAAAAAACCAAACGAATGAGAATCCTGCAAACAGCCTTTAAAAAACAGCCGAGTGGTCGTTTAGCAATAAGCTGTCCTAAATCAAACCCGATCAAACTCCATCACAACACTTTAACAGGAGCAGCAAAAGAATTGAGGACAGAAATTAACGTCTTGAAACCAATGATAAAGGCCACCACCCGAGAGAATTCATTAGGACAACTATGATCCATCCATAAATCATTCTCAGTTTACACTATTAGCGCTCTCTTTCTGTTCTATTTCCATTAACTTTTGGATAACGTGCTCCCCATCATCTTCCACAAAATATCCAAAACATTTTTTAAGATCCCACGTTTTACTTGCCTCATTTTTAAGTGAAGAGTTTATTCTATCAAATATCATTGAAAGAACAAAAATATTGGAATGAATCTTCTTCCTACTCCAATTATAATTCTTAGGTGTCTTTTTTTCTTTGGATATTTCAATTTCTTACTAGCGTGGAAATTTTATAAATTTTGATAAAATATTCAGTTCATACTCATATTATTGACCAAAATGTTTTACTGACAAAAATATTTGATAAATTAGATCTATTCAGTTAATATAAAAAATATTTTTAGTTTAGGAAGTGTAGATGCTTCCGATGAAAATTTTCATCAATAAAATTAATCACTAAAATTTATGCTACTTTGGACGAAATTTTTCCTTTTCAATGAAATAGTTTAATGATTTCAAATATAAATTGTGACAGAAAATTTCTTTGATAATGTAAATTTTTGAAGAAAATCAAGGCATTATTCGAGGAATTTTACGACTTTAAGAGCTTGATTTCTTTAGTCATGTAAATTGATTAAACTTATTTATATTTTCTTTCTTATTATACATTGTATAGATTCATAAATTTTGGACCATAGCATTTCTATGGTACTAGGATCCATACCTATGTAAAACTAACAATTTCAATTAGCGGAAGAAGGATATAACTAGGCTCTAGCCTAGCCAAAGAAAAGAACTCTAGAGAATAAGTCAAATAAGCAAAAAATAAAAAAATAAATCTAATTGCATTTTCTTATATAATAAAGGATATTCTCAAATTTTGTCTGAACTTATTCTTAAATTTTCTGAATGATTTTAAGGGAACATTTTTTTCACATTGACTTAATGCATTCAAGATCTCAAATGTTTATCACAAAATTCAATGCAAATTGAGATTAAGAGGCTCCTCTCTTATTAATTTTATTAATTGGACTAATCCTTGTAAAGTTAATTGCATTTCATTTTAATATATTTCAATTTTTATCAGAAAAATATCATGGATTCGATAGGCAACCTAATTCTTGGACTGATCTAGTTCAAATATAAGTTACAAATTATTAAAAAACAGTAACAAGTAACACCTAATAAAATCTTCTTCTCCAGAGAAAATATATAAATATATAGTAGTTAATTTTTTCCCTTAAATTATAATTCAAAACACTCACATTCATAGATAGAAATTACAAATTAATAGCATAAAGCATTTCTTCACCATTCAAATCTCACGTCAACCTTACATTATTACTATATATAAACGACAATATAAACTTTAAGGTTTCGAAATGCATTGTATGCCTGTCATTTGTCCAAGCCTGTGTCTTAATAATTTGTAGGTAATATGTTTTGTTCTAAACATGACGTCGCCCAAAAGCCTTTGTTCACAAATTTTGTTCACATAAGTTTGGGTGCCATAACTATTTTCTTGTAAGCAAAACCAACCCCCAAGAAAATAATGGTGAGAGTAAGAAAGAATGCAGTCTCGGTGTCCTAAGCTGAAGGGAATCTTAATGCATATGATGCTTGCATTGACAGCTAACGTGCTAGCTTGCCAGCTAGCAGGGAATTTCTTATATCGAAGGTGCAAGCATTACATTAACTTCAAATTGCGATATCTTTTGCTCCAAAAGACATTACACACTAGATTGTCCAAAAAAAAAAGATGCGTTGTTTGAACTTTTTAAATTGACTAAATATAGTCCTCACGTAATCATAATTAAAGAATAATGTAATCAAGAATCTAGTCATTAATTCATCATTTTCAATATCTTTAAATATTTTCTTAGCCTTTGGGTATTCATTATTATCAATTCCAAAAAGATTAATTCTACCAATATTCACCTAACTTTCTTTTCTTATGGAAATATTTATGAGTGATTAGCTGTACAGGATCTAGGGATAATAGTAGGTGGTGTTTCAAGTCAAAACCTATGAATAGTATTCAGTGGTGAATCATATTTCATAGCCACAGAACTTGCATATTGTAATTTCTCTGACAGCAACAATTTCGATACCTAGTGCGTGGTCAGGAGTCGTATGTTAATTCGTACTGTACCATTCTTCCTCCTTATTTGAAAGAGTCAGAGACTGATTCAATTTATTGAATGTTGAAATAAAGAATACAAAAAACATAAATCCTATCATTTAATCCCAAAGTTCGTTTCTAATATATTCATAACGAAAGTTTTTAACTTTGAAAGTGAGATTAAAAATTTATCATATATTTCTAATTTTTAATTAATTCTTTAATAGATTTTAAAAGACATATATTACTATTAATATGTAAAAAACTTTTAAAAATCTTATTAATAGTGCATGTGACAATTTCTCGAAAATTAATGTACAATAGATACTAGCATTCATTTTGTTCTCAAAGAATTAGATTTGAAACCCGAATCTATCCCCTAATCTAAGGGTATATAAATATATATATATATGAGAAACATTTTAATCATGTACAGCAATTGTTTATGGCTAAAATTTTTGTTAAATTAAAACACTGCATATGCAAAACATTTAGCTAGCTAGCTGCAAGAGCAGAGACCAAAATTTTCTTGCAGAATCTTAGCTAGGGTGACATGGACGAATCATCTTTCAAAGCTTACGTGTGGCCTGTGAATGTTGAATATTGTTGGTTACTGTGAGATTGTCAGATTTTAATTATTAAAATTAAAAATTCAATTCTCTATCCTCTGAACATAATTGTGACATTGAATAATTTCTTCAAATCTTTCAACGAGAAACAAATTGTGAGGTCCATAAAATGGCAAGGTGATAAAAGACATAGTTAGCTTCCTGGCCATGGTTGGTTTCTGCAATAACTTATGTCAGTAACAATAACATGAATAATGGTAGGTACTTTTGGCCTCTATCTTAAACCAGCCACACAAATTATATGGAAATATTTGAATATATATTTTATAATATTTTTCACATATATATATATATATATATATATATATATATATATATATATATATATTCGTTAATTAGCTACCTCAGATAAAACGTGGAATGCGTCGAAGATTCAATTGTTACGGATTTTGAATTGAATGCCTGTCTTTTATCAATCACAAATAATAGTGAATAAGAAAAAGTATAGTATTTTTAAATATCCATCATTACAAAGTCAACCAAAACACTAAATGAACAAAATTTCAAGAACAGCATCCAATAATACAAAGAAATGAAAAACAGATGCCTCAGCATCAGAGAATTCCTAAGCTAATGATGTCCTCTCGATTAAGTGACAGGTTCAGTCTCATCAGTGTTGTCTCATGTAATAGAGTGAATGGAATCTTTCTCAGATATCTTCGGATACAAGGCATTGCCGCAGAAATTATTAGAAATTTTCAAATTAATAAAAGAATAATTGATTAAATATTATTTTTTATGGAGATTAAATATTATGTTTAATCAATAGAATAAAAAGTTAAATATAATTATTCAATGAATAGTTTTTTTTTTCAAAGAGTTACATATTCTTTGAATATGTGTTTTTTCAATTGTGAATGACTGAAAGACATAACTATTAGTGTCCAAAAATAGTGACTATATTAAAGTCTATCCGTGTTTGGGCCAGGCCCAATGTTGTGAGAAAGTACCACGCGGCAAGAAATCACTGGTCCATGTGGCCTTCGGCGACAGATGGTAAACGTATCACACCTGTCGCTGGGCGACAGACTCGGCTGCGCCCACGTGGCCTTCGGCGACAGATGGTAAACGCATCACACCTGTCGCTGGGCGACAGACTCGGTTGTGCCCACGTGGCCTTCGGCGACAGAAGTAGAGGTGCGCGATCACACCTGTCGCCCGCGACAGACTCAAAGTCTGTCGCCTGCAATCACAACGCGACACGTGGCACACGTCTTTCGGCTCCTGCTAGCGACAGACCCTGACGTCACAATGTTCCGCGTGGTATGAGTCTCTCGCCGGCGACAGGCTCCGGAAGCTCCCGATCTTCAAGGAACTTGTCTTATATTGGGACACAAACTCTCAGCAAGATAAGGGACTTATCCTTAAACAATTAACCTAGATTGTTGACCTATAAATAGGTCCCCAGGTACAATCTTATTCTCTAATTTTTGACTACTGGCTTTTACGCTTCCCAATATCGAAGAACTTTTTGCTGACTTAAGCATCGGAGTATAAACGCAGGGAACCACCCCTGCGTCCCTCTGACTTTTCTTGTTTCACAGAAGCTTCTTGGACACACGTGGAGACTTAGTACGAACATCGACGTCAGCGTATCTTTATTGTTGTTTTGTGCAACAACAATTGGCGCCGTCTGTGGGAAACGTATAAAAAAGCCAATCAAAATTTACTAAGATGGTGAGAACAAGATCGACGAACGCAAGGACTGGCAGTGAAGAAAATTCTGTAAGTTCCCCGGAACAACATATTCGCCAGAGGAACCAGGTGAACAGGGAGGAAGAAAGAATCACTGTGTCAGCGGCAGAATTCGAAGCTCTGAGGCGACAGAGCGAAGAAACCACCCAGGCGCTACGAGCCATGGTGGATCTGTTCCACGGAGTTCTCCCCCAGTTGAATCTGCCGCCTGCCGTGCAGAACTTGGTAGGAGGAACGAGTCAAGGAGTCCCGCCGCAGATGCCTTGGCGACGGGAGGACGCGACAGCGATAGACCCCTCTCGTCGGCGAGAGGCTCCCCCCGTCGCCGAGAATGACATTCAACAGGGCGCGACGGGGCCTAAGAACATGAGGCCCGCCGCCGGTACTCAGCGAGAGACTGATGAAGCGGCAGGCCTAGACCCGGCGACAGGGGTCAGGCGACAGGCTCCATGCGTGGGGCGACAGGTGCCTGGGCGACAGGATACCGACAGGGCGACAGGGTCTACCGCCCATCACCATGACCTATCAAATTTTGATGGTACCAACCTAGAACATGGTGTTGGAGGTGCTGGAAAGAATGGTGTCGAAGATCAAAGCACTTGGGGAGCCGGGTCGGAGTTTGACCCCACTTGGTGCACACAGATGATACGAACAAACGCACCCCAAGCGAAAGGTAAGGAAGTAGTCGTAGACCTACCTGATTCGTCTCATGCTAGAAATCAGCTTGCTCCCCCCGTAGACATGAAGAAAATGATAGAACAGGTGTTAGAGGAAAAAAATTAGTGTCTGCGGAAGAGAGCCAGAGAAGAAGAGTACCGTTCTGCACAACCATCATGCAAAAGCCTTTGCCCTCAAAGTTCAAAATGCCGCAGATGACCGCATACACCGGGAAAACGGATCCCTATGATCATATGCAAAATTATGAGGCCCTGATGTTGCTACATGGATGGGAGGACGAGATAATGTGCAGGGCTTTCTCCTTAACTCTGTCCGGACATGCGATGAAATGGTTCAATAACTTGCTGGAAGGGTCTATTGCCTCTTTTGACCAATTGCGAAGTGAGTTTCTTAAGGCATTTGCGGTGAACAGTCAACGAAGGAAGGAACCGACCTATTTGCTCACTATAAAACAAGGAGCTAAGGAGTCTTTGAAGAGTTATGTGGATCGGTTCAGAGACGCTACCTTAGAGGTACGAGACCTGCAAGTCGGTATAGCTGTGGCAGCTATATTACAGGGGACAAGGTCTGAGAAATTGCAAGAATCCCTGTCGCTAGATCAGCCAACTACCATCTCAGACCTACTTTCCCGTGCTAATAAGTATGTAACCCAGGAGGAAGTAATGAAAATGGTGACGACAGGAGATTCCAAGGATGGAAGGAAACGAGGAAGGGAAGTCACTGAAGCATCTTCTAGCCAACCAAGGAAGTTTGAAAAAGCTCCCACACTGAAATACTCAGCTTATACCCCACTCACTGAATCTCGAGCTTCCGTATTAGCAGCTATCGAGGGGTCAGGTCTTATACAGACTCCAAAGAAGGCGTCAGGGAATCTGGGCCGTGACTCAAGGGCGTATTGCGATTATCACTCAGCGCATGGGCACACAACTGAAAAATGTAGAGAGTTGATGAATCAGCTAGAAAAGTTGGCACGAGAGGGAAAAATAAACCGTTTTGTATGGAAAGGTGATAGAACTAACTATCCCGCGCAGAACAGAAGAAACAATTTCAGAGATAGAAGAGGTGAAAACAGAGGACCTGTTAGACGAAATGAAGATGAAAGAAGAGATAATGACAGAAGGATAGAAAGAAGGAATCGAGAGGAAGATAATGAACCCACAGGGCCAGCTATTAACGTGATATCCGGAGGTGAGTCATTAGCTGGCGCTTCTTCTCGTCTCGCAAGACCTACGCCCGACATGCTTATCAAATTAATTCAGTGATGGAAGAAAAGCATGATGAAGAGCCTATTACTTTCACGCCAGCTGACAGGGGTGATGTAACGATCCCTCACGATGACCCAATGGTGATTTCGGCGGTAATAGCAAAACACCCAGTGAGTCGCATCCTAGTTGATAATGGGAGTTCGGTAAGTTTGATTTACTGGAGTTGCTTTGAGAAAATGAGCATCTCGAAGGATCGACTGGAGCCAGTCACCACACCTCTGTATGGATTCTCAGGAGAAAAAGTGAAAGTGGAGGGCGCAGTTCAGCTACCTGTGACATTGGGTGAAAGCCCGAAGTGTGTCACTCGACAAGTGTTATTTATGGTTGTGAAGTCAACGTCAGTGGCATACAATATGATCCTCGGGCGGCCATTGTTAAATGACATGAGGGCTGTGGTGCATCCCTGCTATTTGTTAATGAAGTTTCCGACTCCCCGCGGTGTTGGACAAGTGAGGGGAGATCAAAGGAAAGCCAGGACATGTAATATCGCATCTACCACATGTAAAGGGATGCAGAGGAAGGAAACCCTTACAATTGAAGAACCGCCTAAACCAAAACCTGATGAGGAAATGGAAACGATCCAGTTAGATGACGAAGATGAAGGGAAAATAGTATATGTGGGAAGCCAGCTGCCTGAACAAGTAAAAAAGGAGATGGTCCGATGCTTAAAAGAGAATTGTGATGTGTTTGCATGGACTCCAGCCGATATGCCAGGAATAGACCCTGAAGTTATTTGCCATCGGTTGAACGTAATCTCAGGGGCAAAGCCGATAAAACAGAAGAAGAGGAATTTTGCTCCCGAGAGGCAACAGGCAATTAACGAAGAAATCTCGAAGTTGTTGCAAGCAGGATTCATCAGAGAAGTTAATTATCCGGAGTGGTTGGCCAATGTCGTGATGGTGAAGAAAGCCAACGGGAAATGGAGAATGTGTGTGGACTTCACAGATCTGAATAAAGCTTGTCCTAAGGATTCGTATCCACTACCTCGAATCGACAAGTTGGTAGACGAAACTTGTGGGTATGAATTACTTAGCTTCTTAGATGCCTTCTCGGGATACCACCAAATCATGATGCATCCGGACGATGAGGAGAAGACTTCATTCATTACCGATATCGGGACATATTGTTACCGAGTAATGCCATTCGGTCTAAAGAATGCGGGGGCAACCTACCAGCGCATGGTAAATAAGGTGTTCCAAGACCTGTTGGGCAACACCATGGAAGCCTATGTCGATGATATGATAATCAAAAGCCGACAGGGAGAATCACATGCCAGAAAAATGACAAAGGTGTTCAATGTGTTGCGGCAGTACAAGATGAAGTTGAATCCCAACAAATGCTCATTCGGGGTAAGGTCTGGAAAGTTTCTGGGATTCATGATTACTAATCGAGGGATAGAGGCTAATCCTGAGAAAGTTCAAGCTATTCTGGACATGAGGCCGCCTAATACAGTAAAAGAAGTTCAAAGGTTGACAGGAAGAATAGCAGCCTTGAGTCGTTTTTTATCCAAATCAGCTGAAAGAAGTCTACCATTTTTCAAGGCGATAAAGGCAGGAAAGAACTTCAAGTGGACAGAAGAATGCAACGACGCCTTTGAAAGGTTGAAAGACTACCTAAAAGAGTTGCCTCTGTTATCCCGGCCACGTCCCGGAGACCACCTCCTTATGTACCTCGGCGTAGGAGAGAAAGCTGTAAGTGCAGTCCTACTAAGGAAAGAAGGGGATAGAGATTGCCCGATTTATTATGTAAGCAAAGTCCTGCTAGATGCTGAGGCAAGATACCCCTTAGTTGAAAGAATAGCTTTATCCCTGGTGATGGCAACTCGGAAGTTACGGCCGTACTTCCAAGCTCACTCGGTGACTATCTTAACAGATCAGCCCCTCAGGCAAATATTGCAAAAACCAGAACACTCTGGACGTCTAATTAAGTGGGCCATCGAATTGAGTGAATATGACATTCACTTCCAGCCTCGCCAAGCAATAAAAGGACAGGCATTGGCAGATTTCATTGTAGAATGCACTGGCCGAGAGGTACAAGAGGAAACTGAGTTGGCCTGGTGGAAATTATTTGTTGATGGAGCTCGTAACATGGACGGCAGTGGAGCTGGAATTGTGCTAATATCGCCTGAAGGGGAAACCTATGAGTATTCCCTGCGTTTCGATTTCCCAAGTTCAAACAATACAGCCGAGTACGAAGCCTTGATAGCTGGGATGAGACTTGCTGAGAAAATGGGGGTCAACAACTTAATGGCACACAGCGATTCGCAGTTAGTGGTGAACCAGTTCTTGGGTGAATATGAAGCACGAGAACCCGCTCTAGTCCCTTATCTGCAGAAGGTACAATTGTTGGCACAGTCATTCAAGCACTTCCAGCTGACTCAGATAAATCGAACAGAGAACAACCATGCAGACGCTCTTTCAAAATTGGCTTCTTCTAGAGGGGTCAAAGGGGGTATGGTCAAAGTGGAATCCCTCGCTAGGCCAAGTATTGAAGAAGAAGATGTCTGTGATGTCGAAATCGGAGGCGATTGGAGAAGCCCAATCAAAGACTACATACTGGGGGGCACACTCCCCACTAACAGAGACGAAGCTCGAAGGCTGAAGTTAAAAAGTGCCAGGTTTACCGTGGTGAATGGGGAACTCTATAAACGGGGGTTCACAATGCCTCTGTTGAAGTGTCTAGGGCCTCAGCAGGCCAGTACACCTTAGCTGAAGTTCATGAGGGAATATGCGGCGAACATCTGGGGGCTCGAGCCTTGGCCTCGAAAATACTGCACACGGGGTTTTATTGGCCTACACTGAGGAAGGACGCCATAGACAAAGTGAGAAGATGCGAAAAGTGTCAGAAATTCGCTCCTATAGCTACAGCGCCTGTTTCGGCTCTTCAGAACACTCTCCAACCAATTCCATTTGCACAATGGGGACTAGATATCCTGGGGCCTTTTCCCTTAGGCTCAGGACAAAGGAAGTATTTGCTTGTGGCCACAGACTACTTCACAAAGTGGATAGAGGCCGAGCCTTTGGCTACAATCTCTAAGGAAAAGGTGGAAGCAATGGTGTGGAAAGACATAATTTGCCGATTTGGGATCCCCCGTGTGATAAACGCAGATCATGGGAAGCAATTCGACTGTGATGCTTTCCGAAATTTTTGTAATGGCCTGAAAATTCTCCTAAGAATATCTTCTGTGTCTTACCCACAGGCCAATGGGCAGGTAGAGGTAAGCAATCGAATTATACTACACGGGTTGAAGACTAGACTGGACAAGGCAAAGGGAGCATGGGTGGATGAGCTCCCAAGTGTCTTATGGGCCTACAGAACGACGAGCAAAGTGTCAACAGGCGAAACACCATTCAATTTGGTATATGGCACTGAAGCCCTAATCCCGGTGGAAGTTGGAGCTGAGTCACCCAGACTAGTTCCTTACATTGAAGAACGTAATTCTCAGGGACTAAGGGAAAATCTTGACCTAATACATGAGCTGAGAGACCAAGCAAAAGTAAGACTGGCTGCTTACCAACAGAGAGTAGCTGCTTATTACAATGCACGGGTCAAGAACAAAGAGTTGCAAGAAGGGGACCTCGTATTGAGAAAGTCGGCAATTACGAACGCCCATAGGGAAGATGGAAAGCTCCGGGCTAATTGGGAAGGACCATACAGAATCAGAAAGATGGTCGGACCTAGCACTTGCACCTTAGAAACCTTGCAAGGAAAGAAGCTCTCAAAGACTTGGAACGCCAACCATCTTAAGCTATATTGGCAGTAAAAATTGTAATTTTTGCTTTCTGATTGTTATTCTTGTCTTTATTTTCCCATCTATTGCTACATTACTTCATAGATGATATTATTTTTCTGATTCATGAATAAAGGCCAGCCAATCATTTCCTATATTCTCTAACGCAATATGTGAGATAGATTATGTGCTACAGGAATTGAAATGAGACAACAGCTGGCTACCAAATAAGTCCCTAAGCGAAAAATGCGCGAGATGGGCACAAATAAGACCTTAAGCGTGAAGAAGACGCGAGACGGGCACAAATAAGTCCCTAAGCGAAAAATGCGCGAGATGGGCACAAATAAGACCTTAAGCGTGAAGAAGACGCGAGACGGGCACAAATAAGTCCCTAAGCGAAAAATGCGCGAGATGGGCACAAATAAGACCTTAAGCGTGAAGAAGACGCGAGACGGGCACAAATAAGTCCCTAAGCGAAAAATGCGCGAGATGGGCACAAATAAGACCTTAAGCGTGAAGAATACGCGAGACGGGCCTAAATAAGTCCCTAAGCGAAAAATGCGCGAGATGGGCACAAAAAAGACCTTAAGCGTGAAGACGACGCGAGACGGGCAAAATACCAGTCCTTGAACACGAAAAGTGCGTGCGATAGGTAAAAGTACAAACTATATAACAAGTTACGAGGTACGTTACAAAATCTCCAAATTCATATGTTGTAATAAGTCGACAAGCTATGGTTAACACTTTGGCTATTTTAGTCTTGATTATCCTTAAACGAAAATAACGCAGATATGAACAACGCTCGAGAAAAGTTCATTTTTGAACGAATAGTCAACACGGTTTCAAAAAAGAACTTGGGGAGCCACATGATAAAGTCAAACAATATAAGGTACTCTACTAATTTCAAATAAGCAAAAGAAAGAGCTACAGAATGAAACGATACTTTCCATTGAAAATGAATCTATACATTGGAGAACAATCAAAAAGTACATTGGAGTTAACAAACAAAACAAAAACTCTAATCTACGACAATGACCGAATCAGCCGGCTGGGAAGACGTACATCAGCACTTACGTCTCGAGAAGCTTGAGGCTCAGGAACTGGAGAAGTCAAAGAACCAGGACCCTGGGAAGACGAGGAAGCCACCCCGGAAGCAGGAACGTCACTTGAGGGCCCAACCACGACCGTAGAGTCTGGCACGGGATCAACGGCAGCAGAATCTGAAATTTGGAACTCATCGCTGTCCAACCCCACCAGTGCCTCGATAGACTCAGGCTGATCGTCTGTCTCGATAGGCTTAGAGACGTCACGCATTGCTAGACACTCAGATCGATCAAATGCCTCGGAAGACTCAGGCGTATGTAACGGCTGTCGAGGAGGCCACGGACCCTCAAGGTTGTCCAGATTATCTACGGCCCCTTCCGCTAAATAGGCCTCCGGACTTTGTGCGTCGGGCTCATACTTGGTCCAAGAAGGAGCATCGTAGTACTTAGCCTCCTCGGTGAAGAGCAATTCAGGGAAAGCCTCACTAGGCCGATGCTTCTCCAGCCAAGCGCGAGCCAAATAGAAACCATACTTAATAAATCCCGTCGAGAACGCCGCCTTCTGGTCAAAACAATGCTGGGACAAGCGGTATTCACGAACGGCCTCAATTCGGGCTTCTCTTTGACGATCCAATACATTGTGCAGCTCCTCAATAGCCTCATCTCGTTGCCTCTCCATGGCTCCCCGATCCTCGACGGCCTTGTTATAAGCCTCTTGGTACCCTTGAAGTGAAGACACCTTCGCCTGCTCTTCTTGGAGCCTTAACTCAAGATCAGCATTCTTTCGCTCAAGGTCAGCGTTCCTTTTGTTTTCCTCCTCCACCCTGTTGACATAAGGACGAAGCTGGTTGACCTCGTTTGAAAGCTCCATCTTTTGATCTCGAAGCTCGCGAATCTCTTTGCTAGCTTGCTCTCTAAGAGCCCGGTGCCGAGCATTGACGGCTGCAATCTGTTGAGCTGACTGATGAGGCAAAAAACAAAAGTAACTCAGAAAATCTTTCAAACGAGAGAAATAGTTACCAAACAAATACGAAACTCTTACCTTCATAGCGAGATAGTCAGAGTTATCCTCCGCATCCGGAATGTTTGAAAAAAGCCCCACCTCGTCACGGGGGAGAATGGTGCTCCAAGCCAGACGAGACGCTATCCCGGCATCCTCGATGCTATCATTGTCGTTCACTCCGGGATAGGTCTGAAAATCGTCCCCACTGACGACGACCCCACCATCGATCACATAGCGCCTCAAAGAAGGGTCTACCACCTTGGGCAAGACTGGTCTTGTAGGCATTGAGGCTTCAACAATCATCCTCTTCCTGTATTTGCGCCTCAGCTGGCGAGGCGCCGACCTACCCTCAGCAACACGAGAGCCACCTTCTTGAGGGACTAGATCACTCCTTTGGGAATCGGAGCTCTCTCGATCGCCTGAACCTCAATCAGGGACAAGCGGCCTCTTCCGTTTGTTTCTCCCGGCCTCTTGTGTAGGACGGCTAGATTCTCCAGTAGAGGGAGGAGGAGGTGTAGGAGCACGAGCCGGTCCAGATGGAGCTCCAACGGGCGACCGAAAAGGAGGAGCTATCGAAGCAGCAACACTAGCATCCCTCCTACGCATCAAATCTCGGAAGTTCATGCCTGCACAATATATAAAGAAAGGATTAGCCGACCAAGTAAAATATCACGCACATGAGTACAAAAAATAAATAAATAAAAAAGGATGGAAAACCTAGAAAACCACCAAAGTCCTCTAAACTATCCAGATTCGAATCCGACGGAAAATCAACAAAAGGGCTCCCAAAGGCATCGGCTTGAGCCCACTCAGGGCCATCCCCTAAATAACCACTAGTACCCGCAGCCTCAGGGGACTCGTCCTCCGAATCTGAAGAGGACTCATCTACAAGGCGGCCCGCAGGGGTAGATGTTTCGACTACTGGGACCGGGGATGGCTGACTAGGGCCAGCATCAGATAAACGGGGAGTTGTAGGCAGGGTAGATGGGGCAGCAGAAGATTCAAGAACGGTCCTGCTTACGCCCCAGCCAGCAGCGGCAATGTTTTCCGGGGTTAGAAGAGAAAATAAATTACGCTC
This sequence comes from Heritiera littoralis, assembly GCA_031772115.1. Classification (NCBI taxonomy): domain Eukaryota; kingdom Viridiplantae; phylum Streptophyta; class Magnoliopsida; order Malvales; family Malvaceae; genus Heritiera; species Heritiera littoralis. Next base: position 414,800 of record JAPDPK010000053.1, on the reverse strand, counting down.
CCCGGTAGAACAGATTCGCCGAATAGGCTCGCCAAATTGGTCTTTTAAAATTTCTGTCCTGAACCTATCCGAACGCTGTGAGTGGTCAGAAGCATCACGATTCCATCTAGAGCGAATCCGCAGATTGCTTGGAATCTCGACAATGACCCACTCGCTCTCAAAACCGCGCAGTTTATTGGGGAGATCCGAGAAGATTTTATTGTTAGGAAACTCCCCGACTGTTAACCGTTGAAGAAAGAACGTTATCAACCCTTTCAGCCTACGAACTCTGAAGAAGGCGCTTAAGAGAGGAATAGTGGGAATGATACCTAGGTGATGACATACTACGGAAAAAGCTACCAGCTGAGCCCACGCATGTGGGTGAAGCTGACACGGGACAATGTCTTTGTATCTAAGAAATGCTTCACCAAACTCCGGAAGAGGGAAGCGAAAACCGAATGACAAAGAAGCCTTATGGACAGCTACGCCACTTCTAACCAAGGCAGGCGTGACCTCCCTTTGCACTGGAAGCCTATAGCCATAACCCGAGGGAAGAGGGAAACGCGTCCTAATGTCCTCTAAGTCAGCACTTGTCAAAGTGCACACAAGACCACCCATTTTAAGTGTTTTACCCGGGCGTAGCGAAGACATGGCAAAAAACTACCCGGCGACAGAGTAATGGCGACAGACCCTTTGGGCGACAGACTCAATAGGCGACAGACCTGCTGAAGCGACAGATCTTTTGGCGACAGACCTGATTTCTAATAGACTAGCGGAAGACCTAAAACTCTATGCGGAAGACCACGACATCAGCGGAAGACCACAATACCAGCGGGAGACCTAAATCTAAGTTGCGAAAGGCAATAAATATGCGGTAGATGTAAACTTACTGTTTCTGAGGTAAGCGAGAGACTGCTGGGGGAGAGCGACAGGTTCTTTTGGCGACAGACTCTTTTTTTTGGCGAGGGGACTGCAAATGGGCGACAGACGCTGCTCAGAGGTTTTCGTGGGGTCTCTCGTCTGGTCCCAGTAGTTTATATAGCCATGACAGGGAATGCCAAACGTCGCGCCTGATCACGTCCCTCGCAAAATAGACCTTTTTTCACCTGCAAAAAATACACAAAAAGCAAAGAGAACTAGTCACGGTGGGTTAAGGCCCAAAAACACATATTTATACTCTCTTGGTTGGACAAATCCAACAAGAGAGTGGGGAGCAATTGATATGACAAAGTCTACTCGTGTTTGGGCCAGGCCCAATGTTGTGAGAAACTACCACGCGGCAAGAACTCACTGGTCCATGTGGCCTTCGGTGACAGATGGTAAACGTATCACACCTGTCACTGGGCGACAGACTCGGCTGCGCCCACGTGGCCTTCGGCAACAGATGGTAAATGCATCACACCTGTCGCTGGGCGACAGACTCGGTTGTGCCCACGTGGCCTTCGGCGACAGAAGTAGAGGTGCGCGATCACACCTGTCGCCCGCGACAGACTCAAAGTCTGTCGCCTGCAATCACAACGCGACACGTGGCACACGTCTTCGGCTCCTGCTAGCGACAGACCCCTGACGTCACAATGTTCCGCGTGGTATGAGTCTCTCACCGGCGACAGGCTCCGGAAGCTCCCGATCTTCAAGGAACTTGTCTTATATTGGGACACAAACTCTCAGCAAGATAAGGGACTTATCCTTAAACAATTAACCTAGATTGTTGACCTATAAATAGGTCCCCAGGTACAATCTTATTCTCTAATTTTTGACTACTGGCTTTTACGCTTCCCAATATCGAAGAACTTTTTGCTGACTTAAGCATCGGAGTATAAACGCAGGGAACCACCCCTGCATCCCTCTGACTTTTCTTGTTTCACAGAAGCTTCTTGGACACACGTGGAGACTTAGTACGAACATCGACGTCAGCGTATCTTTATTGTTGTTTTGTGCAACAACAGAATGCCTGTCTTTTATCAATCACAAATAATAGTGAATAAGAAAAAGTATAGTATTTTTAAATATCCATCATTACAAAGTCAACCAAAACACTAAATGAACAAAATTTCAAGAACAGCATCCAATAATACAAAGAAATGAAAAACAGATGCCTCAGCATCAGAGAATTCCTAAGCTAATGATGTCCTCTTGATTAAGTGACAGGTTCAGTCTCATCAGTGTTGTCTCATGTAATAGAGTGAATGGAATCTTTCTCAGATATCTTCGGATACAAGGCATTGCCGTTGAAATTATTAGAAAATTTCAAATTAATAAAAGAATAATTGATTAAATATTATTTTTTTATGGAGATTAAATATTATGTTTAATCAATAGAATAAAAAATTAAATATAATTATTAAATGAATAGTTTTTTTTTTCAAAGAGTTACATATTCTTTGAATATGTGTTTTTTCAATTGTGAATGACTGAAAAACATAACTATTAGTGTCCAAAAATAGTGACTATATTAAATAGTTGTGTTTGTTGGATCAAATAACACAATTAAAAGATCACAACATTTAGCTATGAGGACACAACTCTTAGATTGGATCTTTATAAATAAAGATGTTAATGTTCATTTTGAGATATACTTGAGACAATTGAACAAAACAAAAAGGAATATCAAATTTGTAATAGTCTCTATTCCCTCTTATTTTCAAAAAGTAGAAGTCTCTTAGGCATTATTTACTGTAGAAAATAATAGTTAAGACAAGATACTTTTGTATTTGTCTAAGGTGTTTAGTGGTTTTATTTCATAAGTGCAATGTGATTTTAAATGGTGGTTTCATTGTATCCTAGAGTTATTCGACAAATCTCTGTTGCATGCCGTAAGCCTATGAATAATAGCATTTGCAGCACACTTTGAAGTCGTTTATGCATTTGTTCGTGTTTCATAAGAGTTCAACACTTAAGTAGGAACGTTCATCTTTATCCACCACCAAAGAGGCTCGATGAAATTCCAACAGAAAATACATTTGCAGTATTGCCATTTTATGTCAGACTCCAATTCAAAATAACTTGAGACATGTGGATCCTTTTTTTATCTTTCTGGAGCAAAGGATGTTAATTTTATTTTTTCTAAACATTTGACTCAATAAATGATACATGATGATTCGAAATCTCCTTTTTTCGACAAAAAAGAAATTGTTAGAATGTTAAATTCTTAATTAATTTTAATGATTAGAATTCTTAATAGGCTAAGAGTCTCAAATACATAATATATATATATTCAATTAATTCTAATTTTGCCATTTGAAACAGTATCGCATTAACGAGCTTCAATAAGAGGAAACATTTTCAAGAAGTATGGGATTTTCTTGTTTGAAGAAATGGGGATTGCAATGCTAAATTGTTGCATATCATTGAGGACAAATGGCATCATCAACTAATCCTAGTCAGTGGCCACAGCCTGGTCTTAGGCTTTGGCATAAACAAAGTATTTTTGGATGCCTCCTCCTTCATTCTCACAAGGACAAAGTTGTCCTTTTAGGGCAATCGATTGCCCTAACATTAATTTTATACATAAGCTTGATTGTATTATGAACAATTGGCTACCTTATATGGGCAATCGATTGCCCCAAGACATTTGACTGCCTTCCCAAGGCATTCAACTACCTTGGTGCAAATTTAAAACATAAACTTTTCTGCACAAGGCAATTGACTGCCCTTCCAAGCTTCACTTAATCGAATTTTCTTTGATTTTCTTAACTTGGAACCTTACCAAGGCATTAGCTTATTAATTCCATTGATTAAACTTTATTTAATTAATAATTCATCCATTTATTTTGAAAATATTCTAATAGTTTAAACGTTTTAAATTGACTAAATATAGTCCTCATGTAATCATAAATAAAGAATAATGTAATCAAGAATATAGTCATTGATTCATCATTTTCAATATCTTTAAATTATTTTCTTAGCCTATGGATTAAACCTGCTCAAGGACTGGGCTACCCGTCCAAGCCGAAAGCCTGTTTGATATTTGGTCAGGCTTGGATATAAATATGGGATGTATTTACCGGGCTTAAGCAAAATTTTTAGACTCAATTAAAAAAGGGGTAGGGCCCAGGCTTGATTCTTCGAAACCCGAGCCCAGCCTGGCCTGAACAAAAATAAAATTAAAGTTTTTGTTAAAATATATTTGCTAAGTATATTATAATTATATGTACATAAAACATTATTAATTTATAAACATATTATATATATTTAATATGAAAATTGATATGCAAATTTTGACAAATCAAATTAAGCTTCAAAGGGACTAGAAGAATAAAAAATAAATAAACAAAAATTAAAATACTAAAAAAAATAAAACAATATTTAGGCCAATCGAGTTGGGCTCGAGCTTGAAAATAAAATAAAAAAATGGGTTCAGATTTTTGAACCTGACCGAACTTGAGTTTACATATAAGTCATTATTATATGCCATAGGCCTAGCCCAAACTCAATCCGAACCCGCCTATGATTAAGTTTACTGTAGATATTCGTTATTATCAATTCCAGAAAGATTAATTCTATCAAGATTTCACCTAACTTTCTTTGCTAATGGAAATATTTACGAGTGATTAGCTGTACAGGATCTAGAGATAGTAATAGGTGATGTTTCAAGTCCAAACCTATGAATTGTATTCAATGGTGAATCGTAATTCATAGCCACAGAACTTGAATATTGTAATTTCTCTGGCAGCAACAATTTCGATACCTAGTGCGTGGTTAGGATTCGTATTGTACCGTTCTTCTTCTTTATTTGAAAAGAGTCAGAAACTAATTCAATTTATTGAATGTTGAAATAAAAAATACAAAAAACAAAAATCCGATCATTTAATTGCAAAGTTCGTTTTCTTTTTGTCTAAAATTTTTCGGTATTCGAAAGTCATTTTGAGTTTCGATTAATTCGAAGTATAGCTACAGTCGGATCCGATACAGGAAAAGCTCTCTTAATGCTTTTTTTCCATTCACAATGCTCGAACTTGAGACCTTACTTAAGGGGCACTGAACTCCTTTCACTCAGCCTAACAGACATTAGTATTGCGAAGTTCGTTTTTAATATATTCATAAGAAAAGTTTTTAACTTTAAAAGTGAGATTAAAGATTTATTACATATTTTTATTTTTTTAATTGATTCTTTAATAGATTTTAAAAGATGTATATTACTATTAGTCTGTAAACACTTTTAAAAAACTTATTAACATTGCATGTGACAATTTCTCCTAAATTAATGTACAATAGATACTTGCATACCTTTTTTTCTCGAAGAATTAAATTTGAAACCCCAATCTATCCCCTAATCTTAGGGAATATATATATATATATTTTATATATATATACACGTACATACATATAAAATCATGTACAGCAACTGTTTACGGCTAAAATTTTTGTTAAATTAAAACAGTGCATATGCAAAACATCTAGCCGGATGCAAGAGCAAGGACCACAAATTTCTTGCAGAATCTTAGCTGGGGCGACATGGACGAATCATCTTACAAAGCTTACGTGTGGCCTGTGAATATTGAATATTTTTGGTAACTGAGATTGTCAGATTTTAATTATTAAAATTAAAAATTCAATTCTCTGTCCTCTGAACATAATTGTTGACATTGAATAATTTCTTCAATGGTAGGTACTTTAGGCCTCTATCTTAAACCAGCCACACAAATTATATGGAAATATTTAAATATATGTTTTATAATATTTTTCATATATATATATATATATATATGTATTCGTTAATTAGCTTCCTCAGATAAAACGTGGAATGAGTCGAAGATTCAATTGTTACGGATCTTGAATTTAATGCCTATCTTCAATCAACCACAAATAACAGTGAATAAGAAAAACTATAGTACTTTTAAATATCCATCATTACAAAGTCGACCAAAACACTTAGTGAACAAAATTTCATGAACAGCATCCAGTAATACAAAGAAATGAAAAACAGATGCCTCAGCATCGGAGAATTCCTAAGGTAAAGATGTAATAGAGTGAATGGAATCTCTCTCATATATCTGTTGGCATATCCCTTGATCACAGGTGGACAAAATCTCGTTATTGCCATATATAACCTGTAAAATCAATACCAAATATATCGTCCATTATTTCACTGATTCTCTGACCATAAAAACACAGTTCTATGATGGTTTGAATTTGATGAAGTTTGGTCAGAAGTTTTGAGGCTCCAAAAAAGTTTTACAAACAGAGAGCAAATCCGGTCCCCAAGCATCACCTGCTCTGTTATACACCATTTAGTGAGGATTCGAGTGCTTGGAAGGCTTGTGATCGATACAGAGAAGACTGTCAAATTAAGGAATCATTCAACAGCAAATTACAGAGTGCAATGGCTGGAGGTTAGATCCTGTTGCTTCCTCATTATGATTGTTTAACATGTTTCATATTGTGTAGAAGCATGTTTAAGTATATATGATTATTTACATTTGGCATCAAAGCGTTATTAACCTCTGTCTTGTGTTAAGATATATACTCTGTAATTTGTTAATCTGCCAAAATTGTCTGCTTCTGTTTCTGTAAGTTTTGGTTATAATGAGGTCGAAACCAAGGATTTTTAGAAAATTGGAATTATGTTTTAAGACATTTTTAGCCAAAACCAATTTCAAAAACCTGTTTTTGTTTCCTCCATATTGATTTGGGATTAAGAACCACTCAAATCGAAGCAAGGAAGGTCAGTTTTTCAGTCGGGTCACAATTTGAGTCGAAACCAGGCGTTCGGGCGAAGAAGATGGTGTTTTCGGTGAAGAAGGAAGCTGCAAAACAACGTCGATTGCTGTTCTCCATAAAGGAAAAGGCGGGCATGTTTGCCGTTTAGTTTTGCTTCCTCGATAGCCGTTCGCCATAAAGGAAAGGGTAGTGCATTCGCCATTAAGTTTTACTTCCCCGAACACCGTTCACCATAAAGGAAAAAGACGGCGCGATCATTCGCCATTAAGTCCTGCATGCAGTTTGCCATTCAGTTAACGTGGAATGGCAGGCACACAGTTCGCCATTTGGTTAAGGCGGAATGGTGGACACGTCGTTCGCCATTTGGTTAAGGCGGAATGGCGGGTACGTAGTTCGCCATTCAGTTGAGGCGGAATGGCGGGCACATAATTCGCCATTCAGCTAAGGGCGAAATGGTGGACACGTCGTTCGCTATTCGGTTAAGGTGAAATGGCGGGCACGTTCGTTTGCCTTAAGACTAGATCACCGTTCGCCATAAAGACCCGCCTTGAAATTTTTTTTAAAAAAATGGAAGGGCATTTTGGCATAATTATTTATTTATTATTATCATGAATTTTGTGAATTATCATTTATGAATTTATGTGTAATTTAGAATTTGATAAATAGTTCATAAATGAATTGTGGAAATAATCATGAAAATTTATAGAATTTGAATTTGGATACTATGTGTGCTTATTATGATTGTATATAATTTTTGTTATTTATATACTGTGATTGATTTAAGCACATGTAATAGAGTTTATTCATATTATTTGGAATTAAATTGCCTTGTGTTAATTGCAATATTTTAAAATATGAATAAACTTAAAATTTTGACAATATGTCTAAGTGATCCATAATTTGTTTTATTAGGGCCTAGCCACAATAACCTTAATTAAACAAAATTATATTTGTCATAATCACATAATGGTATTAGACATAAATTGTGATTAGTTATAAGGTTATAATAAATTTTATCCCACAGAAATTTTTATTATAATTTTATAGCTAATTAGGATAAAATATCAAATTAGTTTCTTAATTTACCCACAGAGATTAGGAAATGATATAATTTGATAGTTTTATCATAATGATATGAATCTATTAGAATTAAACCTTTAGCCCATAGGCAAGTTTTATATTTGAGATTCATAATTGATTAATAAAATATGTTTACATTGGTAGAAATAATTAAGTTCGCCTAAAATATTCTAGATACATAAGCATATTATTTTTCTATATGCAGTGTTTCCTCAAGCTAGTATTAACTTGAAAGTTCCTGAACTAGATGGAGAGATCTACAAGGTTTGGAAGGAGAGAGTTCTCCTCCAATTAGAGTGTATGGATATAGACTATGCTATAAGGAAAGACAAGCCCGTATTGACTGAAACCAACACTCCTACTCAAGTAGCTTTACATGAACACTCGGAGCGATCCAATCGCCTTAGTGTCATGTAAATTAAGACAAAGATATCTGTCGGGATACATGGTTCTGTCGAACAGCATACCAACATTAGGACCTTGCTAAAAGCCATAGATGATTAGTTTGTCACTTCAGACAAAGCGTTGGCGAGCACCCTGATAATGAAGTTCTCTTCAATGAGGCTTATCAGTGTGAAAGGAGTGCGTGAGCACATAATGGCCATGAGAGATATAGCGGCCCAACTCAAGATGCTGGAGGTGGAGATGTCTGAATCTTTCCTTGTGCACTATATACTGAACCCTTTTCTAAAGCAGTACGGACCATTTAAGATATCTTACAACACACATAAGGATAAGTGGACCATCAATGAATTGATGACCGTGTGTGTTCAAGAGAAGGGAAGACTGCTTATGGAATAAAGTGAAAGTGCATTTTTGGCAAGCCAAGGCAAGAGCAAGGATCGAGCCAAGAACAAGGGAAAAGGGAAAATCCCTGCCGAAGCTGACATTAAGAAAGAGTCCAAGTGTTTCTTTTGTAAAAAGAAGGGACACATGAAGAAGGAATGCGCCAAGCTTCAGCAGTGGCTCGTTAAGAAAGATAATTCACTCTCCTATGTTTGTTTTGAATCAAATATGGTTGAGGTTAATCATAACCCATGGTGGATAGATTCTGGATCTACAATTCACATTTCGACTTCCTTACAGGGTATGAAAAACCTAAGGAAGCCAGTGGGAAATGAGGAGAGCTTCTATTCAGGAAACAAGATGCCCTCACGTGTTAAAGGCGTTGGAACGTGCACTTTAGTTCTTAGGAGTGGTTTTGTATTACAATTGGAAAAGACCTTTTATATTCCTAGTTTCTCGAGAAATTTAATCTCTGTTTCTAGGCTGGTACCTTATGCATATTCCTTTCAATTTTCAAATAAATCAGTATTGATATATTTTAAGTCTGATATTGTTGGGAATGGTACCTTATGTGATGGTCTTTTCTCTATTGATTTGCAAAATAACACTACTCATAACGCCTTGCATGTCCAAACTGGCACTAAAAGATGTGTTATGAATGAGGATTCCTCCACATTATGGCACTGGAGATTAGGTCATATCTCCATAGATAGAATTACAAGATTAGTAAATGACAGAATACTTAGTACTCTTGATTTTACTGATTTCAACACTTGTGTGGATTGCATTAAGGGTAAGCAAACCAACAAGTCTAAGAAAGGTGCTAATCGGAGTTCAACCATATTAGAAATCATACATTCTGACATATGCTATCCAGACATTGATGCATATGGTCAAAAATACTTCATCACCTTTATTAACGATTACCGAGGTTTATGTATCTCTACATGCTTCATAACAAGAGTGAAGAATTAGACGCCTTTAAAATCTTTAAGGCTGAAGTAGAGAAACAATGTGAAAAACCCATAAAGATAGTAAGAACTGATAGAAGTGGGGAGTATTACAGTAGATACACTGAAGATGGACAAGCACTTGGACCATTTGCGAAGTTCCTTCAAGAAAATGGGATTGTTGCCCAATATACCATGCCTGGTTCACCAGATCAGAATGGTGTTGCAAAAAGAAGGAACCGAACTTTGATGGAAATGGTGCAGAGTATGCTTAGCAACTTGAAGTTGCTTAAGTCTCTATGGATTGAAGCTCTTAAAACGGTAGCATATATATTGAACAGGTTCCAACCAAGGCTATTCCAAAGACGCTTTTCGAATTATTTAAAGGTTGGAAAGCGAGTTTGCGTCATATGCGCGTTTGGGGATGCCCTTCTGAGATAAGAGTTTACAACCCACAGGAAAAGAAATTGGATCTTAGGACCATAAGTGGGTATTTCATCGGATATGCCAAACGGTCCAAAGGCTACAGATTCTATTATCCATCTCATAGCATTAGAATTGTGGAATCAAGGAACGCCAAGTTTCTTGAAAATGACTTTGTTAGTGGGAGCGACAATCTCAAGACCTAGTTTTTGTGAGAGATCAACCCTCAACCTCGAGTCAAGGATTGGTTATCATGAACAATGTCCCTTCAGTACAGTTGGACATTAAACACCCAATTATTGAGAATCCACAAGTAGCTGATAACTTACCAGTAGACGAGGCTACTCTGGATATACCAAAATTGAATGAGCAACCAATTGAAGAACATGATCCTTCAGAGAATGTTGAACCAACATTAAGAAAGTCTACTAGGGAAAGGAAGTCAGCTATTCCTAGTGATTACATTGTGTATCTATAAGAGTTTGATTTCAATATTGGGCCTGTTAATGATCCAGAGACTTTTTCACAAGCCATGAATAGCAAAGAATCAAAACTTTGGTTCGATACTATGAAGGATGAGATGGATTTGATGGCATCTAATGGAGTATGAGATCTTGTCGAGTTGCCTAATGCGGCCTGGGCTATAGACTGTAAATGGGTCTTTAAGACCAAGACTGACTTATTAGGCAACATTGAGCGTCATAAGACAAGACTCGTAGCCAAAGGATTCACTCAAAAGGAGGGAATCGATTACAAGGAGACTTTCTCTCTTGTATTTAAGAAAGATTTTCTCCTTATCATAATGGCGCTTGTTGCACATTTTGACCTACAGTTGCAACAAATGGATGTGAAAATGGCATTTCTCAATGGTGATCTAGAGGAAAAGGTTTACATGAAACAACCTGAAGGTTTTTCCTCTAGTAATGGTGAGCATTTGGTTTATAAGCTTAAGAAATTCATATCTGGGTTGAAACAAGCTTCCTGCCAATGGTATCTAAAATCTCATGAAGTCATCTTATCATTTGGTTTCGTTGAGAACATCATGGATCAGTGTATATACCAGAAGGTCAGTGGGAGCAAGATTTGTTTCCTTGTGCTATATGTGGATGATATTCTTCTTGCAGCAAATGATAAAGGGATACTGCTTGAGGTGAAACAATTTCTTTATGAGAACTTTGATATGAAGGATATGGGTGATGCATCTTATTTCATTGGCATTAAGATCCATAGAGACAGACATAGAGGTATATTAGGTCTGTCACAGGAAGCCTATATCAATAAAGTCTTAGAAAGATTTAGAATGAAAGATTGTTCACCAAGCCCAACACCCATTGTGAGGGGTGACAGGTTCAATTTGAACCAGTGCCCTAAGAATGATTTTGAGCGAGAACAAATGAAGAACATTCCATATGCCTCAGCTGTTGGAAGCATTATGTATGCAGAAGTCTGTACCATGCCTAATATTGCTTTTGCTGTGGGAATGTTGGGTAGATACCAAAGTAACCTGGGGATAGACCACTGGAGAGCTGTGAAGAAGGTGTTTAGATATCTACAAGGCACCAAGGACTACATGCTTATGTATAGACGGACCAATGAGTTGGAGGTGATTGGCTACTCAGACTTTGCTGGCTGTGTTGATACCTGGAAATCAACATCCAGTTACATCTTTATGCTTTCCAGTGGAGTTGTTTCTTGGAAGAGTGCCAAGTAGACACTGACTGCTACTTCCACTATGGAGGCCGAGTTCGTTTCCTGTTTTGAGGTTAACTCACATGGTGTATAGCTTAAAAGTTTCATTGATAGGCTTAGAGTGGTTGACTCTATATCTAAGCCATTGAAGATATATTATGACAATTTAGCTGCGGTATTCATGGCTAAGAACAATAAGGGTGGAAGTCGAAGTAAGCACATCGACATTAAGTACTTAGGCATTAGAAAACGTGTTAGAGATAAAAAAGTGGTCATTGAACACGTTAGCATTGAATTGATGTTAGCTGATCCTTTGACTAGGGGCATGCCACAGTTTAAATTTAAGGATCATGTAGAAAGGATGGGACTTGGTCCCACATTGTGATTGTAATTGAAACTCTTGTTAATGATATGATGTTTCTCATTTTGATTTGTGTACACTTTAGTTTTTGTTTGAGAAATATCCTGTTGTTTGGACCGAGAATAAACATAAGGTTTATTCGTTAAGTGAAAATGAGTTGATTAGAAACTTTTTACATAGTAATATATGGAAGATAATACTCACCATTAGAGGAACTATCACCATGATTCATGTGATTTGTTTCTTTTGTGAGCGAAATACATGGACTAAGTGGGAGAATGTTGGCATATCCCTTGATCACAGGTTGACAGGTTGACAAAATTTGTTTATTGCCATAGATAACCTGTGATAATCAATGCCAAATATATGATCCATTATTTAACTGATTCTCTGATCATAAAAACACAGTTCTACGATAGTTTGAATGTGAAGTTTGGTCAGAAGTTTTGAGGCTCCAAAAAAGTTTTACAAACAGAGAGCAAATCCGGTCCCCCAGCATTACCTGCTCTGTTATACACCATCTAGTGAGCATTTGAGTACTTGGAAGGCCTATGATCGACACAAAGAAGATTGTCAAATTCAAGAATCATTCAACAGCAAATTACAGAGTGCAATGGCTGGAGGTTAGATCTTGTTGCTTCCACATTATGATTGTTTAACATGTTTCATATTATGTAGAAGCATGTTTAAGTATGTATGAATATTTTGTAAGGACTCGCCAAGTAGCACTTTGTTCTCGTAGGATTCAAGAGGTAGCTCCCTTGGTGTCCTTACAGTTCGTGAATGCTTGTCGAGTAGCATTTTGTTCTCGTAGGATTCAAGAGGTGGCTCCCTCAGCAACCTTACATTATGAGGTGGGCGGTCGCCCAACACTCACTTCACTTAACTTATTGTCCGCTTTGGGTGATCGCTGCCCTCACATCTTTGTCCCAAGGGTCCTGAAGAACTCAAAATTAATACCCTTGAGCACGTTTTCACTGAGGTTCGATCCCAGGACCCGTAAGTACCTGTCTCTTACACTCATTATACCATTTGGACAAGTTGTTCAAATAGTATAATGAGTGTAAGAGACAGGTACCTACTGGTCCTGGGATCGAACTTCAGTGAAAACGCGCTCAAGGATATTAATTCTGAGTTCTTTAGGACCCTTGGGACAAAGCCATGAGGGCGACAATCGCCCAAAGCGGACAATACGTTAAGTGAAGTGAGTGTTGGGCGACTGCCCACCTCACAGTGTAAGGTCGCCGAGGGAGGCACCTCTTGAATCCTACGGGAACAAAGTGCTACTTGGCGGGTTCTTACATATTTACAATATCTTCTGATACAAAGCATTGCCGCTGAAATTGTTAGAAAATTTTAAAATAATAAAAGAATGATTGATTAAAAATTATGCTTAATCAATAGAATAAAAAATTAGATATAATTATTCAATAAATAGGTTTTTTTCGAAGAGTTACATATTCTTGGAATATGGTTCTTTCAATTGCAAATAATTGAAAAACATAATCATTGGTTTCCAAAATTAGTGACTATATTAAATAATTGTGTTTGTTGGATCAAATAACATAATTCAAAGATCACAATATTTGGTTGTGAGGACAAGCTCTTGGATTGGATCTCTATAAATAAAGATGTTAATGTTCATTTTGAGATATATTTGAGATAGTTGAACAACACAAAAATGAATGTCATATTTGTGATAGTCTCTCTTCCCTCTTATTCTCAAAAGTAGAAGTCTTTTAAACATTATTTACTGTAGAAAATAATAGTTAAGACAAGATACTTTTGTATTTGTCAAGAGTGTTTAGTGGTTTTATTTCATAAGTGCAATGTAATTTCAGATGGTGGTTTTATTGTATCCTAGGGTTATTCGACAAAATCCAGTTGCATATCATAATTGGTGAGGGAGAAATAAGCCTAAAAAAAGTGGCATTTGCAGTACACATTGAAGTCGTTTATGCATTTGTTCGTGTTTCATAAGTTTCAATACTCAAGTAGGAACATTCATCTTCATCCACCACTAAAGAGACTTGTCGTAACAGTTTCGCGCTCGACGATTTTGAAAACATTTAAAAACAAAAAGGAGTCGCTACCAATCTTTTTTGACTAGGTGTGATTGGTCACCTAAAAATATTTATCTTTTTAACAAAATCTTAAAATTACTTAAGTTTTATTAAAAAAATAATTTTTGGTCTGCGAAAACAAAATCGGTACGAGAGTACGGTTACGCGTGGGGAAGGATTAGCACCCCCACGACGCCCGTTAAAAAAACGGTACCATAGTAATCATGTGTTATCCTTTGATTTTAATGAAATGGTCTTAACTTAATATTTAAAAATAATTCCTATTTTATTGCAATCAATTTTATTCTTTTAATTTTGAAACATTTAAATTTTATTTTTTATTTAAAATAAGTGAAAATCTTTTGTATTGAAAATTATTCCGAAGTACCTCAATACTCTGGTAGCATTTCAGATAATTTCCTCACCGAGAGATTTCTTAAGAATTACTACTTGTGAGTTCTATAGAATCTCATCATCGGAAGATTCACACTCGTTTCAAAAATTATTATGAATGCATATGATGCAAACAGATAATGAATGATGCAAATGAATTTTTTAATTTTTTATATAAATATTTCTTTATTTATTTTAAATAAAAATTTTTATTATTGAAAAATTGCACTAAGTATCCCAATACTCTGGTAACACTTAGTGAACTTCTCTCACCTAGGGATCAGTTAAGAAATCACTACTTGTGAGTTTCATAACATCCCATCATCGGGCATTGTTTAATTATTAAATTTCATTATTTATTTTTCCTTATTCTTTTTTTATAAAAATTAAATTATTTATTCTCATTTTTAATAAAAATTAAATTATTGAAAATCATACTAAATATCCCAATACTCTGGTAATATTTAGTAGACTCTTCTCACCTAGGGATCAGTCAAGAAATCACTACTTGTGAGTTTCATGACATCTTATCATCGGACATTGTTTAATTATTAAATTTCATTATTTATTTGTTTATCTATATTTCTTTGTTTTTAAAAAAAACTTATTCCTTTTCATTTTTAATAAAAATTTAATCTATTGAAAAATCATACTAAATATCCCAATACTCTGGTAACATTTAGTAAACTTTTCTCACCTAGGGATCAGTCAAGAAATCACTACTTGTCAGTTTCATAACATCCCATCATCGGACTTAATTATTTATTTAAATTTAAATTTTATTATTAATTTTCTTCTTTTAAAGCTATATGTTTATTTTGTTTATTTTATTTTATTTCTTTTAATAATTCCATGTAATAAAATTAATTAAATCCTAAAGAGTTTTAGAAAATAAAATAAATCATTTGATAAAATAAATAAATAAATAAATAGTAAATAAATAAATGATTAAGGAAATATACCAAAAGTAATTTGGGCTTCGAACCCAAAAAAAAAAAACCTTCCGAATGGCCCAAGCCGAGCCCAAACAGCAAAGGCCTAATCTGCCCAAGTGGCCCAAAGCAAGTGGGCCGAATCAGGTTGGCGAGGTGGACCGGGTCGGATCAAGCTGGGCATGCGGATCTCGGTCGGGTCGGGTCGGGTTGGAGCAGCACGCGGATCTCCTTCCTCTCCGAGTCGAGCTCGTGGATCCTGGACCCAGGTCGGGTCCAGGCGCGGGTCAACAGTAACTCTTTTCTTTTTTTTTTTAACTATAAAAGATCCCTTTTTTTTTCAATTCATTTTCTCCTTTTTCAAAAGAAAATGTTCAGAGCCCTCAAAGCTCTCCCCGCCAGGCAATTTTCGGCCGCCGTCTGGGCCGCCGTTCGCCGCCGCCGGCCTCCGTCGTCGGTGGCCAAAAATGAAAAAAGCTTCCCCTTTTCCGATTCCTCTCTACCTCCTAAACCCGATTCCGACTTCCGTTTCACCAAAAAAGCCTCTTAACTACCTAGATCTGGCTCTCTCCGAAAGCCTTTCCCTTTTTTTTTGTGTTTTGTTTTTTTTTTGTTATTGATGGTTTCGAATGTTTGGATCTGCTGGGATTTTTTATTGTTGTTTGCCTCTTTTTTTGCAGGTGATAGGGGTTTAGGTGTTAGATCTAGGGTTCCTAAGGGTCTCAGGTTTGGGGTTTTCAGTGTAAGGGCTGTGTTAGGGGTTGTGATGGTGATGGTTTAGGGGTTTCAGTGGTGGTGGTGAAGGGTTGAGGGTGATGCTAGTTTGGATCTCTGTTGGGTTTTGGGATCTTGGGTGGTGAGGATGATGTTGGGGGCTCCGGTGGTGGCTGATTTGGCTACCAGAGGGCTCGGGTTGTAGAGGAAGGGGTGATGATGGCAGTAGCTTGTGAGTGTTTCGATGGTGAGGATGGTGATGGTGAGTAATGGCGGTGGTGATGGTGGTCAAAAAATGGTCCTCCCTCCCCTGGCAGTGACCAAATGGTGGGATTCTGTAGAAGGGATTGGGGTTTCTGTTGGTAATGGGTGGGTTGGCAGAGTAGGTGGCTGAGGGACAGTTTGGGAGAGGCCATTGCAGGGATGAGTGACAAGAATTGGTGCCGTGCACGGCACCAGTTCTTTCTCCCTTTTTTTTTCTTTTTTTTTTAAAAATTGAATATTAATTAAATTTATAAAAATCAAACTAAAAAAAGACAGAAATAAAATAAATAACAAATAAATAAAAAGGTAAAAATGAGAATAAAATAGAGCTCTATAAGCTTTCAAATTTGTTAAGTCCGGACAAAATTAGGTGTTTACAAGGCTTGACCAAATTCCAACAGAAAATACATTGCAATATTGCCATTTTATATCAAACTCCAATTCAAAATAACTTGAGACATGTTTTTTTCTTTTATCTTTCTGGAGCACAGGACATTAATTTTAATTTTTTTCAAACATTTGACTCAATAAATGATACATGATGATTTGAAATCTTCTTTTTTCAACAAAAAAAATGATGGAAAGCTGAATTCTTAATTAATTTTAATGATCATAATTCTTAATAGACTAAGAGTCTCGAATACATAATATATAGTTTTTTTCAATTAATTCTAATTTTGGCATTTGAAACAATATTGCATTATTTTCAAGAAGAATGGGATTTTCTTGTTTGAAGAAATGGAGATTGAAATACTAATTTGTTGCATAGCATTGAGGGCAAATGGCATCATCAACAATTAATAAGGCAACAAAATAAAGCCATAACTAGTCCCGGTCGGTGGCCACAGCCTGGTCTTAGGCTTTGGCATAAAACCAAAGTATCTTTGGATGCCCTCTCCTGCATTCTTACAAGGACAAAGCTTGAAAGCAACTAGGCTTCTAATGTTTTGCTTTCTCAATTCAATGCTAGACAAACATCGATCTTGACATCCCTAAAAGGCCCACCATTTCAGATTGTGATAAGGTGGTATCAGGCAAATTCATGTCCAATAACAGTGGAGAAATTTTTTGAAACAGCAAATCAGCGATTCATAAATCAGACATAGAAATTTCTATGGTGAAAGTCCAGAGAAGAATCATAACCAGCTTCGCAATTGGCTGTGACAAAAACTACTATGTACTGTTCTATTGAAAATGCAGTTGTCATGAAGCTCATGATCAAAGAGAGATGGTATATTCTCTTATGTGACCAAGATTACTGGTTCATGGTGGAGAATACAGTCAAAGTAAAGAGTAAAGTGCTCAACTACGATTTGTCGAATGATAGATGCCTAAGCGATGACCTATTATCGACGTCTCTTTCAGTTAAGGGAAGAAAAAAAAACGATTTTTTTTGGTGTAATCATATTATTTTTAACCGTTTTACGATCTAAGACTAATCCTGTTCGAATCGAAAGTATTAAACGGTAAAGTCTTCCTATCAATGACAATTCTAGGATTCGAACTATATCTAAATATCTAAAAAAAAAATCCCTTGCTTATCATCAGAATAGGCTTAACAGCCTTAGCCTTAAGGTTGCTATCGAACTATCAAATTCTAGCTGACACTAAATTGTCTCTACTTGTCTACATTGCAAGTTGCAAGAGTTGTGCCAAGATGTAACTGATCATATGAACAAATTTAAAGCTGAAGCTAGTAATTGGAGTGATTCTGACAACTGACAAGTAGCATATACCGAAAAGGATGAATTAATGGTGAATGTTAAGGTGTCGTTTGGTACAGTTTTTGTTTTTTTTTTTTTTTTGAAAAAAGCAGCATAAAACATGTTTGACAACATTTTTTTTATTTTCAAAAAAAGAAAAAAAAATAATTTCAAAATTGTTGGAAACAATAATTTCTTATTTCCATTGTTTTTAGAAATATGTTTTCATTTCTGGTACTGTTCATAAGTATATGAACAGTGTTTATATATTAATATAATATTAATATTTTACATAATAAAAAATATATAATAAAATTAATTAATTTTTTAAATAAAATATATTAAATAAATACTATTTAATTAACAAATAAATATTTTAAAATTAATATATTTATTTAATATAGAAAAGTTGAAAAGGTAAAAAGCAATTAAATATAAATTATATTAAACTACAATATTATAATATTATTTAATTTAAATTTGTATAATAATTTATTAAATATATTTTATATTTTAAATAATATCATTTATTATAATTTTGATATGTTAATAATTAATATTATTGCTAAGTACAATTATCTAATATAATTAATTATTATTTTATTAAAGAATATTATTATTTAATATTATATTCATTAAATTAAATTTAAAATATATCATTACTACTATTAAGTAATTTAATATTATTAAATAAGTAAATACCTTAACGTTAAATAATATTATTTATATTAAATAAAATATATTTTAATAACTATATAATTTATTATAAATTAATTAGTTAAATATATTATTTAATAATTTTATATTATTACAATTAAATAAAATAATATTATTAACAAAATTTATAATTATTACTTCATATTATTATTTAATATATAAATTTAGAATTTTAGTAATCTAAATTATTATCTAAAAAATTTGATATATTAAAAAGTTATTTAATATTATTTTATTTTAATTATTTTATTTAATATTATATTTAATTATAATATTATTTAAATTATATTAAATTTCAATAAGATTAAATGAAAATATTTAATATTAGTATTAAATAGTATAAAATGATATTATTTAATATTATGTGAATAATATTATTTAACAAATATATTATTATTTTTACTTATTTTTTAAAATTTTATTTTGTGAATTGAATTATTTTATTTGAATCAGTTTAAATATTTGTTTTCAATACGTAACAATACTAACCAAATATGTTTTCTGTTTTTAGAATTTGAAAACAAAACAAAACAAAATTTTTTAAAAACATGAAACATAAAACAAAAAATAGGAAACGATCCTAAATGACCCTTGTAGACACCTTATTTTGTCCGGAGTCTTAATTTATAAAAATAATTAATTGGATTGGGTGACATTGTATTTTAATTTGACAATTTAGAGTTAGGCTAGAATTAAATTAGAATTTTTAAGTTTAGAATTAACATTAATCGGAAAATTAAAAGTTTAAATAGGATTTAGGAATGATAAATAAAAAAAAAGAGAGAAGAGATAAGAAAAAAATAAAATAAAATTAATTTTAGGATAGGATAATTAGATTTTTTTAGGATAATTATTTAGATTAATATTAAAGTTGATAGAGTTAGATTAGGATTAACATAAAAATTAAATAGATAAAATATTAAAAATAAAAGATAATTAATAGAATAGGTTGAGTTGTATTAGGACTCTAACAAGTTTATGACTATAAAAGGGGTTAAACCCCATAACTTAGAGGAGAACAATTCTGAGAGAAAAAATTCATAGAAAAAAAGCAGTCTGCATCAAGCAAAAAAAAAAGAATTTTCAGAGAAAAAATAAAAAAATACACAAGCGGCAGCAGCATTGAGATCTCGGCATCTTTCAAGGAAAACGTCCAAGACAGACAAGCGGAGGCATTCTCGGAAGAGACCGCATCAGTGCAAATCAACGTCGGTGATAAGCAAATTCACGAGTTGGTAGCAGCACCCCATATCAGTAGCTCTTGTTGATTCCGGAAAGTCCATTGCCCAGCCCGTTCAAACCCTTTGCAAGTTATCGCAAGCTTCATCACCAACTTCAATAAAGGCATCTGAAACCATCTGTGAGTTGGCAACATACATTCATTTGAATCTATTTCTTTAGTTTCCACGTTACTTGTTTTGTCCTAAATGCTTTAATAGTCTTTAGAAAGTGGAATATAGGAAATGATAAACAATGGAATTATAATAATAGTTAAGAATAGGCGTACAATAGAATAATAAGAATAAAGAAATGAACAAGTAATAAAGTTTGGTCATAAAAGATATTTGAAATAAAAAGTTATAAAATAAGAATAAATGATTATAAAAAAATATGGGACAACTACAGATTATGTAACAATAAATAAATTTAACAAAATATTTAGATTAGAATAAAGATAAACTTTAAAAGTAATAAATATTTAAATTAAAAATAAGTGAAGTCTTTCCGATGATGGAATATTCAAGGTGATTACGAATGAGTAACACTCGAGGAATTCCTAGGTGAGAGGATCCTTTTAAATTTATCCAGAATGATGGAAGATTTAAAAGGTATTTTCAAAAATAAAGGTTGACGCTTTATTCTCCAATACTAAAAATAAAATAAAAATACAAAATAATAATCATAAAAATGTAAAAATAATGGTAAAGTAATCATATAAGACAATTAAAAATAATAATAAATAAATTATTAATTAATTCCGATGATGAAATCTTCGAGGCGATTGCGAATGAGTAACACTCGAAGAATTCTTAGGTGAGAAGATCTTTCTAGGTTTATCCAGAACGATGGAAGACTTAGAAGGCATTTTCAAAATAAACGAATAATAAATAAAGATAAAAATATAATAAATAATAAAATTTATATTCTAATAAAGATAAAATAATAAATAATAAAATAATAATTCCGATGATGGAATCCTTAAGGCGATTGCGAATGAGTAACACTTGAGGAATTCCTAGGTGAAAGGGCTCTTCTAAGTTTATCCAGAATGATGGAAAATTTAGAAGATATTTTCAATATTAAATGCCAAAATCCTTAAAAATATTAATAAATAATATATACAAAATAATATTTAAAATAAATAAATAAATAAAAATAATTAAATAAAAATAATAATAAAATTCTAAAATACTTTCGACGACGGAGCCTCTTCAAGGGAGTCGAATGGTACCCCTTGAATACTCTTGAGGTGAGAAGATTTTTTAAGAGTTCATCCAGAATGATGGAGGATTCTTAAAAGAATTTTCAATATTTAAACAATAAAATATAAAGACCACATAATTAAGACTAAGTTAAAATAACACAAGATTAAAATGGTACCAACTTTGGGCGTTGTAGGGGTGCTATAACCTTCCCTACACGTAAATGAACTCCCAAACCCAAAACTTAAAATGAAGACCAGTCCTAGAGTCATTAGGTGGCCAATCACACCTAGGTTAAAAAAAAGATTGGTGGCGACTCCATTTGTTTAATGTCTAGCGTCCTTACCCTAGGAAACGTTATGACAGCTTGGCGACTCCACTAGGGACAATTAAGAGAGTCGAGCTATAATTTAATCTTGTGTTATACTAAGTCTAAGTTTGGTGGTCTAAATTTGGAAAGTTTTGATGTTGTTTGATGATCTTTTGTTGATTTCTTGAGTGCTTTGTGGAAATTAATAAGATGAAGTTCCTTCTCACACACCACACTTTGCATTTGCATTCATAAAGCTCTCAACCCGAGCTCAGTCCTTTCTAGGAGGGAGTAGAGTACCTACCGCTCTCGTGAGGTGATAACCTCCGCATGGGCTAGCAAAATACTCCCACTCAAGTTGAACCTTTTCCGCTTGTAGCCTGTCATGGGTGAGGATTAGGGTGCCTTACTAGTCCAGAGTGGATGATAGTAAGGAACAATTTGGGAACCTTTAGCCTTTTTATCTAAAGCCATGCATATAATGAAATTAGGAAGACCAACTGTAAGATAGAGCCATATCAACCCATGCTATAGAAAGTACCCATTACTTAGGACACATTTTTGATCAAGTTTGTTTGATTTTGATTTATACATGAGACACAAAAAGGGTACCATGTGTTCTTCAACAAAACATTTTCATGCATCAATCATCCATGGCAACTTTTTACCATACCATCCCATTCATACATATTTTTGTTCATCTTCAATCATTGTTTTCAAACAAAGCAATTTCAAAATTTTTCAAGCATCACCACACAAAAAATAATAAACTCTAATTGTGGTAATAAAGGTTCAAAGATAGCCCGACCAAAAGTCCATTCGTATCACACTCGTTATCAAGCTAGGATCATGGAAGAAGAGCAAAGTGTCCGTATTGAGAAGATGGAAAAGGCTCAAGAGGAAATGAAGGGGCAGTTGGCTCAAATAACTGAATTATTGAAAAACTTGAGCAAGGGCAAAGGAGTAATGGAAGAAGCTATTGTCCAAGAAGGGGTCCAACAACGTAGCATGGAAGATCCCATATACCCTCCTGGATTCGGTCCTCATCCAAGTCAAACATCTCAAGTAGGAGGATATCCATTTGCTTATACATCCATACCTCAAATGTTTGGCCCAGTTCAAGGACAAACTCTCCCTTCCCAAGGGACAAAATTTACTGATCCAATTGAAGTACCTAACTTGGATGACCCGAGGGAGATTGAAAAGATAAAAGTCAAACAAGTCGAAGAGAAAGATGAGGCGAAGTCACAACAAAAGATTGATATGTTGGAGGAAAGACTTCGAGCTATTGAAGGCTTAGACCTATATGGTCCCATGGATGCTATGGGGTTGTGTTTGGTGTCTAATTTAATCATCCCACCCAAATTTAAGGCCCCGGAGTTTGAAAAATACAATGGGACTTCTTGCCCTAAGTCTCATCTCATTCTGTACTGTCGAAAGATGGCTGCCTATGCTCAAGATGATAAACTTCTTATTCACATCTTTCAAGAAAGCCTTACTGGGTCTGCAGCGAAGTGGTATAATCAATTGGATGGAACTCGAATCACCACTTGGAATGACTTGGCAAGAGCATTTATGGCTCAATATCGACATGTTGCTGATATGGCCCCTGATCGTCTGTCACTCCAAAGCATGGAAAAGAGAACTAATGAGAGTTTCAAGCAATATGCCCAAAGGTGGCGTGACATGGCTGGAGGTGCAACCTCCACTTTCAGAGAAGGAGCTTACCATTATGTTCGTTAATACTTTGAAGGCTCCATATTATGATAGGATGATCGGTAATGCCACTAAGAATTTTGCTGATATGGTATTGTCTGGTGAGATAATCGAGAATGCAATCAAGAGTGGAAAGATTGAAGCTCCAACAATATTGAGAAGAAAGGAGGAGCTACAAAAAGAGGGAAGAAGAAGTCCATGTGTTGCATATGGAAGGCAATATGGAGGCTATGTCCCACAACACCCTTATCACATGCCACAACCTTACTATCCTACTCAGAATCCTTACCATTCATACCCCAAGGTTAATGTTCAACCTATTCCTCAAACACCTGCACCAGTTACTCAATCAGCTACGCAGTTCAATAAACATGAGGGCAATCTTAAAGGATCATGGCCGCAAAGAGAAAGGACTCCCATTGACCCAATCCCCATGACCTACACTGAGTTGTATCCAAAATTGATCAAAGGACAACTCATCGCACCCGTCTATGCGGAACCTCTCAAGCCTCCATATCCGAAATGGTATGATGAGAATGCTCGATGCGAGTATCACTTCGGGAACGTGGGTCACTCTCTAGAGAATTGCATTGCGCTAAAGTATAGAGTGCAAGGACCGATAAAAGCTGGCATGTTGAATTTTGAAACGAAAGGGGAATCGGCTACGAATGCAAACCCATTGCCTAACCATACCAATAAGGGATGAGTTTCGTGGGGGCATAAAGGGTTCGAGCTATGCGATTTTGAAGATCTATAAATTCTAGTTTTGTTTTTGCTTTCTTTTAAGTAATGCAAGATAGTTTTTGAAAGTGCTTAAGCCCATAAGCACAAAATAAAGTTTTATGTATGGGCTAACTTTTATTTATTCCCTTTTCAATAAAGCGACTAGTGTGATGCACTGTCATTTTCTCATTTTCTCTGTTCATTTGCCATTTCCCACATACTCACCTTACCTTTCATTCACAAGTATCCAAATAATGAACATGATGATAATGATGTCAATAAATCTGGGATTCAATTTTGAAAGAACTACTACTGTTGATGAATTACTAGTCTGCTAATGTTGCGAAGCAAGAAAATGAAGGAAAGGTTGTTCACCATCCGCACTTAATAGATGGTACAAGAAAGGTGAATCTCTTACAGAAGCTTCTAACAAGTTTGTCATTGTTCAGTAAACAATTTTTAATGAGAGTATTTACATTTGAAATGATAAATGGCCTTCTTTCACTATCCTTCAAGCATGAGTAAAATTATCCTTTGATTACCCCTTTTGAGCCTATTGTATTTTTTGTAATATAACCCACCAAGGATCACCCTCCACACTGGGGACAAAGAAGATGAAAATCATTTATAAAGAAATTTTGGGGGCAAAGATGAAAGTGTTCATGATGAATTGAGGGGCAAGAAGAAAAACCCAGTTTTGTGAAACAAAAAAAAAGAAAAAAAGAAAAAGGGTTTAAATTCAAAAAAAAAACCCAAAAAGAAGAATAAGAAGAAGCAAGAAAAGAAATGAGTGAACTAGAAAGGTACTAAATGCTTGAGTGTTTTACTTGTGATCCTTTGGTTTATAAAACCCTGAAATACATTTTGGGCCTACTTTATCCTTTTCTTTCATAAACCCTCACCTGAGCCTACATTACATACCTTTAAAAGCCCATTTTGATCAAATGTAAATGCTTAAATTGAAGAATCATGTATTGAATGAAGACATATTTGTATAATGAGATAATGATCCTTTGAAGGAAGTAGATCAAGTTGAATGAAGAAACCCATGAGCTTTAGAAGATATCTTGGATCGAAATCAAGAACGCCTATTAGGGGCATGAATTTGGATTGAGCGCTGAAGGTTGAAGTTTGTCAAAGCCAATGAATTTGAAAAAAAAATATAAAAATAAAATATGAAAAAAAAAGGAAAAAGAGAAAAGAAAAAGAAAAATAAAAAGAAAAAGAAAAAGAAAAAGAAAAAGGGGGATTCAAAATTGAAAACCCAAAAAGGGCAGTTTGAATCAAATAAGGGGTACCTAAGTTGAAAACCTGAAAAGGCAGCTTAGGAAAATATCATCATCAAAAAGTTTTGATACAAGGGCAAGACTGACAGACACTACATGAAAGAACATATCAATAAGAGTGGGTTTTTAGAAAAGAATTTTAGATTGACTTGATTGAAATTGTCAAAATGTTTATTAAATGGATACTGAAAACCCTATTCCAAACTGTCCCATTGATTTTTCTTGATTTCATGTTCCTTTTCTAAGAATGAATACCTATACCTCTCATGATCATTTTAAATTTATTCCACCCCTGTAACAAATTGAGAATATGCATAAGTGCATTACATTGGTGGTCTAATTGGAAGGAAAATAAATAAATGTTGGTAACCTTTTTTGGGTAAAGTTTTGAAAAAAATATATTCTTTTGAGAAATCTTGCATTACTAAGAGAGAGAAAGAAACAACAATAAAAAATGATGGAAAATATAAACTTGAAAGCATGATGCAAGTCTTCGAGCATAGTTGGACCAAGACTCAATAGGAGATGGGATAAGAAGTGAAGATAGAAGTTTTGAATAAGAAGAATCCAGCAAATATGTGGAATTTGAGAAAAATGAGATGAGCTTGAGAATCTTGTTACCACAATGGAGATTGCATTTACATACATTCATGGAATAATTCAGGGGGCATGACATTGACATGTGCATAACATTCATAGCATTGTGGTATTCATGGCATTCATTATATTCATGACATGCATGACGTTTCATTGCTGCGTTTTGACATTGAACTATTTGTTAAAACATTAGGATAAGAAGTTCTAAATGATGAAAATTTTGAAGAAAAGAGAAAGTGTAAGAATACCATGGATAGGATGAAAATATAAGAGATGGTAATTTGAAAGAATAATGAGGTATGAGAAGATGATGAGAAAAATATTTTTTGAAAAACCTTAGATAAGAATAAAGCCCAGTTTAGCTGGCACCTTAGAGGAGGATGAAGCCTAATATTGTTGGCATCAAAATGAAAGTTAAGCCCAGTCAAACCCATGTAAGCTGGCATTCTGAAATGAAATCTTTATTTTTCAAAAAGTTTCAAAGCCTCTGTTGAGAGGAGCTCTTTATTTTCAAAAGTCTCAATGCCTCTATTGAGAGGAGCTCTTTATTTCAAAAGTCTCAAAGCCTCTGTTGAGAGGAGCTTTTTATTTTTCAAAAAGTCTCAAAGCCTCTGTTGAGAGGAGCTCTTTATTTTTCAAAAAGTTTCAAAGCCTCTGTTGAGAGGAGCTCTTTATTTCAAAAGTCTCAAAGCCTCTGTTGAGAGGAGCTCTTTATTTTTCAAAAAGTTTCAAAGCCTCTGTTGAGAGGAGCTCTTTATTTTTCAAAAAGTTTCAATGCCTCTGTTGAGAGGAGCCTTTATTTTCAAAAGTCTCAATGCCTCTATTGAGAGGAGCTCTTTATTTTCAAAAGTCTTAATGCCTCTATTGAGAGGAGCTCTTTATTTTCAAAAGTCTCAATGCCTCTGTTGAGAGGAGCCCTTTATTTTCAAAGTTTCAATGCCTCTGGTGAGAGGAGCACAAGGTTATTTTCGAAAGTTCCAATGCCTCTGATGAGAGGAGCACAAGGTTATTTGTCAAAGTCTTACAGCCTCGGTGAGAGGAACTAAATGTTTCTTAAAAATTGTAAATATTTTATAAAAAAAGAAAAAAACAAAAAAAATCCGGACAAAATGGTTGTCTAATTATCTTTGCACAATTCCTGATTTTCAGAAAATGTGCAAAGAGGGGCAGCTGTAGACACCTTATTTTGTCCGGAGTCTTAATTTATAAAAATAATTAATTGGATTGGGTAACATTGTATTTTAATTTGACAATTTAGAGTTAGGCTAGAATTAAATAGAATTTTTAAGTTTATAATTAACATTAATCGGTAAATTAAAAGTTTAAATAGGATTTAGGAATGATAAATAAAAAAAAGAGAGAAGAGATAAGAAAAAAATAAAATAAAATTAATTTTAGGATAGGATAATTAGATTTTTTTAGGATAATTATTTAGATTAATATTAAAGTTGATAGAGTTAGATTAGGATTAACATAAAAATTAAATAGATAAAATATTAAAAATAGAAGATAATTAATAGAATAGGTTGAGTTGTATTAGGACTCTAACAAGTTTATGACTATAAAAGGGGTTAAACCCCATAACTTAGAGGAGAACAATTCTGAGAGAAAAAATTCATAGAAAAAAAGCAGTCTGCATCAAGCAAAAAAAAAAAGAATTTTCAGAGAAAAAATAAAAAAATACACAAGCGGCAGCAGCATTGAGATCTCGGCATCTTTCAAGGAAAACATCCAAGACAGACAAACGGAGGCATTCTCGGAAGAGACCGCATCAGTGCAAATCAACGTCGGTGATAAGCAAATTCACGAGTTGGTAGCAGCACCCCATATCAGTAGCTCTTGTTGATTCCGGAAAGTCCATTGCCCAACCCGTTCAAACCCTTTGCAAGTTATCGCAAGCTTCATCACCAACTTCAATAAAAGCATCTGAAACCATCTGTGAGTTGGCAGCATACATTCATTTGAATCTATTTCGTTAGTTTCCACGTTACTTGTTTTGTCCTAAATGCTTTAATAGTCTTTAGAAAGTGGAATATAGGAAATGATAAACAATGGAATTATAATAATAGTTAAGAATAGGCGTACAATAGAATAATAAGAATAAAGAAATGAACAAGTAATAAAGTTTGGTCATAAAAGATATTTGAAATAAAAAGTTATAAAATAAGAATAAATGATTAT
Organism: Heritiera littoralis; assembly: GCA_031772115.1. Lineage (NCBI taxonomy): Eukaryota > Viridiplantae > Streptophyta > Magnoliopsida > Malvales > Malvaceae > Heritiera > Heritiera littoralis. The sequence goes on along the minus strand of JAPDPK010000053.1, from coordinate 386,850 downwards.
AAAAAATATGGGACAACTACAGATTATGTAACAATAAATAAATTTAACAAAATATTTAGATTAGAATAAAGATAAACTTTAAAAGTAATAAATATTTAAATTAAAAATAAGTGAAGTCTTTCCGATGATGGAATATTCAAGGTGATTACGAATGAGTAACACTCGAGGAATTCCTAGGTGAGAGGATCCTTTTAAATTTATCCAGAATGATGGAAGATTTAAAAGGTATTTTCAAAAATAAAGGTTGACGCTTTATTCTCCAATACTAAAAATAAAATAAAAAACAAAATAATAATCATAAAAATGTAAAAATAATGGTAAAGTAATCGTATAAGACAATTAAAAATAATAATAAATAAATTATTAATTAATTCCGATGATGAAATCTTCGAGCGATTGCGAATGAGTAACACTCGAAGAATTCTTAGGTGAGAAGATCTTTCTAGGTTTATCCAGAACGATGGAAGACTTAGAAGGCATTTTCAAAATAAACAAATAATAAATAAAGATAAAAACATAATAAATAATAAAATTTATATTCTAATAAAGATAAAATAATAAATAATAAAATAATAATTCCGATGATGAATCCTTAAGGCGATTGCGAATGAGTAACACTTGAGGAATTCCTAGGTGAAAGGGTTCTTCTAAGTTTATCCAGAATGATGAAAATTTAGAAGATATTTTCAATATTAAATGCCAAAATCCTTAAAAATATTAATAAATAATATATACAAAATAATATTTAAAATAAATAAATAAATAAAAATAATTAAATAATAATAATAATAAATTCTAAAATACTTCCGACGACGGAGTCTCTTCAAGGGAGTCGAATGGTACCCCTTGAATACTCTTGAGGTGAGAAGATTTTTTAAGAGTTCGTCCAGAATGATGGAGGATTCTTAAAAGAATTTTCAATATTTAAACAATAAAATATAAAGACCACATAATTAAGACTAAGTTAAAATAACACAAGATTAAAATGGTACCAACTTTGGGCGTTGTAGGGGTGCTATAACCTTCCTACATGTAAATGAACTCCCGAACCCAAAACTTAAAATGTAACCAGTCCTAGAGTCATTAGGTGGCCAATCACACCTAGGTTAAAAAAAAGATTGATGGCGACTCCATTTGTTTAATGTCTAGCGTCCTTACCCTAGGAAACGTTATGACAACCCTTAAGTAATTTGAAATGTGAAGTTAAAAAAACAAACCAAACCCTTTTTTAATATGGATATCTAAGTTGAAAAAAGAAACTAAATTGAATTTAAAAGAAGACAAATTAAGTTCATCAAGTGGGACAATATGGAAATGAAAGACAGGAACTAGACATGGAAATATACGTGCAGTGGAGTCAATGAAGATAAAATGTGGCTACAAAAAGAGATAAGCATTTTGTTCGATTCCCTATTCCCTTTTGTATCTCCTATGAAAAAAAAAAAAGAGAAGCATTTTAAACAGATAACTTGGAATCTTTATTTTCTTTTTTTTTTTGGGTGGAAATCTTTATTTTCTTGTAACATGAAAACGGAATGGAAATACATTAGGTCAATTGTAATCAAGTGAAGGCACCATGGACTTTCTGAACCATCATGATGGCTTCTTCCCACGAGTACTAAGCTTGAAGGTGGTGGCCAGATGGATCTCAAGTTCTTTTGTCTTACATATCCTGTTTTGCTTCGTCTAATCTTATTCTTATTAATTATAATCAATGGTAGGTTAGCTCAAGTGATTGTTGGGTTTGAAGTAAATGATCATTTCCCCCAGCATCGGACTCTGCTGATTTGGGGTAAAATTTTCAAGTGCCTAGTTCAGAACTCCTCATTAGATTCATTGGCTGAGCACTCCAAGTTCAGTTCTCTGTAATATTTTTCATGGATTGCAAAAAGTGACCTGAATGATCATATTAGGGCGAAGTGAAGAGTTTGTATTGAGATTTTTGCATCAAGTAATCACAATCAAGAATGAGTGAAAAAAATAAATAAAACGCAAAAGGACAATTGTACATTTGTTAATTTTTTTTAATATGATTCGAATCTTGAAATCATCATTGTTAAAAGAGTTTTAGCGTTTATTACTTCTGATTCGAACAAAATTAATCTTAAGCTGTAAAACGAATAAGAATATTTGTATGCATTTGTTAATTTGAATAACCATTTATCCAAAAAACTTAGTTAATAGGTAACGGTCGAACTATCTAACACGCCCCAATGCCCCCATTCATCAAATTTTCTTTTACGTGCATGATAAATGGCCAAAAGTAAATAACAGATATTCTCTATAAAAAATGCTAACCAATATTCATCTATTTGCGTCAAGTTTTTTCAATGCAATCCTTCATTCAAGACTCATTCTTCCTCTGTTTTCTATTATGTTTTCATTCTTTATTTTACTGGGCTTAACAGCTTACAGAATAAAAATCATCTATAAATCTTCTATATATAAAAATGTGAATTTCAAAAGTGTTAAAAGTGTATGAACAAAATACCCTTAACTAAAATTTATCACTTACTTTATTTTTATTTTTATTACTCAATTAGGACACAAGGACTCTGCTTCTAAATATTCGCGCAGTGAAAGGTTTGATTGAATTTTGGAGGCAACAAGCATGTTACTCCAAGAGATAAGAAGCTTAAGTTAACATATATATATGGCAACGACTGACTGGACATTAAACATTGATTCCAATAGTCATCCTTACTTTTAATGTGTGAAAATTCTATGAGGTTTGAACTTTAATAGTTGCTTTCCTCTGAACTGAAAATTTTTATTATATATAGAAAAAAGCATATAAAGTGATGAAAATTTAACTTCATATGCCACCAATGAGGTACTAGATCTCAATGGTAAGAAAATTAAAAAAAAAAAGTTATTTATGCTACTTTAATTTATCTTCACTGTTACGAAAGTGTTAGCAGAAACAGAAAAACAGTTTAATTTAATTTATCTTCAATGGGAAAATCATAAAAGATTGATATAGAAACAACTGGACATCATTTCCAAACCCAAATCTGGCCCATGGACATTTCAACAGACATTCATGATCCAGTTCCTTAAGAGCTGAAACTCCAAGCCCATTAAAAGTTTAATACAAGAAGAGAGCCCAAACTTCATCTTCAACATCTTTAGCAAAGCAAATCAAGCACGACCTGAAAGAAATCCGATTCTTATGCTCCACAAAACTAGGAAAGCAAATTGAAACTAATCTTCTTGCAAGCAAACGGGCAAGATTGAATATTTTCCAGTGATCATCTTTTCACGGCTTTGAAATTGGTTAAGTTGTCCTAGGAATAGCACAAAGATGAAGCCCTTCTTTCATGTGAAGATTGAATGTTATTCTGTAAGTTGCAACTTTTGTATCATCCCTTAATTTGAAGCAGAAGTAACGAATCAGGGCAATTGATAGTATCTTCATCTGTCGATAAGCAAATTCCTTGCCTAAACAAATTCGAGGACCCGCCTGAAAATTGTGCAAAAGCAAAAAGAATGTTATTACTTGCGTAAATATATATACAATAAAAAATGAAGAAAGAGTTCTGACATGAAATGATAAGAATTTGAAAGATGATTCAAGTTGAAAAACTCCATTGTTGAGCCATCTTTCTGGTCGAAAATTCTTCTCTCTTTCCGCTAAAAACCTCGAAAGTATGTCTTCTTTGATATTCCTCAAACCAAAAAAAAAAAAAAAAACAAACTTTTAGTAGCATAAAACAACAGCTCATATATCTATACTAATTTTAAATTAAATATCAAAAGTTGGTTTTTCAAGTTGAAAGTATGACTTACACGATCTGAGTTCATTGCTAGCAATTTCTTCTTGGTGCTTATGATATTGTTGTAAGATCAATCATATAATTTTTTATGCAATAATTAGAACACAGGAGATTTAAATAATTAATTAGGCGTACATTTTTCTACAACATTGTAGAACTTGAAGACATCTCTCTGACGAAGACATCTCTCTGACAAGCAGGTCTTCCTCTTTTACTTCTCCTTAGGGTGGCTCTTATTGGATAGATACCAAATAGGTTGAGAAGTGAAGAAGGGACCTAGCCTTATATGTATGTAGTTAAACATTATAATCCCCCATAAAAAACTATTAAGTTCCAGGCCTACACAACCACTACACCACACTAACCTAATAAGATGTGTGAAGGCACATTCATGTTGATCACAATTATTCAATTGGGCTTACCTACGTGTTTTCATACTAGAACTAAATTATTAAGCCTATTTTATTAAAACTTAAATTCACCAATTAATAGCAGTAAACAAATTAGAAAATCCTAACGTTCTCTCACTTGGACAATATTAATTTAAGAAAACTTATATTTTAGAAAACAAGACTCCAGGTTAATTTACTATACTTTTGACGTGGCTATGATTTTGAAAACCATTTAGTCTTTAGAAACAACATCATTATGATCCTGTTCAACATGACCAACCAATACCGAATCATGGTGGCGATTGTGCCCTTTATTGACACAAGACCATTCCACAGTTACAAATACTAGTGATCACATCAACAATGGATCTCAGTGTGGCAAGAAAATAACACCCAGTAGTGATCAAATGTGTTATCTATCTTCATTGTCAGTCCTTTGATTTCTCCTTAACTCGTAGAGAAATCTGATTTCTCTTTAACTCACCGAGAAATCTATTTGGCAATTAGATGTGCCGATATGTCTCCATTCATTTTCCTTAAGGTTATCAAGCGGTATCATTTACTGAGACATCCAATTGACAAAACGTCCATATCATAAATTTTCAAATGTACATGTACAAAACATTGATACACTAGCATAAATAAATCAATGATTATCATCAAATTAATATATAAAGTGAAACGTTACATATAAATGTTCAAAACATTAAGAGGCCTCAACATAGCATGATGTAAATAAATATCAGTGTTTAATTACAAGCAACACACTCCCACTAAACCAATACATCAAAGGACCCCAAAATACCCATGCTATCAACATGTTCATGAAAGACATTAGGTCTCAATCCTTTAGTCAAAGGATTAGCAATCATGCTATTAGTATCAATGTGTTCAACTACAATGTCACCACTTTTCACATAGTTTCTGACCTTGAGATATTTTATCCCTATATGCTTAGATCCGCTAGTACTTTTATTGTTCTTAGAGAACAAAACTGTAGATCTATTATTACAATAAATCGTGAGTGGTCTAGAGATGGAATCAACAATATTAAGTCCTGAGAGTAGGTTCTTAAGCTAAATAGCCTACCTAGCAACCTGATAACATGCAACAAACTCAACTTCCATAGTAGAAGAAGCTAAAAGTGTATGCTTAATACTCTTCCAGGATATAGCTCCTCCTGCTAACAAAAAAATATACCCTGAAGTAAACTTCATGTCATCCTGACATCCAATGAAGTTAGAATTTGTATACCCAACTATTTCAAGATTGTCTACTTTTCTGTATACCAACATGTAATCCTTAACTTTCTTGGTAGCAACCTAATGATCTATTCCAGGGTTTGATAAATACCTACCAAGAACCCTTATTGCAAAAGCTATATCTGGTCGAGTGCAAACTTGGGCACATATAATACTCCCAACTGCACTAGAATAAGGTATATCTTTCACGGACTTCCTCTCCAAATCATTCTTTAGACATTAATTGAGATTAAATCTGTCACCTTTCACAACATATGTCTCTCTACCTTTACAATTTTCCATATTAAATCTTTGAAGCACGCAATCAATGTAAGCTCTCTATGAAAGTCCCAAAAAACTTTGAGATCTATCTCTATGAATCTCAATCTCAAGAACAAAGGATGCTTCCCCAAGATCTTTCATGTCAAAAGTCTTGGACAACAACTGTTTAGTCTCATGCAATAACCCAACATCATTACATGCTAACAAAATATCATCCATGTAAAACACAAGAAATATGTACTTACTCCTACTGATCTTGAGATATATGCATTGGTCAACTTTATTTTCCTCGAAACCAAAGGAAGTAACTACCTCATCAAATTTTAAGAACCACTGTCGAGAGGCTTGTTTCAAGCCATAAATGGATTTCTTAAATTGGCATAATAGATGTTCTTTCCCATGTTCTTCAAAACCTTCGGATTGTACCATGTAAACCTCCTCCTCAAGATCACCATTTAAGAAGGCTATCTTTACATCCATTTGATAAAGCTCTAAATCAAAGTGGGCAACCAAGGCCATGATAATTCTAAAGGAATCTTTGGTAGACACCGGTGAGAATGTCTCATTATAATCTACACCTTCTCTTTGAGTGAATCCTTTTGCCACCAATCTAGCCTTGAATCTTTCAATCTTTCCTTTAGAATCTTTCTTGGTTTTATACACCCATTTACAACTTATTGGTTTGCATCCTTTTGGAAGCTCAACAACTTCCCATACTCCATTATGTGCCATGGAATCCATCTCATCCTTCATTGCATCTATCCATAATTGAGATTGAGAACAACTAATAGTATCATTAAAGGTCATAGGATCTATTACATGACTAATGTCATAATCACTGTTCCTAAGATAAACTATATAGTTATATGAAATTGCAGATCTCCTGTCCCTAGTAGATCTTCTTAAAGACATCTCATTCTCAACTCTTTGATTTTGAGAAACATCAGTAGGAGAAATATTAGGATTTAAGGGATTTACATCTTGCTCCTTATGATTCACTATCTCATCAATCATAGATAAGTCATCATTATAGGAAATAGGTAGGGAAATGTCAACATATCTAACAGCTTCCTCTTTATTGATAACTTGATCTACAACATCACTATCAGTAACATTCAATTCTAAAAATTTTGCCACCTGAGAATCTATAATCTTGGTTCCACAAGTAGGAAAAAGAACTGATATCCCTTAGAATGATCTGGGTACCCTATGAAATAGCAACGAGTAGTCCTTGGTTCAGTCTTTCTTTCTGAAGGGTTAAAGATTCTAACTTCTGTAGGACAAGCCCAAACTCTAAAATGATTCATACTAGGTTTCCTACCTGTCCATAATTCAAAAGAAGTTTTAGGAACAGATTTGGAAAAGGCTCTATTAAGGATGTACAAAGCAGTTTTAATGACATCACCCCACAGAGATTCAGGAAGTTTAGTTCTACTCATCATGCTCCTCATCATATCTTTAAGAGTGTGATTATGCCTTTCCGACCACACCATTTTGCTCAGGACTACCAGGCATGGTATATTGTGGAATAATTCCACATTCTTGCAAGTATTTGGCAAATGGTGCCATATGCTACCCAATTGTACCATGTTTGCCATAATACTCACCCCTTCTATCAAACCTTACAATTTTGATAGCCTTCTCTAATTGTTTCTCTACCTTAGTTTTAAAAATTTTAAAATTTTCAAAAGCATCAGATTTATCATTTATTAAGTAAAGATAACCATAGCGAGAGAAGTCATCAATAAATGTAACAAAATATTTGTTACCACACAAGGTAGAGGTAATAGGTCCATTAATATTAGTGTGAATAATCTCTAAAAGGTTAGAACTACGAGTTGCCCCTTTTTTCTTAGTTTTGGTTACTTTACCCCTTATTCAATCAACACATGTGCTTAATTCATTAAAATCTAGTGAAGGTAAAATTCCATCTTTTATTAACCTGTCAACCCGTTTATTTGAAATATGACATAATCTTTTATGCCACAACAAGGTTGACTTTTCTTTAATAAAAGATCTCTTAGACACTTTCTTTTCAGCATTCATGCAACAATATTCATTATTAAGAGTCAAACTCAATCTATATAGATTGTCAACAAGTAAAAATATTTCCATGATTTCAGAATTTAAAATAAGATTGACTTTTCCATTTCCAATCTCAAAACAACATCCAAATTTATCCAAAACAGAAACTGAAATTAAGTTTCGCCTAAAAGACGACACATATAAAATATTTTCCAAAATAAGTTGAAAACCAGACTCCAAGTTCAAACTAACTGTTCCTATGAAATCAACTCCTACTTTAATATTATTTCCAACTCTAAGCTTGGACTCCTTATCACTTGGCTTCCGTTTGCTTGTGAACCCTTACAATGTAATTGCAATGTGAGTAGTTGCACCACTATCAAGCCACCATGACTTAGGTTGGGCACTAGCAAAATAGGATTCAAAACAATCGAAAGTAAGTGGATTACCTTCTTTTTTATTACGTTTTTCTAACCAATTTTGTATTTTTGGCAATCTTGCTTCATATGACCTATCTTCTTGTAGGAGAAACACTTAATATCTTTCTTAATGGCAGCATTAGGACCTCCTGCATCTTTGGTTTGACTATTACCATGCCTTTTGTTGTCCTGAGATTTCTTAGGAGCACTGACTTTCAAGGTTTCCTAAAATTTTTGCAAGAGTTTGGTTTGGAATGGGTGGTTAGTAAGGCAACATCACTCTTTTCTTTCTTAAGTTTTTCTTCGTTAGAGACACACTTAGAGATAAGGTCATTAACACTCCAAACATCATCCATGGCATTATAAGCAGTTTTGATTTGGGTGAATTCAATGGGTAAGGCATTGAGAGCATGATGAACAATGAATTTATCAGGAAGGATTATTTCATGGGATTGCAGCTTAGTTTGAATGCAAACAATTTTCATAATAAAATCTCTAACACCTCCAGTACTATCATACCTCATACTCGTTAGCTCATTCATAAGGTTTTTAGCCTCAAACTTACTAGACTTCTTATATCTTACACATACAGTTTTATAAAGCTTTTTGGCATTCCCAGTTGAATCTAGTCCATTTAAAAGATGCTCAAAGATTGTCTTCTTAATGGCATACAGGCACATGCGATTAGCTCTATCCCATTTTCCAAATGATGCCTTCTGTTCAATAGTGCTTTTAGCAGTAATCACAGCAGGCTCCTAAACACATAATGCTACGTCAATTTTAGCCATAACCAACGCAAAATGCAAGTCCTCATTCCATTTCTTAAAGTTGGACCCGTTTAGAACTTCTATGGTACTAACACACCTATCTACTATAATAGTCACTGATCAAGACAATAAATGCAATGCAACTATTAGTTAATGGGCAAATAATAAGATAAATGTCAAGAATTTATCATAAAAACCAAAAAGCTGAGAAGTATCATCACAAACTCCCTTTTGGGCAAAGAACGCAACATACTGATGGTACTTTTCACATAAAACTGGCATGAGAATATTCTAGTCTTGAAAAATATCCCTTTTGGATAGATAATTTTTCTAGACCTGTGTACCATCAACTTGATGTTTTATGTTTCATTCCAGATTATTTTACACAATAAACCCCTTTGGGCAGGCAATCATATAAACTAACCTAAGAATCATCCCGAATACTTCTGATTAATAAAATAATCATTAATATCAAGAAATGAGCCACTTTGGCAGCCAAACATTTATATCAACTAACAAAATATTTTATCAATCTGAGAAAAATAAATTTTGCCTAAATCATTATCCTGCATACATAACCTGATGTATGCAACGGGCTATTTTTTTTTAGACATAAGACCTAGATGTATCTCAATAAGTCCTTAAATTAGTTTGTGTTACATCAAAAAACCATAATCTTGAATTTAACATAAAATTATTTTTCTAATAATTTTTTTTACCTAATTATGTACTAAATACAGGCTGAGAGCACAAAAATTTATTCATTCAAATACAGAGAGTACATATTGTATTTAGGTTTAGAACAGTGCCAAATAATTTATCATGAAATAAAATAACATAAAGCATGTGCACAATATATAATAATTTCCAAATAATCATAAATATTACCTAGATTTTGATACCTTTTATTTGATTTTTCATCAAATTGATTCAACCAAATCCTAATTAACTCACTATCTTACAAAAACCATGTTGAAAAACTCATCAAAACAGTAAAAAATATCATCAATTCGATTAAAGAAAATGGTTCGAAAAAACCCTTTTATAAACCATTTGGGTTTTCTTTAATTTTTCCAATCTAAGCTGAAAAGTCATTCAATTAAAACCTTTGATTCATGTCTTTAATCAATTATGAATTGTTCTTGAGGATTAAATTGAACTAGAACTCATAAAAACCAATGATTTTAATTAAATTTTGAATTTTCCATTAAAACTTTGTTCAAAACTTTGTAACTAGATTTCTTCTTCTTTAAAATGAATTAATGAAAATAATCAAGATGGTTTAGATCCTTGTTGACTGGCAATAAAGGCCCAATGGTTTGATTCAAAAAAATCTTTTGCAAGATCAAAATTTTCTTAACCAAATTGATGCCCAAAACGATTTTTTTTAACAGAAAGAAAAATCTTCTTTTGATTCTAATTCTATATAAGCCTAGCTCTTGATACCACATGTAAGATCAATCATACAATTTCTTATGCAATAATTATAACACAAGAGATTTAAACAATTAATTAGGTGTACCTGTTTCTACAGACATTGTAGAATTTGAAGACATCTCTCGGATAAGCAGATCTTCCTCTTCTACTTCTCTTTAAGGTCGCTCTCAATGGACAGATACCAATTAGGTTGAGAAGTGGAAAGAAGACCTAGTCTTATATATATGTAGTTAAACCTAATTGTCCCTTCATCAAAGACTATTAAGTTCTAGGCTTACACAACCACCACACCACATTGGCTTAATAAGATGTGCAAAGGCCCATTCATGTTGATTACAATTATTCAATTGGGCTTACCTATGTGTTTTCATACTAAGATTAAATTAGTGGGCTGTTTTATTAAAACTTAAATTCACCAATTAATAGCAGTCCACAAACTGTAAAATCCTAACAAATGTAAATAATATTATCAATGAGTTTGATCTTGTTTTTGAAGGAAGCTTCAGAACCAATGTTAAGAGCCCTTTTCAGGTTCCAAAATGGATCAGTAAAGCGCATGCTCACCGACTCATTGGCATCGTCAAAAGCCTCAATAAAGGTACTTCCTTCTTCCTTAATTGACCAATCCATGCAATTTAAATCTATCCCAAACCAAACTTTAAGTATGGATTCCATAATGCATTTCATGAACAGATCCTGAACACACACACAAATAAAGAACGAAAGATATATAGAAAACTACTATTTTATATTTATTTTTACTCTGACATTCTAAATTTGGCATTTTTGTTGTTAATAAAACTATAATTTATATATAGTATCAAATGATTTGTCACTTGGAATTCAATAACTTGACCCGACATCGCCAGATTTGAAACTTCTCCAACCAATTTTGCAGCATTTCTTCTGAACACAGAGCAGCTAAAATCTTTAAGAACTCTTGTTGAGAACTCATAGCTCGCAAGGTTCCACTGCTGCCGCCACTTGTCTCCATCCGTTGCAAAAATCCCTTGTCCCCAAAGATCTAAAACTATTTCTTCCAGATGTTTACCTTTTGCATATTTGCCAAAGTTTGTTTTCAATATGTGTTCAACTTTTCGAGTATTGATGGAGAATATTTCACTGTGTGCTTGATAATTCTATAATTTATAGAATTATCATGAATTTAATGATATAATTTATCTCTAAATTATTATTATTAGATTAAAATCCCTCATTTATCTATTAAATTTCTGTCAATGATGTAGGAACTCCAATTCATAAAGAAGTCAAAAATGTGAAGGACTTTAGTTCAAAATTCCATTCAAACACAAGACTTTGTTGATAAAGCTTTATGCATGGATATCTCTACTTGCTGCCAAGAAAGATAAATTGTTGTAATTATCTTTTATGAAGATAAATTATCAAGATGGACTTTTTGCTAAGGATAGAGATAAACAAGAGAGCTGATAAAAGATAAATTTTCTTAAAAGATAAAGATCAAGCCTTATCAGCCAAGATTTTGAGCTAATCATCATTAGCACCTGCCTCTATAAATAGCCAGCTTCAGCGCCATGAAAGAGCATGCAATCCTACTAAGGGATATAGAGTAGTTTTAGTTTTATTCTCTTTGTTTTAGTTTTCATCTAAATTTCTTTCAGTTTTTATTTTGCAATATTTTACAAGTTTTGATTTAAATAAAGATTTTTTTTATTTTCACTTTCCTGCTACTTCTATTTCAAAAATACTAGTGTTTTGATTAAAAAAATTCTTTCGATCATTTGAATAAAATTTGGGTGTGAATTTTAGTACTTAGTAAACAACTCACAATTTCAATCCTCATGGGAATGATCTTGTACTCATCACTTTATTACTTGCTACGGTTCGTACACTTGCGGTATACCCATCGAAAATTCGGTAACAAGTTTTTGGCGCCGTTGCCCGGGATTGAAGGATTTGTTTTGCTAATATTAATATCAAGCATACCTAGATTTAATTCAAATATTTTTTTTATTTTTTCCTCCTTGTTACTAATATCTTCTCTTATTTTTCTTGCGAGGTACATCGGCCTAGTGCATGAGCCGAGCAAGGAGTGGTGAATTGGCTCCCCTTGATCCCGAAATTGAAAGGACTTTATGAAGAATCAAGAAGGAGAACCAAGAAGACCTTGTTGAAACAAATACCATGGAAGAAGCAGATTCCAAGGCTCTTCGAGATTATGTAATGCCTACGGTGAATGGATTCGAGATGAGCATAAGAAATCCAGCTATTCAAGCAAATAATTTCGATATCAAACAGGCCATCATCCAAATGATCCAAACTTCCATACAGTTTGGGGGTTCAATCAATGATGATTCAAATGCTCATCTGAAACACTTTTTACAAATTTGCTCTACTTTTAAGAATAATAGTGTTTCTGATGATGCAATAAGACTGGGATTATTTCCTTTTTCTTTTAAGGACAAGATGATGGATTTAGTACAGAAGTTCTTGGCTAAATTCTTCCCACCAGCCAAAACGGCTATGATGAGGAACGACATCACCACTTTCATGCAACACGATTCAGAGTCACTTTATGAAGCATGGGAGAGGTACAAAGAGCTCTTGAGAAGGTGTCCTCATCATGGGATTCCAAATTGGTTGCAAGTGCAGATATTATACAATGGGTTGAAAGGCCAGACCAAAACTACTATAGACACAGCTGCAGGTGGTGCATTAATGAGCAAGTCTATAGATGATGCCTACAACTTGATAGAAGACATGGCTGTAAACACCTATCAATGGTCAATTGAAAGGCTTACACCAAAGGGAACAACAGGTATGTATGAGTTAGATGCACTCACTGCCCTTACCTCTCAAATCTCAGCCTTGACCAAAAAGGTTGATTCTATTGGAATCAATCAACAACCCAACCCAATCCATTCCATTCAAAATCCTTTTGTAACTTGTGATAATTGTGGGGGTAATCACTCTAGCAATAGGTGTCCTATTCAAGCCGAATAAGTCCAACATGTTTCCCATCCAAATAGGAACCATAACCCATTCTCAAACACCGACAACCCTAGCTGGAGAAATCACCCAAATTTGTCTTGGAATAATAATCAAGGGTAACCATCGAACCCAAGACCTACCTATCCTCCGGTTTCCATACTCAACCACCACCACCACATCCGCATAATCCTTTACCACAAGTCCCACCACAAGAAAAGAAATCTTCCTTAGAAGAGATGTTCACCACCATCTTACAAAACCAAATAGCTTCTGTAAAGAACCTTCAAAATTCAGGTAGGTTAGATTGCCAATGTCATTAGTAACCGTCCCCAAGGTACCTTGCCTAGCAATACTGAACCTAATCCAAGAAGGGAAGGTAAAGAGCACTGTAAATCAATCACTTTGAGGAAGGGTAAAGAAGTGGGTTACATACCTAAGGAATCAGAGGAAGATGTTAGAGTTGAAGTACAGGTAAAAGAAGAAGATAAGCAACAAAAGATCATTGAGCAGACTTCATCTCAATCTAGTAAGACCATTGAATCACCTCCTCAACCTATCCCTTTTTCCTCAAAGATTCAAGCAAGAGAAGACAGATAGGCAGTTTGCTAAGTTCCTAGAGGTATTCAAAAAGCTCCACATCAACATCCCTTTCTCTGATGCATTGGAGCAAATGCCAAGTTGCCAAGTTCATGAAGGACATCATCTCCAAGAAAAGGCAAATGGAGGATTTTGAAATTGTTGCTCTTACTGAGGAGTGCAGCACCATTTTGCAAAGGAACTTACCATCTAAGCTTGAAGATCCCGGGAGTTTTACTATTCCTTGCACTATTGGTAACTTATTTTTTGATAAAGCTTTATGCGATTTAGGTGCAAGTATTAATTTAATGCCTCTTTCTATTTTCAGGAAACTTGGACTAGGAGAGGCTAAACCAACCAAGATAACACTCCAATTAGCAGGCCAATCTCTCAAGTATCCAAGAGGCATTATTGAGGATGTGTTAGTGAAGGTTGACAAATTTGTCTTTTTAGCTGATTTTTGTAGTGTTGGATAAGGAGGAAGATCGTGAAGTCCCAATTATCCTTGGGAGGCCCTTTCTGGCAACTGGTAAGGCTCTTATTGATGTGCAAAAAGGAGAGTTCACCATGCGGGTCAATGATCAAGAGGTAACATTTAATCTTTTTTCTGCGATTAAATTCCCATGTGAGACTGATGATTGTTTTAAAGTGAATGAAGATGAGAGTATAGTTCAGGGAATATTCGTCAATCAACAACCAATGGACACTATAGAAGCAGTTCTTGATGAAGAGACGTCCAATTGTGCTGAGGTAAAAGCTGTGACGATTCCCAATAGATAATTTGAAAGGTTAGGTGCTTTTGGAATTTCACCTCTCAAGTCATCGATTGAAGCACCTCCAACTTTAGAACTCAAACCTTTACCTCATCATTTAAGGTTTGCTTATCTAGGTGAGTCTTCTACTTTACCAATTATCATTTCTTCTGCTCTAACTAATGAACAAGAGGAAAAGTTGTTGAGTGCCTTGAAGGATCACAAGAAAGCATTAGGATGGACCATAGCTGATATTGGGGGAATAAGCCCATCCATATGCATGCACAAGATTCTGTTGGAGGAAATCACAAGGCCATAATTGAGCACTAACAAAGGTTAAACCCAACCATGAAAGAGGTAGTGAAGAAAGAGATTATCAAGTGGTTAGATGCAGGTATCATATACTCGATTTCAGATAGTTCATGGGTTAGTCCTATCCAGTGTGTGCCAAAAAAGGGAGGAATGACTGTGGTATCTAATGAAAATAATGAGCTCATTCCAACCTGAACAGTCACTAGTTGGAGAGTGTGCATGGACTACCGTAAGCTCAACAAGGCCACTGGAAAGGATCACTTTCTTTTTCCATTCATCGATCAGATGCTTTATAGACTACCCGGGCATGAATTCTATTGCCTATTGGATGGATATTCTGGGTACAACCAGATTGCCATCACTCCAGAAGATCAAGAGAAGATCACATTCACTTGTCCATATGGAACTGTGGAAATAAAAGGAGAGTTTTCTAAGGAACTATTTAAGTTTAACAGTCAAAGATTGAAACATTATTGGGGAGGAGTGATCGATTGTAAAAAATCGGTCACTTATCTTAATGATCTAGCTTGAAATCAACCGTGGTAGTCAAGCCGAAGACTATAACTCAAGCGCTTCTAGGGAGGCAACCCTAGCTTTCTATGTTTTCCTCTTAATATTATTTCTTTAAATAAATAAATAAATTTTTTTTACTTATTATATTTTTTTTCTTTTTCTTGATTTACAGGGCATAATCTAAATTTGGGAAAACTAAGAAGAGCTTGATAAAAGATGGCTTTATAAAGCGGTATGGTTTGGTGCAGAGCTATCTAGGCTGCTGTGTAGAAGTTTGCTGCATATGCTTGGGTGTGAAACATGTGGCCTCTGCACTTGGATGGTGCATGGACAATAAGCTTGAGCGTGTGGCATAAGCAGGAGATGTTGTGGCTATGCATAAGCCTTCTTCATGGTGTAAGCATGTGGCAATTTAATCTCAAGTCAGGGGAGTATTTCTTTCTCATTCCTATTTTTCATTTTTATACATTGAGGACAATGTATGTTTCAAGTTTAGGGGGAAGAGCAAGTTTTTTTTTTTTAAAGATTAAGCAAAATGTTTTCAATTTTCTTTTGCAATCTTTGCAAAATTTCTGTGCTTTAAAATGGTTTTTACCTTGAAGTGATTATATGCTTGCTTGATAATTCCTTGATATTTAACCATGGATTGAAAATGTTATAGCAAGATGAAATTCATGAGAATGTGCAAAGTATGTGAATGAATTCTTTAGTGAATTATCTTTTTGATTGAGATTTTTCCAAAAATTAAATGCATCATGTTTCTATCATTGAAGTCATGTATATTTGGAGAAAATTTATGTGAATAGGAATAAACATTAGTCTTTAAAGTTTGTTACTTTTCTAGAATTTGTTTTATCATCTCTCAAGGTGAAATCCTAGAACACACTTAGCTAAAGAGGTGATTTAGGCCATCTTTGGACCGTTTGAGCTTTTCAAGACTACCATGATATATTTTATCCTTAGTCACCCAATTTTAGCTTAAATAGACTTTCTCTATTGTTTTACCTACATTAATAATTAGCCTAGCCAATACAAAAAAAAATTCCCATACCCTGTTATATGCATGAGGACTATGTCAAGATGTATTTAGAGCTACGCATATATGGAAGAAATGGTGAAATTTAAAAAAAAAGTTGGAGAAAAAAAAAGAAATTCAAGTTGGGGGAATTATTGGAAAGCTCTTAAAAAGTCCAAGAAAAAGAATGCATGATTAGGGTTTGAGCCTAAAATCCTATTTCTCCTACCTATTACCCTAGCCATACATTATAAGCTTATAAAGTCCTATTGATCTTTGGCTATGTGTGTCTGCATTAGTGGAGAGAAGATGAGAAAAGCAAACTTACGGAAGATAACTATTCTTTGAGATCTTTTGTTATGTTCATGTTTGTATAAATTTATCCGATTTGCATCCACTGAAATGAAGAAACATTTACACACACACGAAAAAATTGAATTGAATTGATACTCTCTTTTGAATGAGTTTATATATATTTAGCTAATGTTTATGAAGTTTCATGGAGTTGTAATGTTTTCAAAGTCTTTGGGAAAATTAAAGGAAAATCATTCTTGCAAGTGCATTTGACCTCTAGGTACATTTCTTTTTGAATTTTATTTTGCTCGAGGACAAGCAAAAATTTAAGTTTGGGGGTGTGATAATTCTATAATTTATAGAATTATCATGAATTTAATGATATAATTTATCTCTAAATTATTATTATTAGATTAAAATCCCTCATTTATCTATTAAATTTTTCTCAATGATATTGGAACTCCAATTCATAAAGAAGTCAAAGATGTGAAGGACTTTAGTTCAAAATTCCATTCAAACACAAGACTTTATTGATAAAGCTTTATGCATGGATATCTCTATTTGCTGCCAAGAAAGATAAATTGTTGTAATTATCTTTTATGAAGATAAATTATCAAGATGGACTTTTTGATAAGGATAGAGATAAACGAGAGAGCTGATAAAAGATAAATTTTCTTTGAAGATAAAGATCAAGCCTTATCAGCCAAGATTTTGAGCTAATCATCATTAGCACATGCCTCTATAAATAGCCAGCTTCAACACAATGAAAGAGCATGCAATCCTACTAAGGGATATAGAGTAGTTTTAGTTTTATTCCCTTTGTTTTAGTTTTCAAGTTTTCATCTAAATTTCTTTTAGTTTTTATTTTGTAATATTTTAGAAGTTTTGATTTAAATAAAGATTTTTTTTATTTTCACTTTCCTGCTACGTCTATTTCAGAAATATTAGTGTTTTTGATTAAAAAAATTCTTTCGATCATTTGAATAAAATTTGGGTATGGAATTTTAGTACTTAGTAAACAACTCACAATTTCAATCCTCGTGGGAACGATCTTGTACTTATCACTTTATTACTTGCTATGGTTCGTACACTTGCGGTATACTCATCGAAAATTCGGTAACAGTGCTGGACCAAGCAACTGAAAAGTGGGCAGCTCTTTGGCAACTTGAGTTTGGTAGTCATAGATAGCTGACGTAAAAGAGCTGATTGAAAACACTACACTTCACTGGGGCGTAGTTAGGGTTATTGATGGATTTTCCGGTGAAGGTTTTGATAATGAGAATAAAGAGGAAGAGAAAAAGAAAGAGTAGTGGCAATGTCATCAACGAGAAAATGGTAGATAGAAAATCCATTTTCTTTTGTGATGAATACTGAGCCGAAAGCTATGATCATTACAAACAATATACTTGTATATATGCTTGAATCACAAAGTTCGTTCATATTCAGATTACCAAGAAAAAGCCAATTCTCTACATTGGCGTACGTTAACAAAGTTGGTGTATGATTATTTTTCTTCAATTAAAGTTACGACTGCCATAAAGTCCTACCCGAATATGATTTTGGACACTACCGCTTATAAAAATAACTTATCTTAGAATGAATTAAGAAATTAGATTAACGTACATGGAAAGACAAGGGAATAAAACGAAAAATATTTGTATTCGTCACTATACCAATATCGAAAGGAGATAAGTAGTATTTAAATGAAGCCACATGACTCTCGTGTTCTAGCCTGGTGCTACTCTTAGATATTCTAGACCTAACGTTTATATGATTTCTTTAATATATTAAAAGTTTGAAGTTTTTCATAACCCACCTTCTAATCACCTGCGTACATATTGTTTAGGTTAAATAACTGACACACAAGAATATCTCCCTTCTTTCCTACATCGCTTTTATCTATGTGACTGAGGGAAAAGAAATAAATTGGAAAAGGAAGGTTGATTATTTAAGGCGGAGGAAAACGAAATACTCTTACTCAAGGAGAATGAAGGGAGGAAAAGAATTGAAAAGAATTGAAAGGAAATGAAAATTCAATGGGTTGTGTCCTGCCCTTGGCTTTTGAAATTTTGATGAGTCTTGTTAAAATGGGAATTTTTTTAAAAAAAATATCGTGTAACAAAATATTTAATATTCGGCATCGTGGTGTAATGTAATTAGTGAAAAGAAAATAAGTCCTTTAGAAATTAGTAAGAAGGAAATAAGTATGACCACTAAGATCTTAATGAATCCTTAAAAAAGAAATCCATCTTCTTCATTTAGCACTTATAATATAACTCCTAATTTAGTCTTTATTATTCCTCAAACTACCATCTTCTGCTTTTAATCACCATAAAAAAATGCAAAAATGCGTTTTTATCTTGGTTTTCTTATTTTTCTAGGGTTACTATGTATCTAAAAGCAAACAAAGAAATCAAACTCAAAAAATATGAAGGACCTAGCCCGGATGAAAGAAATAAAAATAGTTAAAGCAATTAAGATAACAAAGGAGTATCTAGATGCCAAATTAAGCTTCACATGAGTTTGAAGCTTGGAACTAGTGTAGATATTTTAATGACCCATGTGATTAATGTGACTCATCGATAACAATACTTATCATCATAAATGAAATATTAAGAGATACATTGTATTGATAAAATTTAATGGGTTATACTTGATGGATGTGTATACCACTATGTTATAATTAATGTTTTACGAAAATATAAAAAGGTATGTTGCTTTTCACAAAAGGACTTCTCCTCTCATGACTCTTATATAAAGTATTTTTCTCTTCAGCAAGAAAATACGATTAAAAACATAAGGGATTAAGTGGGAGAAAGAAGTTCTTCACAAAATTATCTGTAAGGATTTGTCAAGATTATCTTCAAGAATTCTTCATGGAACAATATATGTTTTCTTCTAATTAAGTGTGTGTGAAAATTATTCTATTATAAGAATTTAAGAATTATGATTATGTAAAATTATGATTTATTATATAGTATGGTTTAATTAATATGTGGTATCAGAGCTTTCGGTTAAAGAACTAATTATTTTTTTTAAGAAAATTTTTTTCTTAAATTATATAATTTAATAACTAATCAGAAAAATAAAAATAATGAAAACATCTTGTTATTAATAATTGGGGAATGAAGGCATGATAATGATCAATCTTGATGATATTATAATGATTACTAATGATGATGTGATGATGATAGCATGCAATATTCACAATTTTGTAAATAACTTTGTTTTATGATATGTTTAATGTCAATATAATGAATATTATGTTTTAACGTTTATATATAAAGAAATTATGTATTTAAATAAATAATATGTACATGATAAGCAAATATTGTATGATTATTATACTACTATGTGTGAAGTTTTCAATAATATATAGAATTATGTATATGTGAATGCTTTGAAAAACTAAACTTTAATGTTCATTTATTTGCTCATTATGATTTAATGCTTCTTTGAATCAAGCAAAATATTCTTGAATTATGTTAGTTTGTTAGTCACCAAAGTGGCCAAATTTTAAGATTTCATGAATATCAAGTTAAATTAAATAGATTTTTATACATTATAATAGTTTGTTAGTCACCAAAATGGTCAAACTTTATATATTTTACAAATTTCAAATTAATGATTATTTTCAATTACTTATAATTTAAGGATGCCAATGAATGGAAATGATAAAACTATTGTGGGCAATTAAAGTTCATAATTATAAAGCATTTAAGGACTGCCTAAAGGTTGATTAGTTATCTTATAATTCATGAACATGACGGTGGCAATTAATTTATTACTTTAAATTTATTTTGTTTATTCAAAGATAATAAACTTATTTATAAGCAATATTTTAATTACCAAATCATGTAAATATTTTTTCTTATCATTAATGGTTTTATATGTGTGTCTTAGTATTGCCTAAAAGAGATTGCGATATATATACATATGATGTTTGAATCTATATTATGTGTAACTCAAAGGATTAACGCATAAGCACTTTATGTATTTGTAGTATCTACTTTTATATGATGTTTGAATCTATATTATGTGTAACTCAAAGGATTAACGTAGGAAGAACTTTATGTATTTGCAGTATCTGCTTCTATATGATATTCGAATCTATATTCTGTGTAACTCAAAGGATTAACGTATAAGCACTTTATGTATTTGCAGTATCTGCTTCTATTTCTCTTCATTCGCAAGCCTTGTATGTTATAAAGTTTAACGGGCTTAATTTACTACATGGTGTGAACAAATTCAAATTCATTTAGATGTTTTGGATCTTGATTTAGAAATCCTAACTGATAATGTGAGATCCCCAATTTCCATGTAATTCCCCCATGTTTGTAAAGTATTTCAATCAAGATGATTAAATAAATATGAAGTTTAATGTATGAATGATGTATACATGATGTATGTAATATGGAAGAAATAATAAAGTTGGGTGTCAATAAGTCAAATGATTTATTAGGTTGATATCAGAAAAATATTAAGAGTATGAGACAAGAAACAAAATCAGATTTTTGATTGGTTAATTAAACACATGTGGCTTATGCATGAATGGAAGAAGGAAAAGAGGGATTTAATGGGTCAAATGGTCTTGAGTCAAAGGGATAAAGTTGGCTGAGATGATTAAAGGGATAGAGGTGCATTTAATGCAAGTGCATGAGTCACCCCCACCAGCCATCACCCAACGTCAGCTTCTCTTCCCAGCTCTCCCTCTCATGCCATCTCCAAGCTTCCAAGTTTCCATTCTAAGTTCCTTGACAAACCCCCTCACTCTTTCACCAATTCACTAAGTTCGTAGAACGAAAAATAATCCTTGTCGTTAGACTAGGTGATATCCAAAGTTTGATAGATTGAATCCAAGTATTGGAGAAGATCTTAACATCTGAAATTCTGGTCTCTAGTAAAGGTAAGAGAAGAAAATGATTTAGTCAATTTCATTAATGGATTTGAGTTGTACTGAGTTGATATGGTATGTGTATGTAGTTTAATTTAAGGTTTGATGTGGTATGATGATTTCAGATTTGAAGGAGTGAAAGCTAGGGTTGACGCGCCAAGTGATTTCGCGTTCCCGAAGAAATCGAGGTAAAGAATTTATGTAACGGACGTAAGGTGGCTATGTCCGCATGTTTTACCATGTTTTTATGTGGTTTGGAGAGAAGTATCAGTTGATTTTTTGCAGGAAAAGGTGCATTTTCGGACTTGTCTCCTAGTACCAATTAGGCTAGGGGCAGCCGACTGCCCTAAAGGGAAGTCGACTGCCTAGAGACAACCAAAACGTCATTTTCCAAAAACCGATGCAAACCAGTCGACTGCTATGTAAGCCAGTCGACTGCTATTTACCCAGAAGCATTCTGTTTCAAACCAGTCGACTGCTATATGGGACAGTCTACTGCTATTTGCTAAATTGCATTATGTTTCAAAAACAGTCGACTGCTATATGGACCAGTCGACTGCTATTTCTTAGGAAGCATTCTGTTTGAAAACTAGTCAACTGCTATATGGACCAGTCGACTGCCCCCATGTATTTTCAAAAAAATGAAAATATCGAAAATTTAAATGAAATTAATTTCGATAAAAGAAATTATGAAGCAGCAGCCGACTGCCCAATGAGACCAGTCGACTGCCATGTATGAAAAGAGCTTTCAAAGCTTATTTGATTAAAACACAAAAGTGTTTTCTGAAACAGTATATTACAAATGTTTTGAGACTATGGACTGCATGATGATTATGCATTTCTGATGGCTGAGAGACTCTGATCAAGTCCTCAGTAATATGTATGTTAAGCAAGGAACCCTAGTCCGGTCCTTAAGACCATAAGTGATACCTGACTAGTGCTCACTGTGGTATTATTAAGGCAGGAGAGAATCCCTGACCTCTACATGGTATACCAATGTACTAATGCATGATTAGAGTCATATAAATGGGAATGAACGGTTTATATGACAATGCAATCGCTTAAATATTGTACATAGTCTCCATCTATTTCAAAGTACAAGATGTATGTATGAAGAACTATATGATGTATGTTTTTAAAGTATGTTATGAAGTATGATGTTTTAAAGAAAGAAGTATGACGCATGTTTTATATGTATGCTATGTTTTAAAGGAAGCATACAAAGTATGATTGCCATGTCATTTGAAATAAATATGCATGGTTGCAAACAATGCATGAAAGATGTTTATAATGCATGTTTTATAATGCTTTACATGACATTATAGAGCCAAGTAGGAAAAGTGCATATAGAGGCATAGCACGCTCTTTTACATACTTTTCTTACTGAGCGTAAACTCACCCTTTTACGACCATTTTTCCTACAGATTACCTGAAGTGAACCCCGCTCCGACTAGAGGAGCTTGTTTTTGAAGAATTGAAGTGTACCTTCTCGATACGCTTCCCAATTAGTATAGAAGGTATACTCATATGTTTATGTATAGCAAAGTTTGATTCAGCTACGGTACAGTACAAGTAGAAATTTGTGTATATAGTATATCGAGGATATAGGTTAAGATGATGTATGAGATCCTGTGGAAATGGAATGATATTTATATATATCATTTTTATGCTTATGGAAATTGAATAAAAATTTTATGAGCTATTAAATAATTAGCTTAAGAATAAGGAAAGAGTGACACTGGATGAACTAAATCTAAATAAAGAAGGAAAAGGATAAGAGATAAGATGGAGTGATGGGGACGTCACAGATAAGCCCACTGCTATTACTGATTCTAGTAGTATTGAAGAAAGATCTTTTCATAAAGCTTGGGAAAGATCAAACAAAATGAGCTTAATGTTTATGTGAAAACAATATTAAGTCAACAATTCCTGCTACTGATAATGCTAAGGAATTCCTAAAGTTTGTGAAAAATATATCTCAATCTGAATTTGCGGATAAATCACTTACTGGGACATTAATGGATACACTCACCACCATAAAGTTTGATGGTTCTTGTATCATGCATGAACATGTCACTAAGATTACAAATATAATAGCAAGATTAAGATCTATGGGAATGAAAGTTTCCTTGTACAATTTATCATTAACTCCTTGCCCTCTGAGTATGGTTCATTCCAAATAAATTACAACACCATTAAGGATAATTGGAATGTGACTAAGCTGCAATTTATGCTCATTCAGGAGGAGGCAAGACTTAAGAGGCAAGGAATTCGCTCTGTTAATCTCATAGGCCGTCAATGAGCTAAAAGTAAACAAGGAAAGAAGTATGGAAATAGTAATAAAGGACCGCATAATGTGTCATCTACCTTAATCACCAAGAAGGAACAAAATAAATATAAGTGTCATTTCTATGAAAAGCCTGGACACTATCAGAAAAACTGCCTAGAACGTAAAGCTTGGTTCGAAAAGAAAGGTAAGCCTAGTGCTTTTGTATGTTTCAAATCTAATTTGGTAGAAGTTCCTTATAATACTTAGTGGATTGATTCTAGTTGTACCACTTGCATTGCAAATACGATATAGGGATTCCTTACGACCCAAACCATAAACCCAAATGAAAAGTTTATTTTTATGGGAAATAGAGTTAAAGCTCCAGTTGAAGCCATTGGAACTTATTGTTTGATTTTAGATTCTTGACATCATTTGGACCTTTTTAAAACTCTTTACATTCCCTTTATTTCTTGAAATTTAGTTTCTCTATCTAAACTTGAAGCTGCTAGATATTCTTTTAAATTTGGAAATGGTTGTTTCAATTTTTTAAGCATAACCATCTTATTGGTTTTGGTGTTCTTTATGATGGTTTATACAAATTAAAGCTTGATAACCTTTTTGCTGAACTTTAATGACCTTACATCATAATGTTGGCACTAAATGTGGTTTAGTGGATGAAAGTTTAGCTTATTTGTGACATAAACGTTTGAGTTATATATCCAAAGAAAGAATACAAAGATTGGCAAAAAATGAAATCCTTTTGATTTGGATTTTACTAATCTTGGTACTCGCGTGGATTGTATTAAGGGGAAATTCACAAAACATACAATTAAGAAAGCAACCTGTGAAACCCGATTTTATAATACTGCACATCATATTTTCGTAAATCCTTGATAGTGGAAATAAATTAATTAGTGAAATTAAATAAATATTTAATTTGATTTTCCACTTAGAAATTGGAATAATTGGATTTATAATTTATAATATAGTGTATAAGAGGTGAAATAAATATTTTATGATGAAGTAGAGGTATAGAAAGAAATAAAGAAAATAAATCTGAAAATTTATACATGGAAGTGATATTTCCATAGTATAATATATAAATATGTGAATTATAAGAAAGGGAAATTTTATTTGTTGGACATATGTTAAATTATCATTGGAGGAACACACCAAAGAATGGGAGAATTTAACTCAAAAACTGATTAGGAAAATTGGCAGCATGTACGCCACTTCTTCTTTCTCTTTGTGTTGCACGGCTGAAAATTTGTCCAAAGAAGTGAAATGTAAAAGCTAACATGTAATTAATTTTGACTGAAGAATACATCAAAAGCAAGTAAAACAAGTCAAAGAAACATGCAGCCCACTTTTTTGCCGTCAATCCCTTGCTGTAGTTTTCTTTCTTCTTGTTTTAATGCTCAATAAATAAAAGGAAATGATGAAAAGAAAGAGAAGAGAAAAGATAAGGGAAATATTGTATTTGGAAATATGGTAAATTGCTATTGGATGAAGCTTGCAAAAAGGAGATGGAAATGGTCAAAACCGATCAACATAGTGGTTTTCACGCCACTCACTTTGCTGCTGGATTGATTTCTTAGCTGAATCCACTTAAAGGAGAGTGAATTGAAATATTTATTGTATAAAAGGCCACATAATTGATACTTAAAAGAAAAAAAGTGCAATATCTAACATGGATTATTTTTATTGGCCGGAGAATGTAAAAAGATGATGGAAATAAGTCAATAAACGGCAACAAAGAGTTTGCATAGCCATTCCTTTTTTGCTGCAGATCTCTTCAGAATTAAATGCTATGTAAGACAAAAAATGATGAGGAAAATGGATAAGTAAGATAGGTGGCAAATTCATATTTGATAATATGAATAAAAGAAGACTAAATGGAAGTTTAACTTCAGCAAATTCTTTCTTCCTTACTGATTTTGTTCTATTGCTCCAAGATTTTCTGTTTGGCTACGTGTTCTACTCTGTTCTTGCTTCCGTTTATTCCATGGATTTTTAGCAAAATCTCATCTTCTTAATAGCTAATCCCTTAACCCTTTTAGTAAGCCTTCCGTCCATTTTTAAAACTACCTAAAAGACCAAGAAAGGGAGGATTTACGTGGAAGGAAGCAACACAAAACCTTGAGCAGTTTAGTCGGTTAAGGTATGGAGACTTTATTTCCTCTTGTTTTAATTAAATTCAAAGTTATGTTCTAGCTCAGTTTAAGGTATAAAGAAAGTTTATGAAGTTGGTTTTCCATGGGATTGACCAGATGAGAAATTGCCATGGGAATGGAGTTTCGGTTGACATGTAAATGAGTAATATTTTGTGTTTTTCATGCAAGAAATTAATAGGAAATGATTAGTAAATGAAGAAATTGAGTTAGAAATATTTAATTATGGGAGAATTTTGAAAATCAAAATCTTACCATTTTATGGACTCCCGGTGGAGGTGTGAATTCATGGAGGACATATAATTCTTGCATGAAAATGATATAAAATAATAGCATATGATGAAATAAAATGGATGAGAAATGTTAGACTTCCATAAAGGAAACAAAAGCAGGAAAGAGTGCAATTAGGAGGGGGGAGGGGGTTTCGGCCACGTTGTTTTGGCCATGATGCCACATTTAATTTTATGGTTTAATAAGGGAAAGTGAATATAGAAATTAGAAGAAAAAGATTTGTGAAATTGGAACCGAAAAAGGAGCTAAAATGAGAAAGTTCAATTTTAGCACTAGTATAAATAATACAGGTTGTGCTTGTACTGTGTCATTAGTGGCTGCATTTTATAAAAGCTAGTGACTTAAAATTAAGAGGAAAAATGTTGATAAATTTGGATAAAATTATTTTGCAGCCGGGAATTACGAAATTCGGTAGGCACAACTGGGAAGCTCGGTTTCATAAAACAGGTAAAGGGGAGTATGTGAGTTGTAGTGATATAGTGAAACGCATGTTTTATTAAGCCAAAATTTATGAGAATATTGGATGCATGATTTGGTTTGAAAACATGCAAAATTGTGGTTGATAAGCTGGTTTATATACTACGATTTGTGTGGAGGAGGTTAGGAATCCACAACTGTTATGCTGTCGGAAAATTTCCTAAAACATTCTAAAATATTATAAAATATTTTAGAAGCATGAAATGATTTAAATGGGAAATTTTAAATATAATTTCCACCAATTTTCCATAAGTTGGAAATGATGAGAAAGTTATGAAAAATTTAACATGTTATATATTTTTATTAAAGTGAGAATTTGATTTATTTTATATGATATTAAATATTCAAATGAATTTTTATTTATTTTCTCACTTGATACATGAATATTTACTGATGGATTTACTGTACATGAAAATGGAGAATAAAATACCTTTTTAGAAATTAATTCTTTAAATAAATAATGAAATTTACAAAATGTTTCTTAAAGGTATTTTTGAGAAATAAATTGAATTTGAGACTTAAAGGATTCATGCTTTACTGTTATACTGTTACTGTCACGTGGCTAATTGACCGGTTAGTCATCAGCGGTCTCAGAGGCACCTAGCAAGTGTACATCGAGGACCACTTATAGATTATGGCAATAGATTTAACTATATATTGTTACTGTGTTCCTTCGAGAACGATTACTGTGTCCCTAATGGACGATTATAGCATGATACCATGTAGGGTGATGCCTAGTCTCAACTTACTGTTTACTGATACAGCACTGTGAATCACTAATTAATGCTTATTGAAATTGTGAACTACTGTTTATTACTACTGAACTGTGATTCGCTGTTTAGTGCTTTATCAAACTTATTACTGTTTACTGAACTGAAA
Source organism: Heritiera littoralis (assembly GCA_031772115.1). Classification (NCBI taxonomy): domain Eukaryota; kingdom Viridiplantae; phylum Streptophyta; class Magnoliopsida; order Malvales; family Malvaceae; genus Heritiera; species Heritiera littoralis. The sequence continues at coordinate 359,098 of JAPDPK010000053.1, read as the reverse complement.
GCCACTGTCTACTGTTTACTGAACTGGTAGCTACTGATTACTGCTTACTGAAACGAAACCTATTGATTTCGGTTTACTGAACTGAATTGTACAAAATAATGTTTATTGAACTGAAAGGAAATTACTGTTATCGAGAAATAATATTTTGAAAATTATTTCTTAAATGGAAATAATTACTGAACTTTTATCCAGTGATTTGGATATTTATAAGCTACTGTACTAAAAAGACTGTTTACTGTAACTACTGTTTTACCACTGTACTATCATGTGTTTTGAAATTGGTGTACTGAAGTGATATAATAAAATGGTTTATACCACTTTTATAATTATGAGAAAAGAGAAGGAAATTGTTTTGAAATAAAACAATTTATTTATTACTCTCTATAGTTGCTCTGGGTTTTCGGGACAAAACAGGTATTTCAAAATACCTTCCATGCTCCATCTGGATTTTTCGACCAACTATAGTATCCTTCCTTTACTATGTTTAGTACACCGTTACGAAATAAATGTTTTACGGCATATAGTTTTCATTATATCAAGCAGCATACGACTCCTTTACTGAGCATGTGGTTTGCTCACCCCTTACTTTCAAATTTTTTAGATTAATCACAAGGATTATTTGATGGCCTCTTCGGATAATTATAGCTGCGAGTAGCCCACTGAGACAAAAAGCATTGAAATTTAAAGGTACAATCACTTCTCTTATATATTCAGACACTTGCATACAGTACTACTTCATTGTAAAATAGAGACAGGGGATGTAAAGTGTAAGGAATATTGTAAAATTACATATTCCGAATTTTATCAATAAATAAATGTTCATTATTTATTATTGTTACTATTGAAGTGTAAAGGCATAACAGACAGCTCAACCATAAAATCGTGTGTAAAATATGATATTTACTGTACTATGGACTGTTACAGATTTAATGGTATCAGAGTAAAGTTGGCCTGATTTCTGTTGATACCTATAGAACAGAAAGTGTTGAAAAAGGTTAACATCCCTTGTAATACTGTATAGTCTGAATGGATAGAGAAACCAAGTGACTGTAAATTATGTTAAGAGTTTAAAATGGTGTGAAAGTTTTTGAATCAAGGGTTACAAAAAGAAATTGTAATCCGAGAATTTTACGTGAAATAGGTGATCTTATAATCTTAATGTCAGGTCTGTTCAGTAAGGTACAAAGAAGAACTCGATGAGGGCCCCACCAGGACTTCTCTGTCCGAATCGAACTAAGACTTTGAAATGATGATATTGGAGTGGAATAGAATATCATCAATGTATAGATCTTAAGATCGCCTGCTTAACGGTATCTTGAAGAGAGAGAAATAAACGGGGAAGTGACGAACATGCCCCTATATTGAAATAATGCCTTTGAATCATAGTTGACTAAATTGATCCGGGACTGATTGATGGTGTAAAGAATATGTTACATGTATAATGGTCCCTACTATGAGCCCCACTTATACTTTGATGAATAATGCGACCCGGAGTGTATACTGTGGGAGGTCGCGAGATAGTCGATCCTGTTATAGATTTTTAGGGCCTGAATTAAAAGCGAAAAGACGAGGTATTTGATTAGGGATTAATGGATATTATGAAAAGTGATACACTTACTGAGTGTAACTGAAAAGGTGAATTGTGTATTGATGATTCAATACCAATGTTACTAATTTTGGTTCTATATATTCCTTCTGTTTCTTATGGAAACAAATCAGATATTTATAGAACCAAAATATTTTGGGTATGCTTTACAAAATGATATACTAGATAGACATGAAGAAATGTGTATAAAAGCTGTTAAGTGACTATAAGAGAATCACAGTTAACCTGAGTTATTAAATGAATATGATTTTAAAGTAAAATTACAGGATGTAAATGACGAAACATCCAAGATGGTATGAGGTTATGATTTAAAAGTTACTGAAGGTAACTTCAAATAAATTTCTGGAGTAGAATAGATTTGAGAGATCATTGACATGATTCACTGTATGAATTCCATTTCTAAGCTCTTACCAGAGAACATAAAAGAGTCTGAAGAGCTTAAGAAATTAGTCCGAAAAATTGTGGATAAAGAATTTATTATAATATGTGTTTGGAAGAAACACTGATGATCTCATTAGAGAGAGTATAAGGGATTCCTAAGATCAATCTCTGAACAGTGTGTCAATAGATGAAAGCCTGGAGATCTATGTTTATAAGATAATATTTAGGACTCGGTATAACTCTTACGAGTCCTTTGTGGTACTTAAGAGACTTATGAAATATCCTGTGAAGTATGTGAGTTTAATGAATGAAATATTTCAACTACATACAGATAAATTATAAAGGCATGAAACCACGAGATGTGAATATGTATATTTATTTGAAGAATATAAGCAGTACCCTTGATTAATTTCACAACTTCTGGAAATCGAATAAAATAAATGATTGGTTGAGAAGTTTGTGGAATTGGCTGCTTCACTAATATGATTCATACATGTTAGAAAATTAAATGGGAGTGGATGAATATATGAGAGTATAGTATTCGAAAATGTTAAAAAGATCTTAACGAAAGAGTACTATATCACTTGGAAAATCAATTGGAGTGATAAGTGCGAAAAGATGAAAATGCATTAAGAAGATAAATCATATGATGGTAAGGGAACATGAGTTATGAAATAGTTCCCAAATCTAAGATTGAATGTGATTTCCTCTGATTATTATGTGGTTATGGCTAGATAAAAGATCGAGCCAAACTTAACAGATAAAATTAGTATACTCAGAAGAGAAAATAAATAAAGGCATTACTGCCAGTTATGTAAATGGATGTGTGTGTATATATATATATATATATATATATTGGAATTGTGAAAGAGCATAAGTAATGTGGAGACGGAATTGGTATTTTGATAAATTCAATTACAGAATTTGATTGTGATAAGATTACATCCTCAGGTACATCCTCCAATTAAGTGACATTACATGTACCATGAGAATGAGGGATGTAATGATAACTCAATATGAAAAGAGATATCAAGGAAAATTATTACCTAATGTCTCATTCACTGTAAGTGATGGTTAACATTAAAGTCTGCAAGTGCAGTGCAGCCTTAGCTAACTGTGAAATGATTATTATGGGATAGTAATGAATTCGAAAGAATCATGATGTCATAGAAGTGATTATAGATTGAGTGACCAAATTGATTCACTTCTACATCATCAAGTTCTTGATCTCTTGAGTGCCCTAGTCGATATATATCGGTGAAATGGTGAGAATGTATGTGAAGTTCCAATGAGCGAGTACATGTGATATGGATCCCTGATTTGCCATATTTGCTATAAAAGAATAGCCAAAGGCTTTGGGATTCCAAATTTACTATCAGCACCGCTTCTTATAGATGTAAATTCCGAGTGCATTGTGTAGACGCTCAATGATATATTGAGAGCAAGTGCACTGGATTTAAAAAGCTACTGGGATAATTACATACGATTAATTAAAATTGTTTAAATAATAGTCACCAAATTATTGTCGACTTGGCACCAAATGGGTAATCAGTGATAAAATGTGTGAATTATCTACCGTATGAAAAGAAGTGAAAATTGTTAACTCCCAAAGATGATAAATAATTTCCGGGAGTATAAATTGATTGTGAAAATGGAAATATGGTGGCTTAAAGGAAATTCGGATTAATGTGAGAATATTAGATATTTTAATGATCCATGTGATTAATGTGACTCTTCGATGCCAAAACTTATCATCATAAATGAAATAATAAGAGATACATTGTAGTATTGATAGAATTTAATGGGTTACACTTGATGGACGTGTATACAATTATGTTATGATTAATGTTTTACAGAAATGTGAAAAGGTATGTTGCTTTTCATGAAAAGATTTCTCCTCCACTACCCCTACCTACCTATATAATGTATCTTTCTCTCCGTCAAGAAAATACGATTAAGAATCCAAGGGGTCAAGTGGGAGAAAGAAGTTCTTCACGAAATTATCTTTAAGGATTTGTTAAGATTATCTTCAAGAATTCTTCATTGTGCAAGGTATGCTTTCCTTTAATTAAGTGTGAAAATCATTCTATTCTAAGAACTTGGGAATTTTGATTATCTAAAATTATGGTGTATTTACATAATGCAATTTAATTAACAACTAGATGCATAAAAGATTATAAAGATATGTACCATTACTAGAAAAAATATCATATGTTACGATTACGTAAAAACATTTATTATGATTACTAAAAAAGCTCGTAATCTAATATCTTTAACTATAGTTTTAAAAATTTAACGACATTTTTTCAAATTCCGAATGCCATGTCTCTAACTACATTTATATAAATAGTGTAATCTAAGTAAGATAATAAAATGGGATTCGATAGGGCAAATATTCACTAATTTGTATAAAAATTTGAGTTCTCACACATTCCATATGCTTCGGATATTGGATTTATTATGTACGCCATGTTATGTACTAGGCTTGATGTCTCATATGCTTTAAGCATGTCAATCAGGTTTCAAGCTAACCCAGGTGAGCGTCATTGGGTGGCAGTTAAGAACATCTTTAATTACTTGAGAAAGACTAAGGATGCTTTCTTATTTTATGGAGGAGAGAGTGAGCTTGTTGTAAATGGTTACAACGATGCCAGTTTCTAGTTAGATAATCATGACTTTAAGACACAATCTATGTATTTTACTTGAGTAGTGGCATTATGAGTTGGAAGAGTTCATAACAAGAGATAGTAGCTGATTTTATGATTGAGGTTTAGTATATATCAGGTTCAGATACAACTAAGGAAGTTGTTTAGATCAAGAAGTTAATCATAAAACTTGGAGTGCTCCTTAGCATTATTGATCTAATGGCACTCTATTTTGACAACAATGGAGTCATTGCACAAGCTAAGGAATCCTAATCTTACAAGTGGTCCAAACATATACTCAAGCACTTCCATTTGATCAGAGGGATGATATAGAGAGACGAGGTGAATATATGGAAAGTACACACAAAGGTATTATCACAGCAGAAGCATGATACGCATGTTAGGTCATTTAGTATTAGATACATAACCAATTAGCTGGGTACAAGTGGGAGAATGTTAGTGTATGCGCTATAAGCAAGTCAGATTTGGACTTGGATTACACTTATGCATTGCGATTGTTTATGTTATTTGATAATAAATGGCATTTACTTATCATTATTGACTATATTTAATTTGCTGTCATATGATAAAGTCCCTAGAATAGCATATTTGTATTAAGGAAATCAAAGAGTGACTTTGATGATGAGATCATTATGATACAAAGAATCCTTAAATATCCTTAGTCGTAATATCACTAAGAAGGGACATCAATGATACAGTAAGACTAACATTTGTTAGATTCCTTTGGGTGACTGATCTTATAAGTCATGAATACGATGATATCCAGATCATCACATGAGTGACTATTGTGAATGAATACTTTGGATTGACCAATTATGATAACTTTATATGGATCGTTACATTGAGTGTCATTAGATGTTCTAAAATGGCAATGGTATATGTGATCCTTAGCCTTGAGATCACCATGGTATCCTATATGTGAATTGGTCTACTTTGATGCTAGAATAACTGAATGAAAGTTGCAAGTAAGATAGTAATTAGGTATATCATGAATCATATGAGGGTTGTGAGTGATCAAGATAGGATTCGTCCTTCTTGATTACAAGAGTCTATATCTCAAGACCTCTCAATAGTTATGGATAACTGGAAATCTGTGGCCACAGTACAAATGAGATTCAAGATGAGATTTTGAATTCATTGAATCATTCGACTCGAGATTGTGAATAATTGTAGTAAAGCATTAATAGAGATGACAGGTTCCATAATCTATGTTCAACTGAGATATTAGGTGATGAAAAGATTGAATTATATCGTAATTGCTCATGGAAAGGTTGTCGTCAACTCACTGACATTTTCATTACCTAGGTAGCCAATTGCTTTGCTAGATGCTAACCATGGCTTGTGATTTATGAAAAAGATTCTAAATCACTACTAACATAATGGGAACCTAAAGGGCCACATACAATAAGAGTATGACCAAAACAAGGTAATTAGAGTTGGATTCATGTGATAAACCCTAGTACAGCACAACCCAATATCCATCTCAATAGGTACATCTACTTTTCCAATATCAACCCACATGAAATCGTTCATATAACACTCATCCGAGATCAATATTAATCCACATCATCATTATTCCATCCGGTATCTTAACCCATGTAGCATATATAATGTGCTTTCAAAGCTCATATGCAATGGTTATAAAACATACTGCGTGAGAAAAATCATGTCGATATAAGTCTCAATGTACAAAAACCAAATGCTCAAACAGTATGAAAACCATTGTATAAAACACCAATGGTGTCGTAGGGTTCAAAACATATATTGAGACTTAATTCATGCTTAAGCTCAGGTGCATGATACAAAACCATCAAAATTAATCACCAAGGCCAAGATGATGCTCAGGCTCAAGGTCCAGTATATATAAACTACTATTAAATATGGTTTTTAGAATTAAAACATGATGGTTAATCAATCAAATCTATTCAATGGAGATATGGCATAATCAATTACAATATTAAATTCGTATACGTCTAAATAATCATATCATATCATATACATCCAATCAATTAATAAAGTTTTAATTCCACTATAACTATCAGTGGATCGGAAAGGCCCCAATAGAGAAGGATTGTACCTATGGCCATGGTAAACTTTGGTCTCATTAATCAAATGAGGGTGCAGACTTATGCTAGAACTCGTCTGACACGTCCAAATAACCTTATCAGAATCCCATCTGATAAGTCTGCATGTATGCCTAGGAACACCGGTCACTCAGGTGTGTCCATTTGTGCTTTATTGATGTCAATATACATATGCCAAAATCTCAAAAGAGTTCGACAAACATCTTTAATTTAATCATTTCAGAAAACATGAAAACCTCTTTTTCAATGTGGTTCATAAATCATTTGAACAGATATATATATATATATATATATATACACGAATCATGTTTTCTTTCAATTATGCCGAACTTTACAAAATCGAACATGTTCATTTATAAATCTCAAATCAATGCATTTTCAATAAAACTCATGTTATGTAGCTTGTGCATACTTAAAGCCATGATTAAAACATGAGTCCAAATCTCGTGGTATGCATGTGCACAATGTTGATGTAGTCCCACAATCATGCAATCTAATTCAACATCAACCATAGCGCATATCACCTCATAAACAAATTTCGACCTGGTAACCTTCATATCCACAAAATTAAGTATACACAAGTCATGTCCGTTCGTGAAGCTCAATATCATAGCCATTCAGTTCATATCACAATACTGATACTAAGACCCCAACCATTAATATGGGTCCTCTTAGTATCTCACCAATATATAATTATTATAAAAAAATCACTTAAATATCAAAATAATACAATATTGATAAATTACATTTGAACCTTTTTTTTTGAAAATTAAATTTTATTGAAGCCAAAGAAAATTATATCCAAGCGATCAAATCAGAATTATGATGAACCCTCGATTTAACAAGAAAGTCAGCAAGTGAGTTTGCTTACCTAAAAACATATAGAAAAGTAATTTCCCCAATACATGAGTAAAGGTTAAAGAGTTTGTTAAACATCTTACTGCATTTCCATGGACACTCTCCAACTTTCTTGAGCCATGAGATAACCACCATTGAATCACTTTTGACGATAAGTTTCGGAATTAGGTTGATGTTTGCTTTGACAATGCTAGTAAGAGCTTCCACCACCGCCAATAGCTCTGCCAAATTTGAATATGCAATTCCTGTATTTTTTGAGAAGATGAGAACAAAATGACCTTTATAATCTCGAATAACGCCTTTAATACCTGCTGGACCTTGTTTGCCCAAGAAGGAGCCATCAACATTTATTTTCCAAAAACCCTTCGGAGGTGGTGACCAAAACAATTTGATGCGATCTGGTATCTTGTGAGAAGGCAAAGCAGCATCATGAATATTCAGAGCCAAAATAAAACAATCAAAATTTGGAAATTTAGCTTGAAGCCACCAACTAAGTCTTGTTTTATCAAAAAGTAGATCTGATCCTTTGAGATGTCTTTATTGCTATAGATCTTTTCATTCCTGGAAAGCTAAACTAACCATAAGACAACATAGAAAAGAGTGATCCAGATGCTTTTTTGGTTAGCTTTTGTATTAAGATCCATCCACATTTGAAAGATATTTTTCAAGTCACTTGGCAGCACCCATGTTAAATTCCACCATCTGATGCACTGACACCACACCTTCCATGTAAAACCATAAAAAAGGAGAAAATGATTCACTGTTTCCTAATGGTTACAGAAGGCACATTTATTTTCCACATTTCTTAGGCATCCTCTGCGATGAAGAGTATCAAGAGTTGGTATTGATCCCCGAAGAGCATTCCAACAAAAAAGCTCTACCTTTGGAGGGCAGAACCTTTCCAAATGAAGCTTTCGATAAGGTTGATAGTCCAAACATCCTTGTCAGTTTCAAGCTTGAAGGATTTAGAACTAAAGATGTCGTTTGAGGTATGAAGCCAAATTAATTTATTAGCAACATGAGGAGAGATAGTGATGGAATTAAGAAGATTATTAAGGCTGTTCCAGGCATCAATTTCCCAGTCAAAAAGTTGGCTCCTAAGGTTGATTGTCTAGACCCAAGAAAAGCCATTCCATCTACCAAAATCTTTGATAAGTCCACACTTATTTACCGACAAAGCAAAAAGTCTTGGGAAGGAATTGGATAAAGTAATGTTTTGGATCCACTTGTCTTTCCAAAATTTGATTCTTGAACCATTACCTGCACAAAAAACAAAACTAGAATTTATAAGGTTAGTATGATCTCCCTTTGCCCAATTGTTTTGTATGTCACTCCACACTCTCGAAAGAGATCTTGAATGGCGTAGGGTTGGCCATAAACCCAAAGGATCCATATTATATTTTCCACATATGACATCTTTCCACAAAAGGTGAGCACCTCTTCCAAATCTCCAAGGCCATTTCAGTAAGAGAGCTTGGTTACAAGTGGATAAGTTAATAACACCTAAGCCACCAGATTTCTTGCTTTTGCAAATGGTACTCCAATTCACAAGCCTCATTTTCCTCTTATCTTCAATATCACCCTAGAAAAATTGTCTCTAAATTTTCTCTAATTGATTTTTCACACCATTGGGCATTTTGAAAAGAGACATATAATAAATCAGGAGATTGGAAAGGGTGGATTTAATTAAAGTCAGCCTACCAGCTGTAGATAAAAATCTTCCTTTCCAATGGTTGAGCCTGCTCTTGAAGGCATTGATAACTAGTTGCTACGTTGAAGCCAATTTTGGATTTGCTCCTAGTGGGAGACCAAGATATTTGCAAGGTAAGAAATCCACCTTACAGTTGATCTGGGCTGCCCACTCAACCAAATGATGTTGATCAGTGTTCACGCCATATAAAGAAGTCTTTTGAAAATTGACCTTTAATCTCGATAAAAGGTAGAAACAATTGAGAATTCTCTTGATAGCCTTGAGTTGATTTTCTTGAGGTTCACAGAAAATAATTATGTCGTCAACGAACTGAAGATGAGTAATATAAAGGTTGCCTTGCCAATTTTAATTCCAGAAAAAAGACCCAAGGCAATAGCTTTTGATAAAAGTATGCTTAAAGCCTCTGTCACCATGATGAAAAGAAAAAGGGACAGAAGATCTCTTTGGCGAAGATCCCTGCTCATATTAATAGGCCTCAAAGGTGGTCCATTGATATGAAATTGAAGCTGAAGATATACAGCACTCAATCCAAGAGATCCATCTATTTCTAAATCCCATACATTTTAAGATATCAAGAAGGCAGCTCTAGTCAACCTTGTCAAAAGCTTTTTCAAAATCGAGCTTAAGTGCCAATCCACCCTTCCTAGATTTCTTCATGGAATCAATGATTTCATTTGCAATGAGACTGTTGTCCATGATATGCCTTCCTTCAATAAAAGCTGATTGGTTGGAACTGATAAGAAAGTCCATAACACCTTTCAATCCATTGGCGAGAACTTTTGCAAGAATTTTATAGATGCTGCAATGAGCGAGATAGGCCTGAAATCGCTCAAAGATTCAGTGCATTGCTTTTTGGCAATGAGAGTGATAAAAGAACAGTTTACTCCCTTAGGGAGTTTGGCATTGCTGTAAAATTCATTCAGAAACTCCATGATCTTATCTTCAAACAACTCCTAAAACTTCTTGATGAAATTGAAATTAAAGCCATCTAGTCCTGATGCTTTGTCACCATCACATGCTTGGATTGCAGAAAAAGTTTCTTCTTTAGTGAAAAGAATCTCCACATCAACAGCTTGAGTAGGCGTCAACTTCTTAAAGTCAGAAGGACAACATTTGAATAAAGGTCTCATATCAGCATTGTATAATTCCTTAAAGTGGGACTCAACAGCTAATCTAATCTATTTTAGAGTATGGAACTGTTTGTTCCTATAAGTGATATGGCCCAAAAAGTTATTTCTCCACCTACTACTTGCGATGCAGTGGAAAAATCTGGAGTTCTTATCCCCCTCTTGGATCCATTTGATTCTAGCTTTTTGACTCCAAGTTCTTCCTCCACCAGTTGGATATGCCACATCTCCCTTTTTTTTTTTTGCTGAAATAAGGGACAAAAGTGAATTATATGTAGGTTTGCTTTCTAGTTCCTTTTCAAGATTACAAATGTCTTTGTCATCTTGTTCAATGTTTTCTGTCACTCCACCCTTGTGATAACCTTTCCATTGCCTGATATCTTTTTTCAATAGTTTCATCTTGTGAAGCAGTCTAAACCTAGCATAACCTTTGATATTGTAGCTACCCCATTTCTCTTTTATCAGATCATTAAAGCATTTTTCATCCAGCCAATGGTTGAAAATTTTAAATGGTTTAGGGCCCCAATCATAGACATCAGCTCCTACACATATTGCAACATGATCAAAATTTGAGCAATTAAGACTCCATTGATTAATAGTGTAGAACTCAGAATACCAATTAGAAGAGAGAAGGAATCTATCAATCCTGTTCATGGAATTTCTACCATGCCAAGTAAACTTTCTTCCAACAAGCGGCAGATCCATAAGCTCACATATGTTCACAAAATCCATGAAGTCATTGGAAGATCTAGAGCAATCCGAAATCCCAATCCTTTCTTCATCACAAAGAACGGTGTTAAAGTCCCCCGCCAAGCACCATAATTCATTTGGATCATTCATCAATCTAGCTAATTCCTCCCAAAAATCCTTCATGTCTTTGACATCATTTAGTGCATAGACATTAATCAAATTCACTATACCACTTTTGTTTGGGAAAGAGCCTTTAATCCATAAATACCTCTATAAAGCAAAGGCAAAGATTAAAGTGAAATCACCATCAACCCACATGGAAATGAGACCACCCGCGGCACCATTTGCATCACCGTGCACGAATCCGATTCGATTATTTCCCCAAAGTTGGTCAATTATCCGTTGAGAAGTTTGAGCCAATTTAGTTTCCTGTAAAAAAAACTAAATTCAGCCTTTCTTTTTTTAATGAGCTTCTTAAGTGCGAATCTCTTTCCTTTAATACCCAATCCTCTAACGTTGAATGAAACAATCTTCATTGTAAAATTAAAGAAACCCAGAAAAGAAGATGAGTACCTGGGAAGGATCTTAGGGGAAATCATCCATGTTCCTTTCTGCTCCATCCAACTCAATCAGTTTTTCAATCAAATGCTCCTCGGCAATAGTAGTAGTTAATCCCAAAAGTTTTGCCACTTCGAGTGTCTCTCTTGCCTTGTTCGATATAACTCTATTTCTTCCTCTAATATCATCATCTAATAACCCTAAAGCGCTGTTTGATAAATTGAAAAATTAAGTATTGAAAAATGAAGTATTGAATTTTTAGTACTTAATATAATAAGTATTGAATTTGAATTATGAAAACTGTTAGGTATTTTACTAAAAATTAAGTGTTGAATATAAATATATTGTTTGATAACAATTAATATTTGCAATTTCAAATTTTGTTATTTTACATTTTTACCTTTATTTTCATATTATTTCAAATAAATTTGAGTTTTCATTGATATATTCTATTTTATAATACAAGTATGAAATATGAGACAAACTATAACTATTAAATCCAAAAACATCATAAATTTAAAAAAAACTAAAATAATATTTAAATATAAATAAAATATTTTTTTTTGGAAATCAAAAACCTGAATCACGTTTAGATTAAAAAAACAATACAAATAAAAGTCCTAAATTATTTGTGGGATCATTACTTCTTCAAGGAATGATTTGCCAAAATAAACAGAACAAAAAACTTTTTGGATATTAATGACAATTAAAACATCAAAATAACAAAAGGTTGAAAAAAAAAACCAATATTCACCATTTTATGGTCTTCAAGGTTTGTAACATATCAACCTTCAGATTTTCAAAGTTTTCAACTTCAAACAAGTCAAATTGGGGGAAGATATTGACTTTTTTTCAATATCCATGCTCTAATAATAAAAGAATGATGGTTAAAAAACATTGAGTTTCATGAAATAATAATATAACATTGAGTCTAGTTTGAGTATATACGTAACCTGATAAATGAATAGATAATTATGTAAATTTTTAGAATAAAATAGTTTTATTTATTTATTTTTATTGATAAAGTGGTTGAAATTTTTCTACATTAAGTGATAAGTAGGTGTTTATCTACTTATTTTATTCAATGCTTTTTCATTGAAAATTTTCTTTTAAGTTAATTTTAAAATATAATATCAAACATATTGAAAAAATAAATCATTGAAAATTTTCAATGAATTAAAAATTTTCAATGGTTTAACAAACAACACCTAAGTCTTGGGCGATTTGAGCATCCACAATTATATCTCTGTTCAAGGTGTTCCCCCCCCCCCCCCCCCCCCCCCCCCCCCCCCCCCCCCCCCCCCCCCCCCCCCCCCCCCCCCCCCCCCCCCCCCCCCTCTCTTTTCTATTTCATACCTTTTCTTTTGGCTCCATTTTGAGGCATTTTAGAAGCTACCCGTTGATCGGCTAGATGATCCGAAATGCAGACAAATTTTCTAGTTCTCTTGCCTTCCGCTGTTGTGCAGTTTCTCCCGTTGGAGTGTGAATTTCATTAAACTCTGGATTAGAGATAGCCAAGCCGTCCATGTTAGATTCCTCCTCATTTCTTAAAGTTTTATCCATCTCCAAGTTGGCACCTGAGCACGAATCAAAAGGCCTATCCACCAAATCATTCTTCGAAATATCTCCCAAAGAACACTGGCCCAACATTCGGCCCAATTGGTCCACATTCGAGAACCCCCTCGCGCTGGCCTAACACAATAAAAAAACCTTGTTCTTCAACCCGAATTATCTCATCTATAAGGGATTTACCATTTCCCTCTGATGAATCATCCAATAAAAATCTATTTGAGAGAAAGTCTACCTCTTCATAATTTTTTTATTACAGCAAATCTCTGACAATTGAAGATGAACGTTCCCAACATCTTTATTATCCACTTTCCCCCAATCTAAAGACGGCTCATTATTGAGTTGTCTGATTGAGTCTTCTAGAAAAATTTTTGACGTTATGTTTTCTTGATCTCTATTGTCACCGTAATCTTCTAGGTTGCCGTCCTCCGGCATGTCCCCCAACGGTCATCATTACAATCGATAGTAGCCATACAATCATCTTCAACTTCCTTACACAAGTGATTTTCTAGAAGAGAATTTTCATAGCTTGAATCCTCCGATGACGATGATCTTTTTGGACTTGGTTTGTTGATAGTTTTAACAAATTGATTCCATAGGAGATCCAGACCCTTTTCCACTGACAGTTGGATCAAAAAAATTTCTCCATTCAAGGAAACATTGATTGAACTTGGAATGACTATGCCTTTTCTGACTAAAATGAGAACTCTTGCAAGATCCAGGCGCTTCTTTCTTAAGGTACTGTCATCTACAAAGATGAATTCACCCCATTGATCTCCAATCTTCTTAAAGAACAAACTATTCCATGCATGTAAAGGAAGACCTTCAATTTTTAGCCAGATAAATTTATCACCACATATATATTCTTTACTCCATGCTTTTACCCAAACAAACCATTCATTAAGCCATGTTTTCCCTTGATCTAACATACCCAACATTTCTTCTTTCGAATCAAATGAAAGCAATGCCCAACTTCCGCCCATAAGGGTTATGGAGAAATCAAGAAACCCTTCTTGAAGAATATGCTGCTGAAGGAGTTGGATTGGATGGAGTGCGGATTCTTTACCTTGGCAACAGCCGATCGCTCAAGCCATTTCATTTCTTCCTCATCAAAGCTTAATGCAATAGTCTCTGAAAGAGAGGAAGAATCAGGTTTACCAGTAACATTCGTGATTCTCATCTTATTCTTGCCATCTTTTTCAACCAGTCTATCTCTAGGAGGCTTCAACTTCACCATGTCTGCATAAGAATGAAAACCGGCTTTGTTGATGGGCCTTTGAGACACATTTTTGGTCCTTTCTTTTCTTCTGCTTGCATTTCTCTAATCATATCCTTTCCTCTTTGGCTATTTCTATCTTCCCATTCATACTTTGCAATGTTTACAGTAAGCCTCCTTCCATTTCCAAGGAGCACCGTTCAAAGCTCCGATGACTGATAAGGCTTCCCTGCTGTCCTTAAATCTGAAGAAACCAAACTTACTCCTCCTCTTGTTTCTCCAATTTAGAGGGATATAGAAGTCCCCCACCCTCCCGTATTTCATGATCAAGTCACGAAGATTAGCTTCATTACCGAAAGGACTGATGTTTCCCACAAAAATTGTGATCAGCTATCACTGTCAGAAACTCTATTCGGGTTACGGCCATGCTCCTACATTCGAGAAGATCTCTTTCTCTCTCTAAATTTTTCTCTCATCTCTAAACTGAAATTATTTAATTCTCAAAAATTATTGCTACCTATTCGACTCATTCAATAATTCCACAATTTAATGTTTGATTATAAAATTATCAACTCGATATTCAATTTCATGTTATATTGTATCATTATCCAATTTAATAATTCTACATGTTTAATACAATATAAATCTATCGTAGATGTATATAAAAGTCTTACTGACTCCTATGCTCAGAGCTCGAGGCAGTCCAAATTCGAGTCATTGCCTTAGCGCCTTGCTACACCAATTTAAAGCTTTCGTGTGCATAATTCAAGCTTCACGTGTGTGCACCAAGTTTCGAGTGTACACCGGGTTTGATGTGCATACATCTATCTCTCAGTTGGTTCAATAAGGCAACAAGCAGCCCACTTGTCAACCTTGGTTCCTCATCTTCCTCAGCTTCAAGGCCTTACCCAAACAGCCCCTATACCAGCATTGTATAGCACCTTTTCAATACCTTAGAAACATCTTCCTTCAGCTACTGTTTCAGGCCATTTACGACCCCATTTCCTACCCCTTAACCATCTTAACGCCAGTCTCAATAAACTTTTGCCAAGAGTCTTCTACGATGCCCTGTTTTTCTACTTGTGTCGGCCATGACCGTAGCTTCCTTTAGTCTTTGTTTTACTCATTGTTCACCAGCCCTATTGCTCGCCCTTATTGTAGCTTTTCTTCCTCACCCTTTGCTGTTACTTCAGCCAAAGTTCATAGCCCCAAACCCAACTGAAATTCACACTACACTCCCCTGCACTACCTTGTAAACTAGCCTTCTGCGGTGTCAGAAAGGCCTCCCTTAAACCATGTCAAAACGCTCTCTTGGTGCTGCTCCACCTTTCACACAATCATGCCACTTCAGTCCTTAACAGCTACCAATGTTCATCCCATAACCGAGACCAAAAACCACCAGAATAAACCTTGAACAGAGCTTAAAACTCAGCCTACTGCAGTGGTAAAACAAACACCCAAAAGCTCCCAAACTCAGCCCAAGACCAATCCCTGGTCAAGTTCAACACAACCACGCTCAGCCCTCTATTCTACCTCGGTCTTGTTCCAGTTCGAGTCCTTTTTTTTTCCAAGCATTATTCCCAGTCCCGGATGTAACCTTGTACCTCCTTTCTCGTTGCAGCTCCCAGCCTTGGTTTCCCTCTTTGCCTCGGCTCTCTCCTTCCCTTAAATTTCTAAGTTTGATTTTGATTCTCTCTCTTCTAAACCGAGCCTCACCTCACTTCTGTTTTGCTTCCTTTCTATGTTTTCCTTTCTTTTCAAACTCTTTATATCTTTCTTTTTTGTTAGATGAAAAATATTAAATAATTAAAAATAAAAATATTTGAATTGGAAATTAAAATTTATAATATGTCATAATGTATTTTTAATCATTAAGTCATAAGTTAAGAGGTTGTTGAAAACTCTGTATATCTTTCACGTCACCCCTTCTCTGTCTCTTTCCTTTCTTTTTTCTTTTTCCTAATTCTCAACTCTCTCATGTCTATCCATTCTTTCACCTTTCATTTCTTTTCTATGTATTTTTTTTTAATTGTACACTAGGTGGCAGAGGAGGCCTGCCACAATCGGCCTAAGTGGCTGTTTGGTGGGAGATTTTTCCCACCAAACCCCCCTACCCCCATTTTTTTTCAATTATATAATTATATATATAAAATCATATTTATTTATTTCACATTGGCCTATATATAATATATATTTGATTCTTATTCAATTTAATATATTATTCACTTACATTTTTATATATATATATATTTATTCATTCCTAGATATACATTTTCTATATCTTAGGAAATAAATATTTCTAGCTATATATACTTTATTATACCAATATATTATCTTTTATATTTCTTAGTTTTATAAAATAACTATCATGTATTTAGATATATCTATATATATATATATATATATATATTTATTCTTATATGTCTAGATATAGTTATTTATATTTATATTTATACGTATCTATTTACCTACGTTTATGTATGTACGTCAATATGCATGCATGCACGCACATTGCATGTATGAGTTGACATATTCGTATACATAAATATGTTTGTGAAATTCACGTACCCTATTCATATTGGTTTAACATACATCGTATATACGGTATACGTATACGTTTCGCATCATTCTCGACTTCTATTCTCCAAATTTCATTTCAATAATTGCGGACCCTAATTCAAATATTTGAAACTCACAATTACATTATTGCCTTACAATCCACTTATAGTACACATTGAGTACATGATCGGCTTTAAGAAAAATTGCGATTCTAACAAATTAAAAAAAATTGCTATATATATAGACCTGATCATTGGCTAGGCATAAAACATATAATAATGACTTATGTGTATGCCCAAGCTTAGTCTAGCTCGTAAATTCAAGCCTGGCTTTTAGCTCAAGTCTATTTTTATTTTTATAATACAAGCCCAAGCCCGGTCTAGCTCTACCCGAATATTTTTTTATTTATTTTTTATATTTTAATTTTTTATTTATTTATTTTTATTCTATTATTCCCATTAAAAATTAATTTAGTTTGTCAAAATTTTACATAAACTTCCACATTAAATATATAATCATGTTTATCAATCAATAATATTTTATACACATATAATTATATTATATTTAGTAACTATATTATAAAAACTTAATTAATATTTATATTCAGACCAGGTCGGGTTGGGCTTGGGCTTTGAAAGGTCAAGCTCGGGTCTAGCCCAATTTTTGAACGGGCCTAAAAATTTTGCCCAAACCCAATAATTACATTATATATTTTTGTCAAAATCCGATCACATATCGGATGAGCCTTCGAACTTGGATGGTTAGTCCAACCCTTGAGTAGCTCTATATATACAGAGAAATTAGACTTCGGCAAAAGACTCAAAATGCACAATATTCCACCTTGTTATCATTAAAACAAATCTTCAAATTTTTAAATAATTCTTTTCATTTTAATTGAACCTAGGTGGCATTATTATTACTTTTACTTACTATTATAATACAAAATAATTTTCAAAAATTAAAATTTTTAACTATTAACACACATGCACACGCATATATATATATATAGAGAGAGAGAGACCATGTGTAACTTAAGTCAGAATTTAATATTAACTTCTTTATTGTTCAATCTATTAAATCATACACAACATGTTTTGAAAATTATTTTTAAACTAAATGATTGTTGATAAGAATTGAAGGTGGCATTATTATATATGAAATATTTTGATACATTGTCGCCTCATTTTTAAGATATCATAAGCTAAACAAGATAACATACACTCTTAAAGTGTATTAAAAATAAAAAATAATTAAAGAAATAAACATGTGACAATCTCTTAATCTCATTTATGAAATTAAAAGTTTTTGCTGTCAGTATATCAAATACAAACTCTTATTATATGGCTACAATTATGTCTTAAAAAAATATTAAATATTAATATACTGGGCAATATGTTTAGTAATTAAAATTTGGTAGGGAATTAGGGATTGACTTAGCTGCTTTGTTGTATTTTATTTTCCTTAGTAATTGACTTAATTTTTTTAATATATAATTTAATATTTAAAGCTATATTGCTTAAATTATTTAGTCTCATTTTGTTAGAATTTTTCTATGAAAAAGAATAGATATTCATATATGATTAATCAAATGATATCACATTCCGTTGGTTTCTTTTTTTTGTTTTTTTTTATTTTAATTTAACTATTCGCTGTTGAATTATAGCATTTTTACCTTTGTAGAAGATAAATATAATAACAACTTTGGTGTTCCGTTTATGAAATTTCTTATCTTTGCTTTGCTAATTCTATTTTTCTTCAAATATTTTACATGCGCACAGGAGAGAAAAAAATTATAGCATGTGTTAACCTTTGATAATTAGAGTAACATCTAATATAAATTAAATTCATATGACTGTAACATAGTTTTATTATAGCTAGTTTCAACGGAAACATGCATCAACTACCAATTAAACTTTTTCTTCCAATTTTTATAATTACTAGTGTTAGACCCGCACGATGCTGCGGAATTAAAAAAATACATAATAGATTATAAGCTCAATAACTTATAATAAATTAAAGGAGAAATAATAAAACAAAATACCATAATGAAATTAACCTGGTGATTTCTAAAAGGTGATGTTATAAGCAAATGAAAAAAATAAAATCTACTTGACAGTTAAAGCATATATTATGATAGTATTAGTGTTAGTACAAATCTTGATATTCAAGTCAATGTTTGAAAGTAATAGTTTCAAATTTTAAAAGTTTACCACCATCAAGGTGTGCAAAGATTCATTAGCATTCACTTAGACCTACTTTGCCTTGAAAGTTCATTAGTATCCACAAAATGCAAATGCAAAAAAAAAAAATCATCAAATGTACCAAAACAACAAATACACTTGCAGTAAATCAAAGTAAAACTAAAAGAAACAATGTTTTGCAAAGCAAATAAAAAAAACATTTACGCTGGGAGTTGCTTATAAAGCCTATAGGAAACCATCTCAATAGCAAATTCATTCATTTGAACTTTAAAATGACAAAAAAATGAACATTTTAATTTCCATTGCAGCAACCTACCTGTGGATGAGCTAAATAGTTCAGAGTTAAAGAATTTATTAAGTGCTGCTCTTATTACAAACAATGCTTTACCTAGGAACCCAAAAGGATTATTGGAAAAAAAAAACAATGACCAATTGTTGAATTCATATATCACAACAACAAAATTACTTACATATTAATGAGGGAGTTGTTTAAGTTATCTTCACTTTTTAGAGGTTATTGACAATGACGGGATCATAAGATTATTCAAGATGTTTGAGTTCTGAAAATTAATGATTTTACACATAGCAGAGGCTTCTTTATCAGTTTTCTTTTGTTCTTAACTTCTACGATTGTCTATCTTTGTTTATCCAAAAGGTTTTAAAGTTGGGTTTTGGATGCATGAGTCTAACAGGAATCTACAACTCTACTTTCCCTGAAGAGGAACATATCTCAACCATAAAAGATGCCATTACTAAGGGAATCACTATCTTTGATACAATTGTTGTATATAGAGCTCACCAATGAAGTTTTGATCGGGAAGGTGAGTCTCTCTATTTATTAGTCAGAAGCTAGATGTTTAGACATTGAATACTTTGTTTCAAATTTTTAATGGCAATTATGCAATTCAAATGCAAAATGGAATAAAAACCATGACGATGAGTATCTAGAAAATGGCAGTGCGTTAAAAAAAAAAGAAAAAGAAAATGACAATTTATATTTACATAGGCTTAAAAGCAGGGTAATAAAATTGTAGCAACCCTTTTAGCAATCCTGAATCAGAATTGTATGACATTAATTTGCCAAAATTAGGCTTATAAAGAGAAAAATATAGTTACTATTAATACACCTTGAGAGATTGGCATCATTGAGAGTCTTGACCCTGGGATTGAAGATGCTTTAAGCGCCTTCAACATTCCAGCCTCTCATTAGATTCTATGAAAGTAAAAAGAGAGAGAACATCAAATAGAAGAGACTGTAAAAATTCAGTTGGGTTAATTAGGCAAAAGGCAAAAATCATAGTTCCATACATAATAAGATAGTTAATAAGTAAGCATAGGAAATCTTTGTGGGGATATAGAAATGAACAAAAAATGAAAACCTTTTTTCAATCAAGTAGAATATAGGCTTTTAGCAGAGTAATATAACAAAAATTGATCAACCGTTTTGAGATTATATTGTGCATGGCAGCATAACTAAATGAGGATACATAAGAATCTAAGAATAAAGTAAAAAGAGCCTGAAGTTTCTTGGTACAACAAATCGAAAGGCTCTAAGGAATAAACAATTTAAGGCGGTATTAAGAAAAAAGTTGGATAGACATCAAAGTAAGGGTAATAAGTAGACATTGGAAATGTTTGTAATATAACAAAACTTTCTATATAAAACAACTATAGTTCCTTTTTCTTTGTAAGATCTTTAGGAAAAATGAGTCTTAATTTGGATAATCTATATTGTTGACCATGTACAAAGATTACATGCTAGAATCGACTTATGTCCTTAAAAGAGTATCTCTATTCTAATGTACATTAATGAAAGTAAGAACGGTGAGAATTGTCTAACACTGGGAATTGTATGAACTACTAAAATAGCATGGCCGATAAGAGAATTCTTTTTCATCATTAAATAAAATGTGAAAATGTGGAAAAAGAAACATCTTTTGCATGACATTATCCATGGTTTTGAGAAAATGAGTGAAATTATGACTTTAGAATGAAGGGGGATTACAGATAATATTTGGGAAAACTAAACAGTTAGATATTGATGTTAGACACAAAGGAATGACCTTTCTATTTTTTTTCATTAATTAAATCAAGTTTAATTATACACTCCATTAACGTGAAATTAGAAAATATTATTAATATTTAAAAAATACTATAAAACTTAAAAGTAAATATATTAACTTGCATTTTGCTAAAAAAAAAATGGATGAAAAAAAGAAAAAAAAGCAAAATATCATAGGTGGAAAATAGGAATGAAATAAGAGAAGAAAATGTAAGTTAACATTTACACTTTTGCCACATACATAGAATTCAATTATTCTCAAAGTTTCTATTTTATAATTTATATATCATGAACATATGACAGTTTCTTAGTATGGATATAATTCTTAATATTTGATACAACTTATTTTATGCATCATTAGCAATGGACTGGAAATTGCAAAATAATGTTAAGGATTTCAGTAAAACAGGAATTTCAAATTAATCACTAAGGCACACTTCTTATCTCTTTAGCACATGAGGATCAAATTCTGTGGTTATTTGGCGACCAAGAAATGATGCAACTATTGATGCGTGCGCCAAACACCATTTGTTTCTATATGTAAAAAAAGTTGATTACAACAATACTCCAACAATAAGAACTTAATTACTATGTTTCTTTTTAAATGATAAAAAAATGAAAGCGTTAAAAATGAAAACTGTCAAGTACTCCTTATTGACATTAAACAATCATGAAAAAATGCTCATGCTTAATAAAATCAACACGCAATAAAAAAAAGGGAATGTCTTTACAACTTCTTGACCATTCCTTGAAAGATGCATAGTAATCTTTGGATCCTAAAATAGTCATCTGTCAGCTCTTAATCAATCCTACTTCAAATTCAGAGTAACCTCAATAACTTTCAAAATCAACTATGTATGGTTTGTAGAATTAGAGCAACCTTAAGATATCATGGTAGTTGACCGTAAATAGAAGGCATTTTTTTAGCAATGCAGTGATCAAGTGGTAGCCATATTCCAAATGATGATAAGCATATGAAGGCCATGTTACTTTTGTCATGAGAACACCTTAAATTGTAAAAAATAGTTAATGTAGCTAAGCAAGGCAACATCACAAATTACCAATAACACTTTCAGCTCTGCTAACCTATCCCATTCAAAACTTCCTATTAGAATGACAATTTCTTCGACAAAATTCCTTCCTTACTAAGCTATCTGTGTTGGCTACAATAAACTCTAAAATATCTTAACTGAACATATAACATCATCAAACTATATCCACTGCATGGAGTTCAAATTCCAATTGATAAAAACATTAATTCCATCTTAACAATTTTCATTCAAACAGAAACATTTCCTGGGAATGGTAAGTAACTTTATACCTAATATACATTAAAGAGGACAATTTTTTTAAACAAAAAAGAATGCTCAATTTGGAGCGAGTGTTCATGATTCAAAATGCTGTCACCAAAATGTATTTAACTCTAATATTAAGAACTAAGGTTACTATCCACCGTTCAAGAAAAGGTTTCTAGTTAGAGTCAGGTTATGCCATCACCAGGACATGAAGCAATAAAAACAAAAAATGTTATGTCTATGCCTTAGTTCAACCTAACGATGAGTTAATCAATGGTTGCGGTAGATGACATCATTAGAACATAGCATAGTCATCCTAGAATTACAAAAAAAGTCACAATGGGACATTGGCTAGCAAGATATTCAAGGCTAAAAGAAACAGATATATGATAAGGCAATTGTTCCCATAAGAAAGGTACTTCCTTAACGACAAAAAGAACAAAAGACCATAATAATATGCAAAACACATAAACTGCATCTTATATTTGCCATTCTTCATGGTTAATAAAAAAAGTAATGCTAAAAGGTCATATACTAAGTTTCCCAGGCTTGGATTGGATGGGCGAGAGCAGAGTATTGACAGTTATTAGACATTCTTTTTTTTCTACTTACCCCTACAACAGAATTAGAGACCAGTAAACAATAATTTCTAATTTTAAAATGTTTTTCAAGGGATGGACCATGGAGAGAAGTATAATCATAAGGCAAATATCAAGAATACATTTTAAAAGACTTGCTTCATTTAATGAAATAATGTTCAAATAATAAAAGACACAATATTCTCTGCACCTCAACTTCAATCAAAGTAACAAAAGAAATTCTTTATGAATCAATTCTTTATGATGAATCACATTGTTTTACAATCACCATTTGCAAAAGTATTGAGTAAAAGAGGAAAATCAAGGATAGCTCAATAAAATTAACAAAGTAGGGGTTAAGTCTCTACGTGAAGAGCACAACTTTAAAGCATTCGATGACAAATCTTTACAAATCAAGGGAAACAATTACACAAATAGTTTAGAAAAGGTTCACAAAAATTTTTGTTACCTGGTGGCAACCAATTTATTTTCATCGGAAACATGCTAATCTGAAAGCATTGGACTTGCAAAACCTGATTAAATAATATCAAAGCCATGCATCCAACATAAGGAGCATAGATCCAAAAAAAAAAACAGTATTATGACATCCATTAAGAAATCCAAAATACTTGTAAAACAAATGGCATACACACTAAAATTAATATAAAAGCTAAACATAAGTCAGCTTTCTTCTTTCTATGGATGAATGTAATGTTCTATTTTACCATTTTGAGCATAAAAATTGGAATTTCTTGCCTCTCAAAATCCATCTCATGTAAATAGTTGTTAATTAAATCAGGCATGCAACCAAGACAGCCCATATTTCAAAGCTTTGGTTATTGATCAAGTAGATAAAACTAATCTTGAAATGTCTAAAAGGCTATCATATATTAAAAGATATTCACCAAAGATAAAAAAAAATAACTGAACTACAAATTAATTATCACCTAATAAAAAAAACAAAGCAACTTAACCTCTAACATTAGAAAATCCTACTTTAGCATGTTTTATCCAACCAAATGCAATAATAAGATAGTGCAGGATGTATGTATGTATGTGTGTGTGTGTGTGGGTGGGTGCTACATTATAAAGTACTTATTGAATATAAGCTTACCAAGTTTGTTGAGGTTGAGGAAGTCTTGCAGTAGTAGCAAGCAAAGGAAAAGTGAAGATGCCCTAAAACACATTAAGGAATTATCACGTAAAAAATCATCCATCTTTAAAAGGCTAAAAAACACAATTTTAGAAAAGAAGAGACTGCACCTGCAGGCAAACAATGACATTAAATATAATTTCATAAGCATTGACTGCAGAGAATTAGTTGGTAGATGAGATCAAAGTTAGAGCAAAACTATATTATTTTTGCATTTTTTTGCAAGAAAATGCTAGCAACTAAAATAATGCTTAATCGTTACATTTTTTAAATTTTTTCTAGCTTAATATTTAACAACACAAAGCAATAAAAACTGGATTCTTTTAGTTTTAGTAGGCACTCCATTTCAACTGAAACTGTGAACAGAACCTTAAAATCTGACTCACCAGGCATCTAGCAAACTCGAGAATGAAGAATAGAAGTGAGCATGCAGTAGACTTGGGATAATCTTTATATGTAAAATCATTCCAAAATTGTGTGAACTTCAACTTGCAATACAAATATAATGTACCAAGGAAAAAAAAATCAAAAGTTACCTATTAGAGCCATATAGTTGTGAAACCAATGTATCATACCTCATTGATTCATTCCCTTGTTTTTTCAGTTTTCTCTCTGTTTTCTTATTCTTTCAAGACTCTGTAAAATGTGTCAAGTACAGAAATGAGATGAGAAACAAAAGCTTGGAAAAATGAAAATCATGAAGGAATGAAAGCAAACGCAAATAACACAGAAAAACAAAAAAAAAGGGGTAAAGATGAAGAAAGACAGGCAAATAGACATAAAAAAAGGCAGGAAACATAGAAACGGGAAAATTTAAACATCACAAACAGGAAAATTTAAAATTTTTAAGGTTCATGTATTAGAGAAAAGACAGAGTGCGAGTGGGAAGATGAACTAAAGGGCAAAAGAGAAGCGAAAAAGCTATCAGATAGGAGCCATGACATATTTCGAGTGAGGGAAGTGAAATTTGGGATAAAAATGGAAACATATAAAATTGAATTCCAAGATGGTTTTGATTTAAGCGAAATCTGAACGATCAAGATAAAAGCATCTAAAATCGGAAGCAGCAAAGCTATCTGATAAGTGCCATGATGTATTTCGAGTAAGGGAAGTGAAATGTAGGATCAAAATGGAAACATCTGAAATTGGATTCAAAGAGGCTTCTGATTTCATTTTTTTTATTTAAAGCAAAATCTGAAGGATCAAGATGAAAGCATCTAAAATTGGATCCCAGGAGGTCTTTGATTTTTTTTATTGCAAGAGGAATTTGAAATTTGGGGGTTTTGGGTGTCTTTAGATTTTGAGGAATCAAATAATAAAACTACTTGAAAGAGAAGTCTTCACAATGCAAGGGAAGAAAACCAACAAAACTAATGAGATAAATGTCGAATAAATAAAAGAAAACAAAGGAAAGTAAGGGAAGACGCCATGAGAAAGGGACGGCAAGCTAGAATCAATATTGGGCACTCTATCCTTTGATCATTTGGCCACTCGATCCTAACATCAAGACCAAAATCATTTTTCCGGAAAAGAATGTTAATCTTTTCCTAGCTTCAACAACTCTATTCAATCACAAAAAATAAATAAAAAATAAAAAATCTATCATTAATTTAATTAAATCAATTTAAAGATTACAACCAGTCACAATGAAAAAAACCCACCATAAGATACCAAAAGCTACCAAAAGCTATAAAAGTCTACTTAGAAAATCTAAATAAAATCATTAATCTAGCTATGAAATGAACAAAACAGAATCTTATTAATCAACTCATAAGACCCAAATTTGAAAAAATCTAATTAAAATTCAATTGCATGACGCTCATGACCAATTAAACCTCTAAATAAAAAAAACAAAGGCAACCAGATTGGAAACACCCAAAACCTCGATCAAAATCAACCCATAAAAAAATAAAAATAATGCAATAAATAAAAGAAATACCAAAATTGAAAGAGGGAATCCTGACTCAATTGTCAATCAGCCTATAGATTCGGCATATTTGTTGGGTCACAATCATGGGTCAAAAGCATAAACAGGGAATATAGAAGCAAAACAATATATTAAAGCTTTCATTAAAAAAAAAAGAAGAGAGAAGAACCCAAATAATTGTTTTGATCGATTCATGCATAGCTCTCCACTACCCATGAATTTCTCTCCCCCTTTGTTTTGTTTTCTTTTGTCTTAGGTTTGGATCATGGGAGAAGCTGCAACAAAGAAAATTTAGTCTTAGGTTTGGATCATGGGAGAAGCTGCAACAAAGAAAATTTAGGGTTTGGCACACTGATCGTGAAGGAGGAGGGAAAAAAATTGAAAAGGAAGATGACTGGATAGGCGAGAGAAGTTGTTAGAATGTTAAAACAAAGGGAAAAAAATAAGGATGAGAGAGTGTCGGTGGAGTTATGGGTTGCTGCCGAAAGCAAGGAGAACCACGCGCAGGATGAAGAGTAAAACACAGTTACTATATTGAAATTACCTCTCCAACCAAAAATAGACAAAATAAAACAATCAAAGAAAGGTTAAAAATAGCAAAAAGGTGACAAAAAGCGTGGCAGCGGGGTGTGCTGCGTAACTTTCCAATTTTTATATATATGATTGCTAAAATAAATCCCATCTTCTGTTGCTTTCCAAAAGCAATTCCCAGCCGCTCTTTAACAGTTTCAACATTGACCTTGAAAACACTGATATTCTGCAAAGACTTTGATCCCCCGTTAACGTTACAACGAAATTGAGCGTACCTAATAAAGCTCGCGATGAACTTGAATCGAAATTCTTGGTTCTTCCAGAGAGTGTGCTGTCCAAGATCGTCGTCTTCAGAATGACAAGAAATGACCAATGGCTTATCATTATTTGCAAAGCCATTTGCAATATGAACCTTGAATCTGACACGAAAAATGACAACATCTAATGACTCTGTAGCAGAAACCGATGTTTGGAAAATGCAACTTGCAAGGAAAAGCATGCAAAGGAAAGAAGTTATGAGAGTATTGTAGGACATGCTTGCTTCCCTTGATATTGATATTAGTTTAATTGAATTTTATTAATTGTCTTTTTGTGCGTGAGAGAGAGGGATTGAGCTAAATCCTTTCTAGTAAACCAGAATGAAAAGGAACAATTTATGGACTCAGATATGAAGACAAAAAAAGCTTTATATGGTAAGCCATGTGTAGTAGTTGGCAAATTAAAAGACATATAGCTCTTTATTCTATTAATAATATGGACTCTCTGTCTTAGTGAATGCTTATTTGTAATTATTTATTTTTTTAGATGTAATTTTGTTTTTTTTGTTTATATGATAAGCCAGAACAATACTAGTTGGCAAATTAAGAGATATATAACTCTTTATTCTAATTCATAAATTCAAGTTAGACCTTTTAATTTAAAAAGATTAAAACTACATTAATATTTAGTTAAATGAAATATCGATTTATGGATAAAAGCAAACCTAACAACCCTAAACAAGACACGAAAATTATACGAATAGAAGATACAAAAGTGACACGGATTAAAATTAAGTAAAAATTGTATATAAATATGGTAAAAGCTAAAAATAAGATTTTGTATTTTTCGTGTTGATATGAAATTTTCGTGTTTTATACGATACAAACACAATTTTACATGATACAAAAATAAATTTTAAACACAAATTGCTAGGTCTGGATAAAAGCAAACCTGACTTTTCGAAACTTATAATTTTTTTTTATGTAATTAGTATACATTTCCATGCCACTATTATCTAAAAATCTTACGAGAATTTAAACAAGTGTATTGCTAGCCAAATGTATATTTTGTGTTCTTTTTCTTGAGTAGTATATTTTTATTAGAAGTTACAATCGCATCAGTATATTACATTCTATGAACAGATAATTATGAAAATCACATTACTCAAACTAGGTAAACTAGTAAATAACATAACAAATAAAACTAACTAGTAAATAACTAAACAACTCAAGCTTACACTTGGTGAAACTTGAACCTACGACATCCTTCTTGTCATTAAGCCAAAGCCTCATCGTCTATATTATGTGTTCTTTATTTTGTTAAGTTACTAAAAAATAATATAAGAATATGTTATTTACATGCACAACTCAAAAAAAATTAGTGAGAAGATTAAAAAGAAAAAAGAGAAAATTTCATAAAAAGAAAATTTAAAATGAAAAAAAATTAAAATACTCAAAATAGTGAGCTCACAAATTGATTTAACTAATTTGACATGTGTTTATTAAATTAATTATATAAATTAATAAGATAATTTTACTTAAAAATAAAAAAAGATAGATTAACAAGCAATTTCAACGGACTTTAAATTGACTATTATAACTATTTAGGTTTAACTATGACAATGTAAAGCGATACCATAATATACTATATATTAAATTAAAATTTATTCTTATAATTTCATATATTATTTTCATATTTATTTTTATAAATATATAGAAAAAAACCTTTGAGCGAAAAATTTTTATTTGTTCATAAATCAGTTGTATTTGACAAAAAGGAAATTGTAGAAAAATTGCTGAAAACCATAATTTTGGGTAGACCTGGTAATCCTAAATACAACACAAAAATATACAAATAAAAGATTTGAAGATGACACGGGTTAAAATTAAGTAAAAATTGTATATGAATGTTATAAAAATTAAAAATAAAATTTTTTTATTTTTCGTGTCGACATAAATTTTGATATAAAATTTTTATGTTTTATGCGTCAAGTTGGCATTGGGCAACAACTTGGGCCATTTAATGGCGAGTGTAGTTAATAGTGGTTATATAATACATTTGCTTTGCTGCAACAAAAATGGGCCACATGCACCTGAACCTGATGATGGGTTTCTCTTAATAGGCTCTAGCCTATTGCAGCAAGTCGAAGTTTCCATTATTAAATAGACATTGTCTTCTTGGAATGCGCTTAAATCTATGTTCGGAAGGATGATTTTTTCATTTTATAAAATTATCTAGAAAAACTAGTATTACAAATAACATTTATTTTTTTTATCACAAGAAAAATATTAAATAACTTGAGATAAGAGTGAGATTGTTTGAATTCGAACACAAATCTTACAAATATCATAACTCATTTTTGACCATTCGATCAAGAAATTGTTGGTTACAAATACAATTATTATAATACATTAAAAAAACTAAAAAATTGGAAAAGAATCTTTGTGAGATTTGGCTTTCTTTTTAAATCTTTTGAAGGATAATGAATATTTCTAATTCTTATATCATAATGTTTAGTTTATGCAAATATACAAAATATTTGTATTATATAATTTGATTTATAGTATTTTAAATTATTTTCATTAATCTTAACATTGACCAAAATGATACAACAATTTAAACCATTTGACTTGAAACATGAAGTTTTGAACAGGGTAATATCCTATCCAAATCTGATAATCATTCATAAGACATCTTGAAATTAAAGTTTTACGTTTCAAAATTCAAACCATTATGTTGGATTTTTCTTAAAGTTATATATATAGTAACTTAAATTGTTAGATTATTTATTAGTATTTTATACTAGATATAATGATTCTGTTATACAAAAATATGTGTATGCAACAACCCGAAGGTTGTGTCTTATTACCTGTTTACATCGGACATCCGAAAATGTGTGTTAATTTTTCTCTTTTCTAACTTTAGGTTTGTCTACATGTAATGTAGTCCTAAGTGTGTATCAACTTAACTACCTGTTCTTTTTTGAGCTCTTAGCTCAAGGTCCCAATCTAAGCACATGTATAGAATTCAAGTTCTTTATATGGCCCTAGAATTTCCATAATTAATATTCAATTCAATATCTCTATTTAATTCCATCCGTAAGTCCACAATCCTAATTAAAGTGCGTTTACTTCAAACGACATAATGATATAATTCACATCCATTAGAAATAATTTAAATCCATATCAATTGAGATCAAAATATAGTAGCAACTATTTATTGTTTTAGTTTACATCGCATCTTATAGTACTATACAAAAACTGCCTGAAAATAACATAGTATACAAGAGAAAATATTTATAAACCAAAAACAATTAAAATTTATGCCTTGGAGAGTTGGGACAATATTTCATACCTGTAGCGATTTTGAATAGATTCTGTCGTAACGATTTTGGTTCGGGGATCTAATCGCTAGACATAACGTTATGGAGTCGCCACCAATCAATTTTAACTTAGGTGTGATTGGCCACCTATTCAAAACTAAGAATAAGTACACTGATCTACGTTCTAAAATTTTGGTTCGGGAGTACGGTTACGTGTGAGGAAGGTATTAGCACCCCCACAACGCTCGTCCCATGGACGGTACCAATTAATCATGTTTTATCTTTAGCAATCTTAATTTAAATGGTCTTTTAGTCTTTTATTCTTAGCTAAAATTTTCTTTTTATTATTTAATTAGTCATTTTCTTTAGGATATTCTCCAACACTTTGATCGAATTCCCAAGGAAAATTTGTTACCTCAAGAGTATTCATATGACACACTCATCTTTGTGAAGAGGCTCTGTCGTCGGTTTAATATATAATGTTTTTAATTCTCTTGTGAAATTTATCAAAATTATAATGAAAATCTTTAACATTGAAATTATTTTCCCTAAATTTTCCAACACTTTGGTCAAATTTAGAAGAAATATCTTCTCACCTAAGAATTTTCTAAATATCGCACACTCGCGAAATTCTAAAATTTCAGCATCGGTTAAGTTTTCATTTACTACTATTATCTAAGAAAATATACATTTTTAAAAGATTATTCATTATTATCATTTTCTTAAAAAATAATTTATTTTTGAATTATACAAATTCTTTTTATAATTTTTTGTGAAAAATTTCCTACATCCTTCAACACTTCGATCGAATGTAGAAAATTGAAATTATTAATTTTTGTTCCAAATTTTCCAACACTTTGGTGAAATTTGAAAAAAAATCATTTTTAATTAAAGATTTATTTTTAATACACTAATTCGCCCAGAACAGCTCGCCATGCATGAGATGTCACCCTTTTCTAACTTGCCACACCTCAACTTAGTGGCAAGAGCTCGCCCTCTTATAGCTAGCCAAGCACAAATCATTTTGTTCATAGATTTATTTTTTAATCCTTAAATCGCCCAGAACGGCTCGCCATGCACGAGATGTCGCCACTCGCCACGCATCAACTTGTTGGCAAGAGCTTGCCCTCTTATAGCTCGCCAAACACAACTTTATACATAAGAGCTCGCCCTTTAACAAATCTGTTTTAAAAAATCAAATTTTGTAACTTAACAGCTCGTCCTTAAAATGTTAGTTTTTGCGAAAATTTTCTTTACATCCTTCAACACTTTGATCGAATGTAAAGAATTGAAATTATTAATTTTTGTTCCAAATTTTCCAATACTTTGGTGAAATTTGAAAAAAATCATTTTTAATTAAAGATTTATTTTCAATTTATTAGCTCGCCTGAAACAGTTCGTCTCGCACAATATATCTTATGTACTAGAGCTCGCCCGAAAAAACTCTCTTTCCCTAATAGCTTGCCTGTGAAACAGCTCGCCATGCATGAGTTATCTACAAGAGCTCGCCCTATACAAGTAGAGCATGGAGAGCTCGCCTACTCAGTAGAGCTTGCGCCATACAATTGAACTAGCGCTTTACAAGATCGCCTACCACTTAATTCGCCATACACGTGGACTAACGCGTAGTGAGATTGCCAACCACTATAGCTCACCCATAAAAGTAAACTAGCGCGTAGTGAGATCGCCCGCCCACTATAGATCGCCTATACATGTGAACTGGTGCGTAGCGAGTTCGCCCAGACAATTGAACTAGTGCAGTGAGCTCGCCCGCAAGGATAGCGAATAAGATTTGGGCAAGGTATATTTATCTAGACACGGGATTTATTTAAAATTTCTTAAATGAAGAAGGCAGAGTACACTTACAGTGTTCGGCTCGTTGAAGTTTTGTTGAGCTCGCCTTTCAATTTTCTGGATTGGTTGCCCCTAGTCCAACCAAAGTCACCTCTCGCTACCACACTTTCTTCTTCCCAGTAACAAATATGGGTACTGCTCACCGTCATCTACGCATCTTCTTCACTGCTCCAGTCACCGTCCTAATCACACCAGAACTGAACTTGAGATTTTTGCTATTGAAGGTAGTTGAGTTCTCTCTTTCTCTCTGTCTTTCTCTCAATATTTTCTGTCTCTGTATATCTCTCTTTCTTTTCTCTCTGTCTCTCCGTTTTTTCCCTTCTTCTCTAATCTCCTTTAGACTATTTATAAGCATTTTTAGTCAAGAAAAATCAGACGAAATCTTTGAAACCAGGTACTATAATCCATTGTTCCTCTGGTTTTTTCTAAGCATCCTTAAATGCTTGCTTGACATTCTTGGTTTTTCCATGTGGATGTAGAGTTGCAGAGGATCTTGGAACCGATCTCCCTTTCTTCTTCATCTTTTCCGAGCAACTTTTAGTCAATAAAATCGGAGCAAATTAATTTTTAGAAGACTTTCACTCCAAATGAGGTTTGTCTAGAGGTCGGCGAGGATAGCAGAGCTAAGCTTAGGGTGGCTGTTTGACAGCCTTCACGCCGGTGTTGTTGACATTGTTCTTTCTTTCTTTTTTTCTTTTCCTCGAGCAGCTTTTTATGTATTCCTTAGTCAACAAAAGCGGATCAAATCTCTAAGAGATTATGATTACTTTACACAGTCGGTGTCAGTGAAGTTGGTGAGATAGTAGGGATTCGGCGACCTCAAGGTTGGCGAACACCCATCGGCGAACTGGCGACCTCAAGGCTGGCGAACACCAATCGGCAAACTCTATTATTTTTTTACCTCCTTTTTTTAAATTATTTATTATTAATTTATTTATTTATTTATTTATTTTTTAAAATACCGATTTTCTTTTCCCTTTTTTATTTTATTTTTTAACAAATTTAAATATATGATTAAATAGATTTATTATTCCAGACAAAATTAAGTGTCTCCAGCTGCCCCTCTTTGAGCATTGTTGAGAATTAGGAATAGGGCAAAGACAATAGACAACAATTTTGTACGGCTCATGATCTACTTCTCTTTTCTTTAAGTTTAACAATCTTCTTCTTACCAAAAGCTCTTCACTTTAATTTGGCTCCTCTCTCAAGAGGTGAGTGACTTAAAAAAAAATAAACTGGGCTCCTCTTTTTCAAGAGGCTCACGACTTTTGAAAATAAACTGGGCTCCTCTCTTTCAAGAGGCTCACGACTTTTGAAAATAAACTGGGCTCCTCTCTTTCAAGAGGCTCACGACTTTTGAAAAATAAACTGGGCTCCTTTCTTTCAAGAGGCTCACGACTTTTGAAAAATAAACTGGGCTCCTCTCTTTCAAGAGGCTCACGACTTTTGAAAAATAAACTGGGCTCCTCTCTTTCAAGAGGCTCACGACTTTTGAAAAATAAAGGATATTCGTAGAAGGTTCTTGATTGATCATAGTTTAGCCTTTTCCTATTTAAAGGTAACTCTATGTCTGGCTAGTTATATACCCAAATCCTACCCAAGGGGTTTTTATTCATATGTACTATTGCATTATCGTGATGCAAATATTCTCATAGGGATGATGCCACAAATGATTAATGAGATGTATTGCACAATTTTTGGGGATGTGTATATAAAAGGTGTATGCTTCTTAAAGGGATGCAACACCTATTATGAGATAAATTTTAATTCCGAGTTTCACAATCTTATGCCCTTTTTCCTTTCTCTTCTTTTCCTTTTCTTTTCATCATTCTCCCAAGATGACCTTCAACTTTTGCATTCATACATTCTTAATTCTGTGTTATGCCAGCTAGGTCTCATCACTTAATCTCAAACTTCCTTTAGTCATCATTCAGCTGGTACCATCATATTTTTCCTCATTTACATCTCACTCTTGTTATTGTTAAATCTCTTTTAAGTAATTCGAAAAGTAAGTGGACTATAAGACATACTGCAATTGTGAATTTCTTTCAAAAGATGGGTAAGAGAAAATGAGTGTTAAGTTAAGACAACAAAAGAGGAATGTGTTCTTATTCAAATGAAAGGCAATTTAAACAGATACAATGAAATGGTTGATCAAAGTTCCACATGAGGATGCCCTTACAATAATTATTCTAATCATTGTGAATTAATCCAAAAACCTTCTTTTGACTTCACTGTCTAGCCGATGGCTTTAAGCTTCAGAGAATACCTCAGACTGAACTCTGCCCCTCTTTGTAAGATATTTGGCTACTAACCTCATGCACCATTGCTTTCTGTCTAAGTTGCCCGTTTTCGGGTTTTCAACTCAAACATTCCCATTTGGGTTCAAATCGCCCTTTTGGGTTTTCGCCTTGAACCCCTCCTTATATATTTTTTTCTTTTCTTTTCTTTTTTTATGCATAATACTTCTTTACTGCATCAGCATTTATTGGATTGGGAAGGTCTCTTCCATCCATTTTTGCCAAAATCAATGCCCTTCCTGAGAATGCTTTTCTTACTACAAAAGGGTCTTCCCAATTTGGAGTCCATTTGCCCTGCGGGTCAGGAATATTGGGTAGAATCTTTTTCAAAACCAAATCCCCTTCTCGAAAATTTCTAGGACGAACCTTCTTGTCATGTGCTCGCATCATCCTCTTCTGATACAATTGCCCATGACATAGTGCTTTGAGTTTTTTTTCCTCAATAAGGTTCAATTGCTCATACTGGGCTCGGACCCATTCAGCCTCATCCAATTCAACTTCCATAAGGACACGCAAAGAAGGAATTTCCACTTCGATAGGCAAAACTGCCTCCATCCCATATACTAATGAAAACGGGGTGGCTCCTGTGGATGTGCGAACCGATGTACGGTAAGCGTGCAGAGCAAAAGGCAACTTCTCATGCCAATCTTTGTATGTATCGGTCATCTTCTGAATGATCTTCTTGAGATTTTTATTTGCAGCTTCGACAGCTCCATTCATTTTTGGACGATAAGGCGCCGAATTGTGATGCTTAATATGAAATTAGGCACATGCTTCTTCAATCAACTTATTGTTGAAATTCAGAGCATTGTCTGAAATGATCCTTTCTGGTAGCCCATACCGGCAAATTATCTCTTTCTTGAAAAACTTGCACATTACAGACTTTGTCACACTGGCATAAGATGCTGCTTCCACCCATTTCGTGAAGTAATCAATCATTACCAAAATGAAGCAGTGTCCATTTGAAGCTTTAGGGGTAATTGGTCCAATCACATCCATTCCCCATGTAGAAAATGGCCTAGGAGTTGTCATGACCTGTAAGGATGTGGGAGGGGCATTTATCTTACTGGCATATATTTGACATTTATGACAACTTCGAGCAAAGTTGATGAAATCACTTTCCATTATCATCTAATAATATCCAGCCCTCATAATTTGTCGAGCCATCATGTGACCATTTGCATGAGATACACAAACCCCTTCATGAATTTCTTTGAGTATCCTTTTGGCCTCTATAGCATCCATACACCTTAGCAATACTTGATCTTTCCCTTTTTTGTACAAAATTTCACCATCCAAGAAGAATTCCATGGCCATTCTTCTCAAAGTCCTTTTGTCATTTTCTGATGGCCCTTCTGGATACTGGTAATGCTTTATGTATTGCAATATATCATGATACCATGGTTTCCCATCTATCTCTTCTTCTACATTTGAGCAATGTGCTGGTGATCCATGTATGCTCATCTTGATGGGACAAATTTTAGTGCCTAAATTTACCTTGAACATCGCAGCCAAAGTAGCCAATGTATCAGCCATTTGGTTTTCTTCTCGAGGCAAATGCTTAAAACAAATTTTCTTGAAATGTTTAACTAGATCGGTCACAAATTCACAATACTGGACCAATTTTGAATCTCTTGGTTCCCATGCACCTCGCAATTGATAAATTACAAAGGCTGAATCTCCATATATTCTCATAGGGATGATGCCACAAATGATTAATGAGATGTATTGCACAATTTTTGGGGATGTGTATATAAAAGGTGTATGCTTCTTAAAGGGATGCAACACCTATTATGAGATAAATTTTAATTCCGAGTTTCACAATCTTATGCCCTTTTTCCTTTCTCTTCTTTTCCTTTTCTTTTCATCATTCTCCCAAGATGACCTTCAACTTTTGCATTCATACATTCTTAATTCTGTGTTATGCCAGCTAGGTCTCATCACTTAATCTCAAACTTCCTTTAGTCATCATTCAGCTGGTACCATCATATTTTTCCTCATTTACATCTCACTCTTGTTATTGTTAAATCTCTTTTAAGTAATTCGAAAAGTAAGTGGACTATAAGACATACTGCAATTGTGAATTTCTTTCAAAAGATGGGTAAGAGAAAATGAGTGTTAAGTTAAGACAACAAAAGAGGAATGTGTTCTTATTCAAATGAAAGGCAATTTAAACAGATACAATGAAATGGTTGATCAAAGTTCCACATGAGGATGCCCTTACAATAATTATTCTAATCATTGTGAATTAATCCAAAAACCTTCTTTTGACTTCACTGTCTAGCCGATGGCTTTAAGCTTCAGAGAATACCTCAGACTGAACTCTGCCCCTCTTTGTAAGATATTTGGCTACTAACCTCATGCACCATTGCTTTCTGTCTAAGTTGCCCGTTTTCGGGTTTTCAACTCAAACATTCCCATTTGGGTTCAAATCGCCCTTTTGGGTTTTCGCCTTGAACCCCTCCTTATATATTTTTTTCTTTTCTTTTCTTTTTTTTATGCATAATACTTCTTTACTGCATCAGCATTTATTGGATTGGGAAGGTCTCTTCCATCCATTTTTGCCAAAATCAATGCCCTTCCTGAGAATGCTTTTCTTACTACAAAAGGGCCTTCCCAATTTGGAGTCCATTTGCCCTGCGGGTCAGGAATATTGGGTAGAATCTTTTTCAAAACCAAATCCCCTTCTCGAAAATTTCTAGGACGAACCTTCTTGTCATGTGCTCGCATCATCCTCTTCTGATACAATTGCCCATGACATAGTGCTTTGAGTTTTTTTTCCTCAATAAGGTTCAATTGCTCATACTGGGCTCGGACCCATTCAGCCTCATCCAATTCAACTTCCATAAGGACACGCAAAGAAGGAATTTCCACTTCAATAGGCAAAACTGCCTCCATCCCATATACTAATGAAAACGGGGTGGCTCTTGTGGATGTGCGAACCGATGTACGGTAAGCGTGCAGAGCAAAAGGCAACTTCTCATGCCAATCTTTGTATGTATCGGTCATCTTCTGAATGATCTTCTTGAGATTTTTATTTGCAGCTTCGACAGCTCCATTCATTTTTGGACGATAAGGCGCCGAATTGTGATGCTTAATATGAAATTAGGCACATGCTTCTTCAATCAACTTATTGTTGAAATTCAGAGCATTGTCTGAAATGATCCTTTCTGGTAGCCCATACCGGCAAATTATCTCTTTCTTGAAAAACTTGCACATTACAGACTTTGTCACACTGGCATAAGATGCTGCTTCCACCCATTTCGTGAAGTAATCAATCATTACCAAAATGAAGCGGTGTCCATTTGAAGCTTTAGGGGTAATTGGTCCAATCACATCCATTCCCCATGTAGAAAATGGCCTAGGAGTTGTCATGACCTGTAAGGATGTGGGAGGGGCATTTATCTTACTGGCATATATTTGACATTTATGACAACTTCGAGCAAAGTTGATGAAATCACTTTCCATTATCATCTAATAATATCCAGCCCTCATAATTTGTCGAGCCATCATGTGACCATTTGCATGAGATACACAAACCCCTTCATGAATTTCTTTGAGTATCCTTTTGGCCTCTATAGCATCCATACACCTTAGCAATACTTGATCTTTCCCTTTTTTGTACAAAATTTCACCATCCAAGAAGAATTCCATGGCCATTCTTCTCAAAGTCCTTTTGTCATTTTCTGATGGCCCTTCTGGATACTGGTAATGCTTTATGTATTGCAATATATCATGATACCATGGTTTCCCATCTATCTCTTCTTCTACATTTGAGCAATGTGCTGGTGATCCATGTATGCTCATCTTGATGGGACAAATTTTAGTGCCTAAATTTACCTTGAACATCGCAGCCAAAGTAGCCAATGTATCAGCCATTTGGTTTTCTTCTCGAGGCAAATGCTTAAAACAAATTTTCTTGAAATGTTTAACTAGATCGGTCACAAATTCACAATACTGGACCAATTTTGAATCTCTTGGTTCCCATGCACCTCGCAATTGATAAATTACAAAGGCTGAATCTCCATATACTTTCAGTACTATAATACCTTTGTCGATTTCAGCTCGGAGCCCCATGATACAAGCCTCATATTCTGCCATATTATTAGTGCAGTCAAAATCCAATTTTGCAGTAAATGGACAACAATCTCCTTCAAGGGATACTAAAACTGCCCCAACACTATGCCCAAAAGCATTAGATGCCCCATCAAAGTACATTCTCCAAACAAGTTCTTCTGCGGAACCTTCAACATTTACTTGTGATATGGACATTAAATCCTCATCAGGGAAATCAAAATCAATTGGTTCATACTTTTCTTCAGCTTGATCTGCGAGGAAATCAGCAATCGTACTACCGTTAATGGCATTTTGAGTCATCATTTAATGTCATACTCGGAAAGCAACACTTGCCACCTTGCTATCTTCCCGGATAATGAAGGTTTCTCGAAGATATACTTAATAGGGTCCAATTTCAAAATTAGCCATGTGGTATGATAAAGCATGTACTGTCTTAGTCTACGAGTTATCCAGGCCATAGTGCAACACATCTTCTCCAATGAAGAATACCTGTCTTCATAGTCGGAGAACTTTTTGCTCAAATAGTAGATAGCCCGCTTTTTTCTTCCAGTTTCATCATGTTGCCCCAGCACACATCCCATGAAATTTTCATGCACTATTACATACAAGATGAGGGGTCTCCCTGGCACAGGTGGCACCAACACCGGAGGATTCGAAAGGTACTCTTTAACCTTGTCGAATGCTATTTGACATTCGTCATTCCATTCTCCTAGGTCCCGTTTTGGGAGGAGTTTGAAGATTGGATCACATTTAGCAGTGAGTTGGGAGATGAAGCATGCGATGTAATTCAATCTTCCTAAGAATCCTCTTACTTCCTTTTGGGTACGAGGTGATGATAAATTCTGGATGGCATGTATCTTATCGGGATCCACTTCTATACCCCGTTCACTGACTACAAATCCCAATAGCTTTCCTGATGTCACTCCGAAAGTACATTTGGCCGGGTTGAGCTTAAGTTGGAATTTTCTCAACCTTTCAAATAATCTTTTAAGGTTGGCAACATGATTTTCTTCTTCCTGGGACTTTGCAATCATATCATCAACATAGACTTCTATCTCCTTATGCATCATGTCATGAAACAAGGTTACCATGGCTCTCTGATAAGTTGCACCAGCATTTTTCAACCCAAATGGCATGACCTTGTAACAAAATGTTCCCTACATAGTTACAAAAGTGGTCTTTTCGATATCTTTAGGTGTCATTTTGATTTGATTATAACCCGAGAAATCATCCATAAAAGAAAATAAAGAATGTCCAGCTGTGTTGTCGACTAGGGTATCAATATGTGGTAGGGGAAAATTGTCTTTTGTACTGGCCCTATTTAGATCACGATAATCCACACACATTCACACCTTTCCATCTTTTTTAGGAACTAGAACAATGTTTGCTACCCATTCAGGATATTTTGCCATCTCTAAGAATCCTGCATCAAACTGCTTCTTGACTTCTTCTTTGATTTTTAGCAACATTTCAGGCTTCATTCTCCTCAACTTTTGCTGAATTGGCTTGCATTCTGGTCTTACTGGTAGCTTATGAACCACAATATCAGAATTCAAACCCAGCATGTCCTGATACGACCATGCGAACACATCGGCATACTCATGGAGTAAGCTTATCAGCTCTTTCCTTATGGACGATGGTAGAAATGTGCCGATTTAACCTCCTTTCTTATTTTGTCACTCCCCAAATTTAAGGTCTCAATAGGTTCCTGATGGGGTATAATTTGCTTTTCTTCTTGTTCCACCAGTCTTGTAAGTTCAGGAGGCAATGTATCATCATCAATATCCTCTTCTTCATTAACTTCACCAGCACAAACAGTTCTTTCAAAATCAGGTTTCAGAATATCATCACAATGGCCTTCATATTCATTGTTTAGGTACCTGCATATGGGACAAAAGTTGGCAAAATATAGATGGACTCGAATATGCATGGGCAGAAAAGATGCAAATGAAAGAATTCACATGGAAAAAGGTATGACAAAAGGCCAGATTTTATTGAAATAGAAATAGCCCTACACAAGAGACCTTGATACCCTCAGGCAGGGGTGATCAGGCTTTACTTATTGAATTACTTTGGCAGAGATTTAGTGATAACAAGAAGATCGATGTAATGCCAGTTCCTTAGCTGAAAGCCTGGCGGGCAAGGGCACACTTTCGAACTTCTTGGGACCTCTTCGTTATCTGTGTTTACCATCTGGATAGATAAATTCTCGAACACCTTAACAAGCTCGTCCTTCTTAGCCTTTACTAGGTCTGGATAAATGTATCCCACAGAATGAAAGACATCCTCTAGAGGAGGAAACACCATCGGCTCATTTTCCTCATCGACCCCTTTTAATCTAGCCATTCTTCTTTCCCTTTTCTTTTCCAAAAACTTTCTCCTCTCTAGCCCAGTTGGCTTGTACCCAAGACCAAATCTATCATCCTTCACCTTTGCTGTCAAAGCTCATTTTATCCCTTGCAAGTTCTTTCCTAATCCTGCTCCAGCATAACACCCTTTCCTAACAGTCTGTTGAATTCCCGACTTTGTGGCGCTGGACAACTGTGGCATTGGTATCTTAGATCCTTCTCCTATGTATGTAGCATTTACAAATTCCAAGAACCTGAAAGAACATTCTGGTGCATTCTCATTCACCTCGATATATGGGGCAGTGGAGGAAACTGTAGCAATTATATCTTCTTCTCCAACTACACTTATCACTTTTCCATCTATTATAAATTTGACTATTTGGTGTAAAGTCGAGGGGACTACTCCAGCTGAATGTATCCATGGATGCCCAAGGAGGCAATTATATGCAGGGTTAATGTCCATGACTTGAAATTCCATATTGTAGACACTGGGACCAATTTGAATTGGAATTTCTATAGTCCCTGTTACTTCTCGACGTGTACCATCGAATGCTTTTACTACCATATGACTTTTCCTCATGTGCGACTCATCCACAGGTAATTTTGACAGAGTTCTTAGAGGCATAACATTTAGAGCTGAGCCATTGTCGATTAGGACTCTAGGTAGGATGTAGTCTTTGCAAGTGGTAGTAATATGCAAGGCTTTGTAATTGCCTCTCCCATCAGGCTGGATTTCATCATCACTGAAGGATATAAAATTGTCT
Source organism: Heritiera littoralis (assembly GCA_031772115.1). Classification (NCBI taxonomy): domain Eukaryota; kingdom Viridiplantae; phylum Streptophyta; class Magnoliopsida; order Malvales; family Malvaceae; genus Heritiera; species Heritiera littoralis. The sequence goes on along the minus strand of JAPDPK010000053.1, from coordinate 317,403 downwards.
GCCATGATATTTCCAACAAGTCGATTCATCTTTTCTACTAACACATCATGGGGTACATATGCTTGATTGAGCACTCGTAGAAGAGCTTCCCGGTGGGGTTCTAAATTCAGTAATAGAGAAAGTAGAGTGATGCGTGCTAGCGTACAATTCAACTGAACTACTATATTGAACTCACTATGCTTAATGAATTTCAAGAACTCTGAAGCTTCTTTCTCAAACACCGGTTTGCTTCGTTGCTCCCGGAGTTCTTTTTCTTCACCCTCGAAAGGGATTTCTCTATTACTTTCTTCATCTTCTCTCTCTTTAGCCTTTCCTTTTTGATTTTTCTTAAACATTTCATGCGTGTAACATCTCCCACTTCGGGTGATTCCTCCGGTGCCTGTTATATCCACTGCAGCTGTAGTGGTCGTTATGGTAGTCAAAGGGATACTGACTGACCCTTGAGTAGCGATATTGCAATTGTAGTTCCATGGGACTGCTTGACTATCCTTGTATGGAAAAGGACTTGGAACCTCAATGGTTATCTTTGGCAGTTGAAATTTAGGCTTGGAATCAATTATAGGCTCATTCTTATCCTCATAATAGATAGTCAATGGTTTCCACCGAACGGGACCTGTTTCTTTTCCGATAAAATTGACTGATTCTATTTCCACTTCTTTGTAAAATTCTGCAATACCCTCATCCATCAAGCCTTGCACCTTTTGGCGGAACTCTTGACAATTCTGGATTTCATGCCCCACATTCTTGTGGAACTCACAAAACTTTCCCTGTTTAGGCATCTTTTCATTATCTACTTGGATTAGTTTTGCCTTGACCATTGCGTCGAACACCACCTTCATTGGCATTTTCACCTCATAAGTGCTTTTCTTGACCCAATGATCCACCTCTTCAATTATGGCATTTACTTTACCCTTCTCATGATTGGGTAATGGGTTTTTGTTTACATTGGGTTCTCCCTTCTTCCCAAAATTCAATATTCCTGCCTTAATAAGAGTCTGCACTTTGTGTTTTAAAGCAGTACAATTTTCTGTTGAATGGCCTGGAACCCCGTAATGATAATTACAGTGGGCATTTATGTCATACCATGCAGGGTAAGGAGGTTTAAGAGGTTCTATATAGAATGGTGCAGGGAAGTGGTTTTCAATTAATTGAGGCAAAAGGTCTGTTTAGGTCATAGGGATTGGATCAAAATGTTGCCTATCTCGACTGGATTTTTACCTTCTCTGATTGTCATCTAGCTGGTTGGCAGGTGGAGGTCGTTGAGCTAATGTGGATGTGATTGGTGAATTGGGAGCTCTCGGCCGATAATTAGGGGTATATGTTGGTCTTGAAATTGATTGGTATGGGTATGGGTATGGGCCTGCTGTGACATTGTTTGCAGGTGGGTAATAAGGTGGATAAATCGGGTAAGGAGAATAGGGGGTGAGGTTTCTAGGCGGTTGGCCTCCAACAGTCATAGTGTGGATGTCCCTTCCTTTCTCTTGAATGCTGCACCTTTCTTAGATCCCCTGCTATCAGGTACCTCTATCTTACCATTCTTTATCGCATTCTCTATCATTTCCCCAGAAATTACCATGTCAACAAAACTTTTTGTGGCACTTCCAATCAAATTACCATAATAGGGTTCCCGGAGGGTACTAATAAACAACATAGTTGTCTCCTTTTCAGTAATAGGTGGTTGCACTTGGGAAGCTACATCTCTCCATCGCCGGGCGTATTCTTTGAAAGGTTCATTGGCTCTCTTTTCCATATTTTGGAGTGTCATCCTATCAGGAGCTGTATCCACCACATGCTAGTACTGAGCCATAAATGCCCTAGCGAGATCTTTCCATGAGTGTATATGGTTCCCATCTAACTGGACTTACCATTTTGCAGCGGATCCAGTAAGGCTGTCCTGAAAACAATGGATCAACAACTTATCATTGTGAGTATACCCCGCCATCTTTCAAACGAACATTGTGATGTGGGCCGATGGACATGTTGTTCCGTCATACTTTTCAAATTCAAGAGTCTTAAATTTTGGGGGAAACACTAGATCAGACACTAGGCTGAGTTCTTCTGCATCAATTCTACCAAATGTGTCATTTCCTTCTACTGCTCTAAGCCTTTCTTCTAGGAGGTCATATTTATGTTCTATCCCCACTCCAGAACCAACTTCGGGGATTGCCTTTCTCAAATTTTCTTGCTCACTAGGGTCATCAAGATTTGGGGCAAAAATAGGATCTGCAGGATTACCTCCGGGACCTGATCCCACTTGCCCTTGATTAGATTGGCCCATTGGTGGGTTTACCCTCCTAAAAGCATAAGGTCGACCACCCTGGGGTGGCATCACTCGTTGGTAGCCTTCTTGACCAGGTTGAACGTGTGTTGGGGTAAATCCTGGAGGGTACAATGGCTCCTCTTGCCCATCTCCTTGATTATGCACATCTTCTCTAGCTGTAGAAGTTTCCACCATATTTTTGCCTTTGGTCATCCCTCTCATTAATTCCATCATTTCAACAATCTGTTTCCTCATATCTTCTTGCATCTCAACTATTTTCCCCCTCATTTCCTCTTGTGCTTTCTCCATTCTTTCTATCCTCATTTGTTGTTCGTTTTCCATATTCCTAGATTGTATACGAGTATTGTATGGATGAATAGAAATTCTTGTTGGTTGAGATATCTTTACACCTTTATTACCCAAAACTTCTGAAATTAGGGCGTGTTTATTTTATTTTTAGACAAAGTCATTTATGCATGCTAATGTTTTTACTAAAGAATGTATGAACGAATGAAATGGGCAAGTATTTGCCACATAACTAACAAAAGGTTCTTTCATTAGACTTTAGAAGTTTTTTTTTTCAACAAAAGTCCAAACTACATCCATGAAAAGTCTAATCTCTAAGCCCTTGGTTTCCTCAAAAAGCTCATAACCTGCAGATAATGGTTTTGTGCTTCATCTAGGAATTCTAACAAACGATGACCATGCTCAGTAATTAGACTCACTCCTGGCTTTAGCTCTCGCACCCTTTCCTCCATTTCCTTAGCTTTCCTGGTAGCCATGCTAATTTGCTCGAATAAATGCTTCAGATGCTGTTGTTGCAAAAAATGAGCACGTATCCATTCCTCGCGTTCATCAGCCAAGACTCATAGGTCGTCAACTTTTTCTTGGAGTGCTATGACATGGCTTTGAGATTCTGATAGCGTATTTCCCATCATTTGCATTTGAGCTTGCATATGGGCCCTTTCACTTTCAAGTTGCTTGTACTCAAGATTGTTTTGAGTCTTTGCTTGGAGTTGTTCATTTTCCCTCTGTATACGACCCAATTCAGCAGTGGTGGATGAGATTGTACTATTCATATCCTTTAATAGTGTCCTCCATTCAATTCGTTCTTCTTGGATCTTCTTGCTCCAATGCTCTGAATTACTTTGCATCTCATGCTTGAGTCTTTTGTTTTCACATTCTAGCTTGTTTTTCTCTTCCTGAAGTTTTCGCTTTGCCCTTTCTATCTCTATTACTGGATCTTGAAGCACCGATTTCATAGGACAAGTGGGTATGCTCACTTGAGGAATGACCACATCCTTTCCTCGCCTTGCATGCCACACGAAGTATTCTGGGGATGAAATGTCAGTACGTCTCCCTCCATCCAACCTATTGGTATGCTTCCATGCTTGAATAGCTTTTGCAATCTTCATTGATGCATCGGCCTCTGTGTATGAGAACTCTATTTTATTAAGGTCGAAGGTTGCTGGGACAAACTGCTCATATCCAAACTGACGCCTCACCATGACAGGAGAGTAGCTAACTGCTCCCCATAAGCCCAAAAGAGGCACCCAGAATTCATCTCCACAACTATATAACACTGAATCAAACGGCATCCAAAGAGCTCTCCATATTAATTCACTACTAGTGAGGCTTCGGAAGAATGACACCCACTCGTCTCTAGTTTTTTGCTGAGGCCAACTATTCTCACAAAACTCCTTAATAGGGACCCGAAAAGACATGAACGGCTTGCGAAACTTGCCCCCGTTGCATTCAAAATGAATTTTTGCCCAAATAGTTAATAGTTGTGCACATCCAATGAAGCGTCTTCCTTTTCGCCGGCAAAAACTTAAGGATCTGATAGTTTCAGCTAAGATTGCTGGAGTAGGATTGACATTATGTTCGACTTGCTCAAAGAAGTCTACTATAGCGACATCAATGCTACCTATGACCTTTGGGAATACCACCATACCATAGAGGGCTAAGGCAAACAATCTCATACCCTGGTCATCATCAAGATGCTTGCCGATGAAATCCCGTAAGAAAGTCCAAAGAAAACAAGTATTTTCACCTTTAGTTCTGATTTGAGCATCAATGGCTTGTACCCCTAATCCCATCATCATGGCAAGCTTTTTACAGTAGCCGGTCTTCTTGTTTTTCCAGTAAACTTTATCTTGATCCGTTTTTGAGATATTAAAGCAAAGCAATGCAGAGTACTCCTCTATTATTGGTACCATGTCCACTTCATTAAAGACAAAGCACCTATAAGAAGGGTCCCAGAACTGTGTCATGGCTTTAAGGAGCTGGCTATCAATGACCACTGGCAAGAGGAGTGCTAGGTGCCCATATTTCCTTTGGAAAGCTTCTCTCCTTGGGTAATCCCAATGTTTCCAGATATTTCCCAAGTCTTCTAAATTGTTCTGCCTGAGGTCGAGGTAGACTTTTTCTGGGAGAGTAGACATGTAATTTACTGGCAAACAGTCTCCATTCTTATGCTGAGCTACTTCTGATCTAGTTTTCAGACTAATGCAAGGTTCCTCTAGGGACTCGAGAGACGGTTGACTTTCCATGGATGTAGAGTTAGCCATGCAGCAACTACTTCCCGTGACAATATCTATTAACATGAGTGCATATGAATTAAAGTATGTAAAGTATATGAATATATTATTTTCAAAAAGAAAAAGAACACCCATACATGCGAATACCACTCTCCTTCATGTGTTTCTAACTTCAGGTTCTTAAAGGTTTTGGCATAATTCTTACTTAAGGTCGGTACCTTAGGTTTTTTTATATGCATGGTTCAGGTTTTATCGTTTGGCTAATAGGTTCCCAAATTGTTCCTCACTGACGTCCACATAGGACTAGTAAGGCACCCCGATCCTCGCCCATCAGGCTCAAACAGAAAGGGTTCAATTTGAGTGGGAGTTATTCGTTAGTCCATGCGAAGGTTACTACCTCACGAGAATATAGCTACTCACTCCATCCTGAAAAGGACGAAGCTCGGGACTTAGAGCTTATGCATGCAAATGCACGTGTTGTGTGCGTGAAGGAACATACCAACACATGACCCTCATCCTAGATGCCCCAACAATTCATGAACGATAATAAACCCAGTATAAATATAACACAATTAATAAAATTCAAAAGCAATCATTATTTCGAAATTAAAGAATTTAAATACCAATTAAGACCATTAAACCAAGACTTGAAATATCACATGATTAATTAATGGTTCGACTCTCGAGTCCCCAGTGGAGTCGCCGGGGATCTAATCGCTAGACATAACGTTATGGAGTCGCCACCAATCAATTTTAACTTAGGTGTGATTGGCCACCTATTCAAAACTAAGAATAAGTACACTGATCTACGTTCTAAAATTTTGGTTCGGGAGTACGGTTACGTGTGAGGAAGGTATTAGCACCCCCACAACGCTCGTCCCATGGACGGTACCAATTAATCATGTTTTATCTTTAGCAATCTTAATTTAAATGGTCTTTTAGTCTTTTATTCTTAGCTAAAATTTTCTTTTTATTATTTAATTTGTCATTTTCTTTAGGATATTCTCCAACACTTTGATCGAATTTCCAAGGAAAATTTGTTACCTTAAGAGTATTCATAGGACACACTCATCCTTGTGAAGAGGCTCTGTCGTCGGTTTAATATATTATGTTTTTAATTCTCTTGTGAAATTTATCAAAATTATAATGAAAATCTTTAATATTGAAATTATTTTCCCTAAATTTTCCAACACTTTGGTCAAATTTAGAAGAAATATCTTCTCACCTAAGAATTTTCTAAATATCGCACACTCGCGAAATTCTAAAATTTCAGCATCGGTTAAGTTTTCATTTACTACTGTTATCTAAGAAAATATACATTTTTAAAAGATTATTCATTATTATCATTTTCTTAAAAAATAATTTATTTTTGAATTATACAAATTCTTTTTATAAGTTTTTGTGAAAAATTTCCTTACATCCTTCAACACTTTGATCGAATGTAGAGAATTGAAATTATTAATTTTTGTTCCAAATTTTCCAACACTTTGGTGAAATTTGAAAAAAAATCATTTTTAATTAAAGATTTATTTTTAATACACTAATTCACCCAGAACAGCTCGCCATGCACGAGATGTCACCCTTTTCTAACTCGCCACGCCTCAACTTACTGGCAAGAGCTCGCCCTCTTATAGCTCGCCAAGCACAAATCATTTTGTTCATAGATTTATTTTTTAATCCTTAAATAGCCAAGAACGGCTCGCCATGCATGAGATGTCGCCACTCGCCACGCATCAACTTGTTGGCAAGAGCTCGCCCTCTTATAGCTCGCCAAACACAACTTTATACATAAGAGCTCGCCCTTTAACAAATCGGTTTTAAAAAATCAAATTTTGTAACTTAACAGCTTGCCCCTAAAAAGTTAGTTTTTGCGAAAATTTTCTCTACATCCTTCAACACTTTGATCGAATGTAAAGAATTGAAATTATTAATTTTTGTTCCAAATTTTCCAATACTTTGGTGAAATTTGAAAAAAAATCATTTTTAATTAAAGATTTATTTTCAATTTACTAGCTCACCTGAAACAGTTGGCCTCACACAAAATAACTTATGTACTAGAGCTCGCCCGAAATAACTCTCTTTTCCTAATAGCTCGCCTGTGAAACAGCTCGCCATGCACGAGTTATCTACAAGAGCTCACCCTATACAAGTAGAGCATGGAGAGCTCGCCTACTCAGTAGAGCTTGCGCCATACAATTGAACTAGCGCGTTACGAGATCGCCTACCACTTAATTCGCCATACACATGGACTAACGCGTAGTGAGATCGCCAACCACTATAGCTCACCCATAAAAGTAAACTAGCGCGTAGTGAGATCACCCGCCCACTATAGATCGCCTATACATGTGAACTGGTGCGTAGCGAGTTCGCCCAGACAATTGAACTAGTGCAGTGAGCTCGCCCGCAAGGATAGCTAATAAGATTTGGGCGAGGTATATTTATCTAGACATAGGATTTATTTTAAATTTCTTAAATGAAGAAGGCAGAGTACACTTACAGTGTTCGGCTCGTTGAAGTTTTGTTGACTTGCCTTTCAATTTTCTGGATTGGTCGCCACTAGTCCAACCAAAGTCGCCTCTCGCTACCACACTTTCTTCTTCCCAGTAACAAATATGGGTAATGCTCACCGTCGTCCATGCATCCTCTTCACTGCTCCAGTCACCGTCCCAATCACACCATAACTGAACTTGAGATTTTTGCTATTGAAGGTAGTTGAGTTCTCTCTTTCTCTCTGTCTTTCTCTCAATATTTTCTGTCTCTGTATATCTCTCTTTCTTTTCTCTCTATCTCTCCGTTTTTTTCCCTTCTTCTCTGATCTCCTTTAGACTATTTATAAGCATTTTTAGTCAAGAAAAATCAAATGAAATCTTTGAAACTAGGGACTATAATCCATTGTTCCTCTGGTTTTTTCTGAGCATTCTTAAATGCTTGCTTTACATTCTTGGTTTTTCCATGTGGATGTAGAGTTGCAGAGGATCTTGGAACCGATCTCCCTTTCTTCTTCATCTTTTCCGAGCAACTTTTAATCAATAAAATCGAAGCAAATTAATTTTCAGAAGACTTTCACTCCAAATGAGGTTTGTCCAGAGGTAAGCAAGGATAGTAGAGCTAAGCTTAAGGTGGCTGTTTGACAGCCTTCACGCCGGTGTTGTTGACATTGTTCTTTCTTTCTTTTTTTCTTTTCCTCGAGCAGCTTTTTATGTATTCCTTAGTCAACAAAAGCGGATCAAATCTCTAAGAGATTATGATTACTTTACATAGTCGGTGTCAGTGAAGTTGGTGAGACAGCAGGGATCTGGCGACCTCAAGGCTGGTAAACACCTATCGGCGAACTAGCGACCTCAAGGCTGGCGAACACCAATCGGCGAACTCTATTATTTTTTTTATACCCTTTTTTTAAATTATTTATTATTTATTAATTAATTAATTTATTATTTATTTATTTATTATTATTATTATTTTTTTAAATTACCGATTTTCTTTTCCCTTTTTTATTTTATTTTTTAACAAATTCAAATATATGATTAAATAGATTTATTATTCCGAACAAAATTAAGTGTCTACAGATTCGATATACTCCCAACTCAAAGCTCAATCTGTAAAAGGATTAAATGGAATTTAATGAGAGAGTGCTCAGTAAATCATTTATATAAATGCAAAAGTAGGATTATGTTGTTCTAAATGCAAATGCATGAATCTTGTAATTGTAGGTTCCAATCCTTATATAGTACACATAATCTTAGCCAATCAATTCAAATCATGTCTTAAAGATTCTAAGTGGGTCAAGGTTTTAGGATTATCGATGGGAGCATGCTTAGTAGCACCTCATTATCTTCGTTTCTTGACACTTGTTTATTCCTAGATATCTTAACACAATAATCCAAACATGTTCCAATCCCAATATCCTTATATCATAACATGTCATGCTATAGTGCAATCTACGAAATCATATTTGGATAAAACCATGCAAAACATACATGCAGTCTCAAATCATGTCATGTATGGTATGTAACCATGTATAAAAACATATACAGTCTTAAAACATGTCACATGTGCAGCTTCAAAGTATGTACAATCTCACTATATGTCACATGTACCAAAAAAAGCATGTTCAAAGTTCTAAGTTCGAACTAACGTATATGCTTTTTCAAAAGCCAATGGTTTGATAGTTCAAAGATTCTAAGTTCTGAAAACAATGCAATGAGCAATGCCTAGAGTTTCAAACCAAAAGTCTAATGTTCTAAAACAATGTTCACATAAAGTTCTAACAATAAGTCTTTAGCATTGCTTAAAGCACAAATCAAATGTTTCTAAAATAAGATATGGCCCAAACAGTTCAACTTATCAATAAAGACTTACAAATCCCACTATAGCTATTAGTGAGCTAAATGTCCCAAACAGGCATCATCTATGGCCATAGACCCCTAACCCTAGTTCCTCTAATCAAGTTCGAACCAAGACCTGTCCACGACTATTGTATGACAAGCTTAAATGCTTGTTAATCATTGGTCCAACTAGGCAAGTTCCAAAATGGTGCTTTATTGACATTATCAAGATTTGCCATAATCTCACCCAAAACCAAAGTTTCACATATTCTAAAATAGTAAGTTTCAAAGATTCCAAAAGTTGTGAAAGTCATATGATGCTTTCCTTTAAAGTTCATTTATGCAAATGTAATATGCTATATACTCTTTTCATTCTAAAAACAAATCAATTAGGTTAAAAATTCTAACATATGCATTTAAACCAATGCACACTTTCAAACAGCCAAATTTCATATTATGCATTCTTAAAGCCAATGCATTGAGTCATGAGTTTCAAAAACACAATAATAAGGTGACCAAACATCCCGCCAAGATGCCACTCTTAATTATCCCAAATTACATCAAACACGGTGCTAAGTATTATGATAAATGCCACTATCACCTATCCATTCCAAGTCAATTTATACACATAACACTCAAATAGTCACATGCACCATAATGGGCTACTACACAAATATGAGTATATACACCACACACACACAAATACAAGTATAAATACACACATGCACGCACTCATATATATTTCCCAATACCATCCACATTTATATTTTTCCAATAGTTTCCATAAGTCATTAAAAATTCACATCTATTATCGAAATGACATTTCCATGGCAAATAAATCCGCCAAGACTCATTTTCCATGTCACACGTATCAAACCAATAGTCCATCAATTCACAATATATCATATACATATTTTATATTTCAACAGTTTCTACAACATATTTAAAATCACATATGACTTCTTAAGGTCTACATTAGTATAGTAACCAATGTACCATGCCCCATATGCACAGTTCACATAAAAATTAGATATTCTCAATCAATTCCTCATTAGATATTAAATCGACTCACCACAATTCGACAATATTTTCGTAACTATTATTTGCATTTCATTCACACTACATATAACTTTCTAGAACCTCAATATCTTATTAACACAAATAGGTAATTTAAATAATTTCTATTTCTAAATTAACATTCAAGTTGTTCATTCCACATTACTATAGAAATAAATGCACCACGGCCCAAATTCACACTTAGCTCTTTTTTTTTTCACAAAAATATATAAGTTCAAATTTGAATTTAAAACATTTTTTACTTTTCCAACAAACATATTTTTAGTTATGTTCGAAAAATAAATTGTTGTTAATTAACAGATAATTACAACCATTCATTTATATCTATTCAGATTTTATTTAATAAGATTTGATTTTCAAAATCATTTACTTTTTTTTGTGTAGACCACAGGTATCCTCATCCGTTTTAATGGTCTGAGACTAATCATTTACTTTACTGTTCTTACTTTATCCTCATTCGTTTTAATGGTCTGAGACTAATCATTTACTTCACTGTTCTTACTTTTCACAAAGAATTCTAAAATTTGATTTCTAGAATCATTTACTCTACTGTTCTTACTTTTCAGAAAGAATTCTTAGATTTTGTTGAATCTTGTGATAAATTGCTTCTGCGTGAAGCATTATTACACTCAGGATAATGTAACTGGACGCCTCAAAGGCATTTGCTGCCATATTTTACTACTGTTTCCTAACTTTGCATCCTATGAGAAAAGGACATGGATGCCAGCCACAAAAAGAGATGCACACTATAAAAGCAGCCACTTGGTAAGTCAGAGGTATGAACAACACTCTTAACACATATATTCTTTCGCATTTTTAGACCATTTTCGAGCTCTTACTAGCTTGAGCGGTGGAGCAAGTCTCATTAAAATAATTCCAATAGTCTTTTTGTTTTGCAAATTAATTAAGGAGAGAAATCAGGAACAGAATTCAAAAGCTTGCTCGCCTCATTTGGTATAAACAATTGTTATACTTTATTTAGGCTCGCGACTGCACTACTATTTTTTGTGTATTCATACTGCAACATGCCTCATCACACATTTTTCAATGAAAATTGTTCTTTCTCACCGCATCATTGTATGTATTTTTCACAAGAGAGAAAAGATCCAATGAGATTTTTCAATCCACCAAGCACTTTTTTTCTGAAAATACTCATGATCCATTTATCTTTTTTTTTTTACCATTGAGAAATATTGTATATTGATTAAAATATCATTATCAGTTATTTCTGTCATTCTCTGTTCTTTTCTTTTCTTTTTCTTTTTTTAGCAAAAAAATATTTTAAATAACTTTGTTAATATAATATATAAGTAAAGTTAAATAATTGAATAAATTAATTATAAATTTAAATCATATAAATTATTAAATGAAAAAAAAGATATATTCATAATAAATATTTTAATATTTTTAAATTATTTATTAATATTTTAAATGTTAAGTAAACTATAAATTTCATTTTATACAAATTAACTTAATTATAATGTTTTTAATAATCAATTTTCTTTTTATAACTTTTTATTTCAATGCCACCTTGCTTTGGTTATCTAAATACATATCTTAGATTTTAATTTTATTGCTAGATTAACTAATCTCACTAAATAATTACTTTTTAATCTCACTGCAACTAATTCCATCATTATTCAAATGGAATCATACAAAATAAAATCTTATTATTTTTTTGGAAAAAAAAAGACATCTTGAAAATTAGAATTCATTTTATGTTTTTACTTTGTTTTAAACTGTTTTTAGAGAGTGAAATTCCATGTTGGTGACCAAAACAGATGGGAGTTGGCAGCCTGCCAAGATATATATTCACGTTAGTAACTTTTTTTTTTGTTTAAAATACAAAATTTTCATTTAGTGCATTTAATTTTATAATATGTGTATTTTCAATTTGAATTTAAATTTGAATTTGAATTTTCTAAATAAAAGAAAAAATTGTATGGTTCTACTTCCTATGATGGAACTAGGTTAACTAATGTAAGCTAACAATAGGATGCAAGGAATTTTCAATATGCATGTGATGCTTCGGAGACGAATTTGATGAACTCCATGTGATCTTAATTAATGGCTTGCGCTTACCAATGGAACTTCCATTGTTCCCTTTAATTAGTTTGTTCTTTACCATATACTAAACAGAGGAGAGAAGAATAAGATTCTTTTCAAGTTCGAGAAAAGATATTGATATGGGGTCTGATGCTATCAGGGGCATCTTAGTCTCTCAACTCGTATCGTCATGTGGGACCCCCACAGTAAAAACAAAGAACATGTGAACATGACAGTGTTGACCTCGATCAGATCGCCCACTCTACCTAAGTCAGCGCCTGATACGGTGGACAGCAAGCAATGTCATCGTTTACCTCGGGACTAAGGACAGACCTCGGGACCAAGCACGCGTGAACATCTTGGCAAGAAGATGAATTGAAGTATCTATGCTGATTTGCGATACAAATCAACTCATCCTAAATCTCCTATTTGACCACGTGTTCACCAATACTGGATCGTATGGCTGGGCCTCCCTTGTAAATACCTCTTCTTCATTAGGGAGAAGGCAGAAAAAAACGACCAATCCTCTTCTTATCCTCCAAACCATCCTGAGCCACAACATTTTGGCGTGCCAGGTAGGGGAGTTCGTCATCTCCATGCGTTGTTGCTCAAGATGGCACCTAGGAGGAGAGCAGCAGAAGAAGAAGAACCTGTGGCATCCATAAGTTTAAATACCACCCCTGATGATGACTCAGACAGACGCCTTCCACCCACCATGGAGCAATTCAAATAGCTTTCCCAACAACTGAGAAACCTTACCGAACTAGTCCAACATGCCCTCACCCCTTCTCCTGTTCAATGACAACCGTCCATAATCGATACTAAGTGTCGTAACGACTTTAGGCCCTAGACTTAACCGCTAGACATGGTTCAATGGAGTCGCCACCAATCATTTTTTTTTTGCCTAGGTGTGATTGGTCACCTATTCTCATTTAAGAATAAGGATTGATCTTCATTTCAGTTTTAGGGTTTGGGGGTCAGTTACATGTGAGGAAGGTGATAGCACCCTCACGATGCCCATCCTAGAATGGTACCTAATTAATCTTGTGCTATCTTAAAATGGTTTTGTTTGAATAATCTTAATTTGTCATATTTTCTATTATATTCCAAATAATTAAGTATTGGTAAATTTTCTAAGAAATTCTCCATCATTCTGGCGAAATTTCCTAAATATTTATCCTCACCTCAGGAGTATTCAAGTAGTACCATTTGACTTGCTTGAAGAGGCTCCGTCGTCGGATCAAAATTTTCCCAACTTATTTTAAACTAATATTTTATTTATTTTATTTTATTTTATTTATCTCTTTTATTATTTTATTTATTTAATTCGAGAAATAAATTTAGATTATTAATATTGAAAGTTCTCTTAGTCTTCCATCATTCTGGCGAGACTTTGAGAAAAATTCTTACCTAAAGAATTCCAAATGTCAACTATTTGTGACTCTTTGGACCTTATCACTAGAATAATCCTCATTCATTCTCTATTAAGTTGTTATTATTTATTATTTTAACCCTTTTTATTAATAATCTTTATTTTCTTTTAATTTCATAATTTTCACTATTAATTGTTTATTGTTGTTATTATTTAATTATTGAAAATTTTTACTTAAATCTTTCATCATTCTGGCGAAATTTAAGAAAAATCTTCTCACCTAGAGATTTCTAAATGTCAACCATTTGTGACTCTTTGAAATCTCATCATTGGAATAATTTTTATTTAATTTTAATTTATTATTAAATATTTTGTTTCATTATTTTTAAAGAATATTAAAAATATAGATTAATATTGAAAACTTTTACTTAAATCTTCCATCATTCTGGCGAGATTTAAGAAAAATCTTCTCACTTAGAGATTTCCAAATGTCAACCGTTTGTGACTTTTTGAAATCTCATCATCAGAATAATTTTATTTAATTTTAATTTATTATTAAATATTTTGTTTCATTATTTAAAAAAAAATATTAAAAATATAGATTAATATTGAAAACTTTTATTTAAATCTTCCATCATTCTGGCGAGATTTAAGAAAAATCTTCTCACCTAAAGATTTCCAAATGTCAACCATTTGTGACTTTTTCGAATCTCATCCTCGGAATATTTGTTTACGAAAATTTGTAAATTTGCGTTATGAATTTTTTTATTTTTTTAATTTATTTTATAAATTTGAAGATTATGAATCATTTAATGCATGTTAATTTTATTTTTATTTGTTTATTTATTCAAAGGATTAAAAATGTAAGCAGAGGCGCAGGTAGGTGCGAGGACTGGTGACAGAAGCATGGATGCAAAAGTGGACTGGAGGGCAGTGCAGCAAGTGTAGACCGGTGGCGATGGAGGTGGGACATAGCTGTGATCTTCTTTTTTTTTAATTTCTTGAATCTCAATTGTGCATCTCTCCTTCACTCTGCCTCTATTCTCTTTTTCCCCTTTTCTCTCTGTGTGTTCTTCTCTCGCTGCATGTGTATGAATTTATAGTAGTTTTTGGGCATCCAGATTAGGAAAAGAATTAACTGATTTGCATGATTTCATCATTTTGATTTTTGCTTCGATTTTGGGTTTATTATTCCTTTCCTTTCTTCACATAGTTGACTTCCATTAGCCTTAATATTCCCTTTCCAATTTTTGCCCGTAAAGGATCCCTTTCCAGTTTCATTTGATTCTCAGTGTTAATGCTGCAATTTCGAGATTTAAATCAGGATTTTGCAATTAAATTTAGTTAGGATCAATTTGGATCTGGAATTGAAAACCCCGATTTTACCTCTTTTATTATTTTTTATTTTTTTGTATTTTGTATTTTTCTTTTTATTATTTTTATTGCTTATTTTATTTTATTTATCATCAATAAAATAAAGTGAAAACAAAAAATAAAGATAGAAATAAAGTCAAGATAAAAATAAAAAAAATACAACAAGATTTATGAACCTTTTAACGCTTTTGGAATTGAGCCCAAATGCAAAGAAATGAATTGAATGGGCCTAAAGCCCAAATTCAAAACCATGATGTGTTATGTTCAGACAAAAATGATGTCTACAGCTGCCCCTCTTTGCATATTGCTAAGAATCAAGAATAGGGCAAAGACTTTAGACAACAATTTTGTCTGAATTTTTTATTTTTATTATTATTTTTTTTGGAAAATTCAATTTTGATTCTCGAAAATAATACCTTGACTCCATACCAAGGCTCGACCTACGAGAACAGTGGATTCTATTTTTAAACACACTACCTTGACTCCCTACCAAGGCTCGATACATTAGAAAATTAGATTCAATTTTGAGACACACTACCTTGACTCCCTACCAAGGTTCGATTCATTTTGGAGAAATGAATTCGATTTTGAAACACACTACCTTGACTCCCTACCAAGGCTCGATCCATTAGCAAAATGGATTCGATTTTGAAATATATTACCTTGACTCCATACCAAGGCTCGATCCATTTTGAAAAAATGAATTCGATTTGACACATGATACCTTGACTCCTTACCAAGGCTCAATCCAGTTTAGAAAAAATGAGTTTGACTTTGAAATACAATACCTTGACTCAATATCAAGGCTCGACCTATTAGAAAAATGGATTCGATTTGACACACAATACCTTGACTCTAATACCAAGGCTCGATCTATTTTTGAAAATAAATTCGACTTTGAAAAAACAAAATTTATTCTTGAATGTTTTCTTCTTTTTTTTCTAATTTAAAATGTTGAAACCAAAAGTCAAAATGAAGTGACCTGGACGAAACCAGAGGTTGAAATGGAGTGACTCGGATGAAACCAGAAGTCAAAATGAAGTGACCTGGATAAAACCAGAGGTCAAAATGAAGTGGCCTGGACGAAACCAAAGGTCAAAATGAAGTGACTTGGACGAAACCAGAGGTTAAAATGAAGTGAGTTGGATGGAACCAGAGGTCGAAATGAAGTGACCTAGATGGAACCAGAGGTCGAAATGAAGTGACTCGGATGAAACCAGAATCGAAATGAAGTGGCTCAGATGCAACTAGAAGTCAAAATGAAGTGACTCAGACGAAACCAGAAATCAAAATGAAGTGACCTAGACGAAACCAGAGGTCAAAATTAAGTAACTCAGAAAAAACCAGAAGTCAAAATGAAGTGACTCGGACGAAAACAGAAGTCAAAATGAAGTGACTAGGATGAATCCAAGGGTCAGAATACAAAGTTCTCATTCTTTAATTTCACTAGTTCTTACACCACACAACTGTGCCAACAGTGCCAACTACATTTGCTAAAAAATGTCACCTAATCTCCAATTTAGCTAGACTTAAGGCCACACAACGGTGCCAGCTATGTTGTATTTAAAATCCCATGTAATATCATGATCACAACCAATTATCAAAAACTTCATATCGAAATTTTCTTATTTCAAAACATTCTTCAAATCTTCAAAATTAGGAAACCCTTCTCATTAGTACAAATTTTGCCATCTATATTTCATTCTTCCTCTTTGTTTTTCTTTTATGCAAGTGCAAATGTATGCCCTAAAAATTTAGATGCACGTACTATCCCATTAATAAGAATGGCCTCAATAGAAATGCAAATGCGTTTATCTATCTAAGTGATGCAAATGCTTCCGATGCAAACACGTAAATTTATCCCAATGATGCAAATGACTTTTATTTGGATGCAAATGCAAATTACTATGTAAATGATCTTTACTAAGATTTGATGCAAGTGACCTCCCTAAAGATGCAAACATTTATTGTCTCATTTAGGGTCATGAAGTTTGCATCAGATCTTCAACTTTGTCTTTCTCTAGCAACTTTGCTTAGTTTGACAGAACTTTCTTTCCAAACACAAAGTCCTCATTTTCAACTAATATCAATGCCTCCAAGGTTAAAACACTTCATCTTCATTCTTTGCTTCTTTATCACTTTCGAAAGCAAAAATCTCTTATGCATGTTGTCATTCATTTATTCATCATCATTCAAATTCATGACAAACATAATGCATTGTGGATTTCAAAGGATGGATAGACAAATCATTGGTAAGATTGAAAGGGTGAGAAAAGGGTATGAGTTTATCCAAATTGGGAAAGAAATCAATTGCGAGTGTACAATGATAGGTCAAAAGTTTAAACACAAAGACAAGAGCACCATTACAATGAAAATCCAAACTTTCACATCAATTAGCCTAGAATTTCTTTTGAGCAAACTCTTGATCGGTATCCTATATCCTTTCATGCCCCCTAACTTGCAGGGGTAGCTGTTAACAATTGTGCCAAATCGTGCGGTATCCTCAACCACCTCTTTTTTTTTTGGATTTTCAACTTTGCTATTGCACTTTTGGTTCGAGTTGCCCTTTTGGGTTTTCAACTCAAACCTTTCTCTTTTCTTTCTTTTTCTTTTTCTCTTTTCTTTTTTTTTTGGGCTATTTTCATTTTTCTGATAGTTTCATCATGCATTTGAATTCTAAGTTGATCTAGTAAGGGAAGGAATTGCAATCTTATTAGTCTTTAGTGATTTTACAAGAATATCAAAATCCAATGCATGATTCTCTAATTCAAATATTTACATTTGATCAGAATGGACTTCTTAAAGCACGTAATGTAGGCCAGGGTTCAAGGTTCTGAAAGAATGGATAAATAGGCCCAAAATGTGTTTAAGGGTCAAAAAACCGAAGGATCATTTCTATAAGGGTCAAAAAACGGAAGGATCATTTCTATCATTTCAAGCACCAATGCCGATACTTTATCTTATTCTTCGTAAGCTCCCTTCCATTTTCATTTTTTTTCCTTTTCTCCATTTTTCATTTTCCTTTTTTCAGTTTTTCATCTTCTTTTTTTTTTCATTATTTTCATTTTCAAGAAAAGGAACTCAAAACTTCATTTCACAGTAACTCCTCCATATCAAAAGAAATCTCCCTTTTTTTTGCCCCTATCACTCACATTTCATAGCTTTTTTTTTTGTCCTTGTTGAATAAATCCCTCTTTGAAATTTGCCCCCCGTATGTGGAGGGTGATCCTTGGTTAGGTTTATTAAAGAAAAGATCTTTGCAGGCTCAAATGGGGTGTCAAATGGTTAATTTTTCCATGAGAAAGATATATGAAAGATGGCCACACCTCATTTCAAATGTGAACAATTTCATTGAAGATCATGTATTGAAAATTGAAAAACTTGTGGATGATCATAAAAAGACTATAAGTTCTCCTCATTTTTTTTAATTAACCAATTTTACTCACTGCAAGATGTAACTATCAAGCCCACTTGTTTTTTTTTCTTTTTTTTTCTCTTTTTTTTTATAAACAAAACCCTTGATCTAACTTTGTTATTGAGAAAAATTTGTCGAAAATTCCATGTACGATGATTGATAGACCTTTCTTTTTCTCGCCATCTGAAGTCCATAGATTGAGCATTTTAAGATCACATCTTGGATTTATTCATTATAAGGGTGCTCAAGAAGAGGATGAATTAGAAAAGTATATAGGTGTATGAAATGTAATGGAAGGACGAAGGAAATATTCCAAAGTGCACTATGCTTGTCATTTTTATTTAAATGATAAAGAACAGACAAAATATTCATGTATAAAAGACTACATAACTAAAGAAAAAGAAGTCACTTCTGTCCCTCTTCATTTTTCTCAAAATCTAAGTACCCAGTCTTGATAAGTGCTTGAACTTTGTGTTTCAATGGCACGCAATTTTCTGTGGAATGGCCTTGAATCCCACAATGATAATCACAATAAGCATTCTCATCGTACCACTTAGGGTATGGTGGTTCGATAGGTGTCACTGGAACTTTAGCAAGAAGTTGATGCTCAATGAGTTGGGGAAGCAACTCAGTGTAGGACATGGGAATCAGATCAAATTTTGGTTTCTTCGATTTAGCCTTCTGCCCCCTTTGATTGTGGATTGAAGTGCTTGATCAATTTGCAAGCTGGGTTTGTGGTGTGAATATAGGTGTGGTTGTAGGAGTTGAGATTAGGGTTGGATAACTAGCTGAATATACTGGATATGATCCTTGGGAAATATTGTTTGCAAATGGATAATAAGAGTGGTATCTAGGGTAAAGGCAGTGAGGTGTGGGATTTGGTTTTAATTGTTTTTCAATGGTAGCAGCCTGCACTTCTCCTTCTTTCTTTTTATTAGTTCCACCCTTCTTTGGAGCTGAGGTGTCTTCAATTTTGCCACATTTAATGGCATTTTCAATTATCTCTCTCGAAATGACCATATCAGCAAAATTTTTAGTAGCACTTCCCACAAGCTTATCATAATAAGGAGATCGTAAAGTACTAACAAATATAGTTGTAGTCTCCTTTTCAGTTAAAGGAGGCTGCACCTGAGCTGCCAAATTCCTCCATCTTTGGGCGTACTCTTTGAAGCCTTCACCAAATTTCATCTCTAAGTTCTGTAGGGACAACCTGTCCGGTGCCATGTCCAACATGTGCCTATACTAAGCCATGAAAGCTTTTCCCAAATCCTTCCATGAATGGACACGACTTTGGTCCAACTGATTATACCACTTGGCTGCTGGCCCAATCAAACTGTCTTGAAAACAATGAATGAGCAACTTATCATTACTTGTGTAGCCAAACATCTTTTGACAAAACATAGTAATATGGGCCACTGGGCATGTGGTTCCATCATACTTTTTGAATTCAGGAACTTTGAATTTTGGAGGTATAACCAAATCTGGGACCAAGCTAAGCTCATTAGCGTCTATACTCCCAAAGAAATCCATTCCTTCGATCACCCTTAGCCTTTCTTCCAACAGATCGTATTTCTCCTGTGATTCCCAACTCTCCTTCCTCAATTTATCTTGTTCCATGGGATCATCCAAATTGGGTACAAAAATAAGATCCACGGGGCTAGATCCCGGGCACTGTCCTTGATTTTGTGGATGATTCACAAAAACTTGGGCTTGGGGATGAGCGCTTTGGGTAGTTTGGGCTTGAAGAGGTGTAAACCCAGGCGGGTATGGTGGGTCCTTTCTCGAAGTTGAGGTTCTTCCCTTGAGTCTTCAACAACTCCTTTCCCTTTCATCAAAATTGTCATCATCTCCATCATCCTTGCCATTTGTTCCCGAGATTCCTCTTAGGACTTGACAAGTTCCTGTTGAGCTTTTTCCATTCTTTCAATTCTATCTTGTTGTTCCCCTTCCATGATCTTTGTTTTGAGACAGTATTATATGAGTGAGCTATCCTTTTGCCTTTATTATCAGAATTCCCTAACATTAGGATGAGATGAATGGATGGATGCATATGCATGAAGTACACTATCCTGTGCTGATGAAATGTATGAAATGCAATGCATAAAAAATCATATGAATGAATGCATATGCATGAAGTACATCCTGTAGTGATGATATGTATGAAATGCAACGCATAATTATAAAAAAAATCTTTTTTTTTGTGTGACAAGCCATGCAATGCAACAAGATGATTTTTTTTCTTTTGAAAAGCTTATGTAAATGAGGTAGGAAAGAAATGAGTGAAGAAAACAAAGAATGCTGGAAAATATCTATACTAATTTTCTAGACTAAACACAGAATGAGAAAAACTTTTCATTAATGATGAAAATGACCGAATATCAATTTTTACATTTTATTATTGCCCCTAAAAATATTGCACGAAGATATTCCCCTTTGTGTCCTAATTTCAAGGTAACTTCTATAAAATATAGGTATGGCTCTACCTAAGGTTGGCTCCTTATGGTTCATTATATGCATGGCTAGGATTTATAGGGATCTAAAGGTTCTCAAATTGCTCCTTACTGTCATCCACACAGGACTAGTAAGGCACTCCAATCCTTGCCCATCACAGGCTCCAACCGGAAAGGGTTCAACTTGAGTGGGAGTATTACGCTAGCCGTTGCGGAGGTTACCACCTCACGAGAGTGTAGGTACTATACTCCCTTCCAAAAGGGACAAGCTCGGGTATAGAGCTTATGTCATGATATGCACGTGATGGTGAGTGTAAGAATTTTTTTTTTTAAATGCTATTCAACAAACATAAAAATATCAATCAAATCAAAGTTATTCAAACAAAACCTAGCATAGCATCAAGATTAATTATTGGCTTGACCCTCTCAATTCCCAGTGGAGTTGCCAAGCTGTCGTAACAACTTTAGGCCCTAGACCTAACCGCTAGACATGGTTCAATGGAGTCGCCACCAATCATTTTTTTGCCTAGGTGTGATTGGTCACCTATTCTCATTTAAGGATAAGGATTGATCTTCATTTCAGTTTTAGTGTTTGGGGGTCGGTTACATGTGAGGAAGGTGTTAGCACCCACACGATGCCCATCCTAGAATGGTACCTAATTAATCTTGTGCTATCTTAAAATGGTTTTGTTTGAATAATCTTAATTTGTCATATTTTCTATTATATTCCAAATAATTAAGTATTGGTAAATTTTCTAAGAAATTCTCCATCATTCTAGCGGAATTTCTTAAAAATTTATCCTCACCTTAAGAGTATTCAAGTAGTACCACTTGACTTGCTTGAAGAGGCTCCGTCGTCAGATCAAAATTTTCTCAACTTATTTTAAACTAATATTTTATTTATTTTATTTATCTCTTTTATTATTTTATTTATTTAATTCGAGAAATAAATTTAGATTATTAATATTGAAAGCTCTCTTAGTCTTCCATCATTCTGGCGAGACTTTGAGAAAAATTCTTACCTAAAGAATTCCAATGTCAACCATTTGTGACTCTTTGACTCTTATCATTAGAATAATCCTCATTCATTCTCTATTAAGTTGTTATTATTTATTATTTTAACCCTTTTTATTAATAATCTTTATTTTCTTTTAATTTCATAATTTTCACTATTAATTGTTTATTGTTGTTATTATTTAATTATTGAAAATTTTTACTTAAATCTTCCATCATTCTGGCGAGATTTAAGAAAAATCTTCTCACCTAGAGATTTCTAAATATCAACCATTTGTGACTCTTTGAAATCTCATCATCAGAATAATTTTTATTTAATTTTAATTTATTATTAAATATTTTGTTTCATTATTTTAAAAAAATATTAAAAATATAGATTAATATTGAAAACTTTTACTTAAATCTTCCATCATTCTGGCGAGATTTAAGAAAAATCTTCTCACCTAGAGATTTCTAAATGTCAACCATTTGTGACTCTTTGAAATCTCATCATCGGAATAATTTTATTTAATTTTAATTTATTATTAAATATTTTGTTTCATTACTTAAAAAAATATTAAAAATGTAGATTAATATTGAAAACTTTTACTTAAATCTTCCATCATTCTGGCGAGATTTAAGAAAAATCTTCTCACCTAGAGATTTCCAAATGTCAACCATTTGTGACTCTTTAAAATCTCATCCTCGGAATATTTGTTTACGAAAAATTGTAAATTTGCGTTATGAATTTTTTTTTATTTTTTAATTTATTTTATAAATTTAAAGATTATGAATCATTTAATGCATGTTAATTTTATTTTTATTTGTTTATTTATTCAAAGGATTAAAAATCATTTCAAAAGAAATTATCCTAACATAAGCTAACATATAAACAAAGCATATGCTTCAAAAAATAAATAAATAAATAACAAAGCATATAACACGTCCATGAAATTTTGACTATTTAACTCAAACACTCAGATTAGCAACAAGACAACAAATGGAAGTATACTACTCTAGACCATCACACTATTAACATAAATATATTTGACTTATTCAACTTAACAACAGACCACTAGAACAAATCACATGGTAAAGCTAAGTGGAGATGGAACTTTGACTAATCAAACCAGAAAAGCAAGTCACATGATAAATAAAATGAATAGCAAATCAATGGGAATAAGACAACGTACCACCACTTTGACTAATCAACAAAATACGTAAGCCACGTAATAAAGTAAATGAGCATACCTCTCTTTTTGGACTCAGTTTCCTTTCTTTTTGGCTCTTTGGCTTTTCTTTTCTGCTTATCCTCTTTCTCACTGTTTCACATGTAACAGCTCGTAGCAATAGTAGGAAAACACATCAAGGTCGGCACTGGTGCGGGTGAACAGCAGACGTAAGCAGAGGCGCCGGTATGTGCAAGGACTGGTGATAGAAGCGTGGATGCAAGAGTGGACTGGAGGGCAGTGCAGCAAGTGTAGACCGGTGGCGATGGAGGAGAGACACAGCTGTGATCTTCTCTTTTTTTTATTTCTTGAATCTCAATTTTGCATCTCTCCTTCACTCTGCCTCTATTCTCTTTTTCCCTTTTCTCTCTATGTGTTCTTCTCTTGCTGCATGTGTATGAATTTATAGTACTTTTTGGGCATCAAGATTAGGAAAAGAAATAACTGATTTGCATGATTTCATCATCTTGATTTTTGCTTTGATTTTGGGTTTATTATTCCTTTCCTTTCTTCACATAGTTGACTTCCATTAGCCTTAATATTTCCTTTCCAATTTTTGCCCGTAAAGGATCCCTTTCCAGTTTCATTTGATTCTCAGTGTTAATGCTGCAATTTCGAGATTTAAATCAGGATTTTGCAATTAAATTCAGCTAGGATCAATTTGGATTTGGAATTGAAAACCCCGATTTTACCTCTTTTACTATTTTTTATTTTTTTGTATTTTGTATTTTTCTTTTTATTATTTTTATTGCTTATTTTATTTTATTTATCATCAACAAAATAAAAGTGAAAACAAAAAATGAAGATAGAAATAAAGTAAAGATAAAAAAAAATACAACAAGATTTATGAACCTTTTAACCCTTTTGGAATTGAGCCCAAATGCAAAGAAATGAATTGAATGGGCCCAAAGCCCAAATTCAAAACCATGATGGGTTATGTTCGGACAAAAATGGTGTCTACACTGAGCAACCTCTCCTTTCACCGATCCACCTTCCACTGGAGGGAGCCAACGCCAATTCCTCTTCCACCCCAGAGGCAGTGAGAAGGTCTAAGTCCAGAACTCACCAGAAGCCAACTTCAAACCATCGAAAAGAGCCAAGGAACGCCTTTTCCTCAGCCCTAGTAACTGAAGACCTTGCACACCATCAACTGGAGGCAAGAGTAGAGGCAATGGAAAAGTAGATGTAGGAGAAAGATCGAATCCTAATGGAGGAATTAAAGCTACTTGAAACTTCCCCATTTACAGGGGAGATTGACCGAGCTCAACCACCCCAAGGCTTTAGAATGCCCACCATTGTGCCATATGATAGTACTATTGACCCCTTAGATCATTTAGAATTATTCCGAGCTAACATGTCAATACAGAGAGCGGACGACCCTTTGTTGTGCAAAGCGTTCTTGGCTGGCACGATCTTGGTACACGAGTCTTACACCATGGTCAATCCACTCATTTAAAGAGCTTGGACACTCTTTCCTCACACACTTCGTTAGCAGCAGACGAGCGAAGAAGACTACCCTCAGCTTAATGTCCATCAAACAAAGGCCTAGGGAATCGTTGAGAGAGTATGTCATGAGGTTTAATGTTGAAGCGCTACAGGTCAAATACCTAGAGCACTCCATGGCAGTAGCTGGACTGATGAATGGCCTCACGGACGATGAGTTCCATTTTAAGTTCTCCCTCTCGTTGGAACCCCCTAAAACTCTAATACATCAATGCCAAAGAAACCATGGCTACAAGGTTGGAAAAAGAAGAAGACAAGGATGACCACAGGAGTTATAGAAAACAGGAGAGAGAGGTCGAGAAAGACATGAGGGGTAAAAGATTAAACAAAATGAACGGGTACCCTACGAAGAGGAGCCTGGAGAAAAGATACGACTACTATGCTCCCTTGAACACCACCAGGGAGAAAATACTAATGCAAATCGAAAGGGACCTGCAACTGAAATGGCCTAAGCCAATGAGACCAAATCCCTAAAGGCCGAGAGCAAAAGGTGCACGTTCCATCGCGACCATGGTCACTTAACAGAAGAGTACACCAATCTGATGAATGAAATTGAAGACCTAGTGAGAAGAGGTTGTCTACACAGATTTATGCAGACCAGTCCAACGAAGGAAACTAGAAGAAGATACCATCAAAGGAATGCAACTGTACATAACGACCAAGCTCGAGGAAGATATACCACTCTTCGACCTTGCTATAACAGAACCAATAGAGATGATCGACTTGGTGAAATGAAAAGGGAAGAGGTGAACAACCAACCAACGGCTGGAGTAATTAATGTCATTACAACAAGTGTTCCGAGCTCAGCAAAAAAGAATATTGATCGAGTTGCAGTAATGACCGAAGGGTCACTGGCCAAGAAGTTGAAGTCGTGGAAAGATGAGCCTATGTTATTCTCGACTGAAGACCTGAAGGAATCAAATTTCCTCATGATGACAGCATAGTAATTAGCACTGTCATCTACAATCATATAGTAAAAAGAATTTACTTTGATAATGGAAGTGCCAACGATGTGTTGTATTATGAGGCGATGAGAAACATGGGGATAATGGAGGACAAGCTGAAGCCATTCTCGGCACCATTGGTGGGATTTGGAAATGAACAGGTTCCCGTGGTGGGAACCATCTGCCTTCCAGTCACTCTAGGTATTGAGCCGAGGACAATAACGGCAATGGTGGATTTTATGGTGGTCAAAATCCCTTCAGCCTATAATGCCATACTAGGAAGACCTAGTCAGATGGCTATGAGGGTTGTCGGATCAACCCTACACTTGAAAATAAAGTTCCCCACCCCCCACGGGATCGGGGAAGTTAGAGGAGACCAATCAGCAACTTGAAGATGTTACTCGATAGCACTAAGAGTAAAGAGGAAATGACATGAAACCTTCACCATTGAAGTCCCTGATCAACGGCCTGAGCTCGATTCCACTCGACCAGAACCAGTGGATGAGCTTGTTGACGTCCCCTTTGACGTGACAGACTCCTCTAAGTACTTGAGGATTAGTCAAAAATTGGAAAGAAAAGATGAGCTCATACAACTGATCTGAGAAAATGCCGACCTCTTTGCATGAACATCGCGAGATATCCCCGGGATAGATGCTGCTAATATGGTCCATCGCTTATATGTGGATCCTGAAACTATGCCAATATGGCAAAAAAAAATGTTTCACCCCAGAAAGGCAAGAGGCAATCAATGAAGAAGTAGCCAAACTCCAAGACATCGGTTTCATCAGAGAATGCTACTATCTGGAATGGTTGGCAAACGTGGTGATGGTGAAAAAGCAAAATGGAAAGTGGAGAATGTGTATGGATTTTACAGACCTAAATAAAGCCTACCCTAAGGATAGTTTTCCTTTACCTAACATTGATAAATTGGTGGATAACAGTGCGGAGCACGGACTGCTCAACTTCATGGATGCCTACTCTGGCTACAATCAAATCAAAATGCTAAAAAAAGATGAGGAGAAGACATCTTTCATAACAAAAAAGGGCTTGTACTATTACAAGGTCATGCCATTTGGCCTAAAAAATGTAGAGGCTAGTATCAAAGGCTGGTCAATAAAATTTTTAAAGATCAGATCGAGAAGACTATGGAGGTATATGTCGACGATATGATAGTCCGAAGTCTGATGTTAGAAGCACACTTAGAAGACCTGAGAGAGGCTTTTGAAACCTTGAGGAAGCACAAAATGAGGCTGAACTCGACAAAATGCGCCTTTAGCGTTACCTCAGGAAAGTTCTTAGGTTTCATGGTCAACCAAAGAGGGATCGAAGCTAACCTGGAGAAAATTTGAGCCATCTTGGAAATAAGGGCACCGACCTCTGTCAAGGATGTACAACGGCTCATAGGAAGGATAGCAGCTCTCAGCAGATTCATGTCTAGATCGGTAGAAAGATGCCTCCCATTTTTCAAGACTTTGAAGAATGTTCGCCATTGGGAATGGACTGAGCAATGTGAGAAAGCCTTTGATGAGCTTAAGGCTTTCCTATCCTCTCCACCTGTCTTGTCAAAACCTCACGCTGGAGAACCCTTATGCATGTACCTAGATATAATTAACCAAGGAGTCAGCTCGGTTTTAATAAGAGAGGAGGACAAGATTCAGAAACCTGTGTATTTTACTAGTAAAGTACTACAGGGAGCCGAGTTGTGTTACCAGAATATAGAAAAGCTAGCCTACCCACTCGTAACGTTAGCTAGGAAACTTAGGCCTTACTTTCAAGCACAATCCATCACTGTGCTGACTGACCAACCACTGAGACAAGTCCTTCAGAAGCCTAAGCTGTCCGGCAGACTAATCAAATAGGCTGTGGAGCTCAGTGAATTCGACCTTTACATCAAGCCTAGAGTAGCCTTGAAGTCACAAGTTATAGCTGATTTCCTAGTAGAATGTATGGTTCTAACCAAGGAAGCCAAAGAAGAGTCAAAAGAGGGAAGCATAACGCACGACGATCTGTGGAAACTATACGTCGATGGCTCCTCAAACAGCAGAATAAGCGATGCAAGACTCATCTTAATCAGCCTGGAAGATGCAAAATTTTAGTATGCCCTTAGATTTAAATTTAGAGCATCCAATAATGAAGTCGAGTACGAGGCTCTCATCACCAGGCTAAAGTTAGCAAAGGAGCTGAAGGTCGACAACTTGTTAGTATTTAGCAATTCTTAGTTAATGGTGAATCAAATTAGTAGGGAGTTTGAAGCTAAAGACCAAACCATGACAAAGTATCTGAAGAAGGTAAAGCTACTCTTACAAAACTTCAAGGAGTACAATATCATAAGAATTCCGAGGGCGGGGAATGCAATGGTTGACTCTTTGTCAAAATTGGCAACCGAATCCAGCTCGGATCTCATTTTTGGGGTCCTAGTGGAAGAAATAGAGCAGAGAAGTATAGAAGCAAAGAAAGACGTCGGTCAGATTGAGGAAGAGGAAGAGGAAGAGACATGGATAAGCCCTATCATTAGATATTTAAACACGGGAAAGCTGCCAGAAGATAAAAATGAAGCACGAGCCTTGAGAAGAAAGGCACCGAGGTACACCATCATTGATAACAAGCTGTATAGGAGATCATTCAGTTTACCATACCTAAGGTGTTTGAATCCAATAGAGGCCAAGTACGCACTAAAAGAAGTCCATGAGGGAATTTGTGGCAATCACCTCGGCCCAAGGGCTCTCTCGTACAAAATACTAAGGTAGGGGTACTATTGGCCCACAATGATTAAGGACGCTACCGAGCTAGTAAAGAAATGTGATAAATGCCAGAGGTTCGCTCCCATCTAACATGTCCCATCCACCGATTTAACTCTGGTCCTCAGCCCATGGCCTTTCGTGCAATGAGGGATGGATGTACTGGGACCATTTCTTATAACCCCGGGGCAGAAAAGGTTTGTCCTCGTCACTATTGACTACTTTACTAAATGGATCGAAGTCGAAGCCCTAGCAACCACTGTAGAAAAGCAGGTGGAGAACTTTTTGCTGGAAAAATGTGGTATGCAGGTACAGGCTCCCAAAGGCAATTATAACAGATAATGGCAAGCAATTTGACAACCCGAGGTTCAGAAACTGGTGTGAAAACCTAGGCATAACCTTGTGATTCACCTCGGTAGCCCATCTTCAAGCATATGGCTAAGCTGAAGCCGCGAACCACCTAATCCTAAATGCACTGAAGAAAAGACTAGACGAGGCTAAAGGATCGTGGGTGGAAGAACTACCTGAGTTCTATGGGCACGACTAAGGTACCAATAGGGGAAACACCTTTCAACTTGGCCTTTGGAACCGAGGCTGTGATCCCAGTTGAGATCGGCGTACCAAGCTTAAGGGTAGAAATCAGGTCAAGCTAAGAAATCAGGAAAGGCAAAGAAACAATCTCAATTTGATGGAAGAACGAAGAGATCAGGCTTCAATCAAAATGGCAGCCTACCAAAGAAAAATTTTTGAATACTTCAACAAGAAGGTCCGAAGAAAAATGATTGGGAAAGGGGACCTGGTTTTAAGGAAAGTCGAAGCCTCATGAAAATGAGGAGGATGAAAGCTGGCCCTAAATTGGGAAAGTCCCTACGTAGTTAAGGAAGTTGTTAGAAAAGGGACCTTCAGACTACAAGACTTGAACGGGAAACAAATTCCTCAACTTGGAATATTGACAATTTAAAAAGATATTATCAGTAGCTCGGCTAGAGAATTTGTTAGCTCGGTAAAATTGACACTTTTGTAGACCATTTATGGTCATTTTTGCCTAAGGATGAATGAGTAAAACCGAGGTCAATTTCATATTGATTTTATAAGTGAAAACACTAAATTCTCAAATAACTTCTTAAAACACTTACTTACTTTCCAAGCTCAGAATATTTTTCATAACAAAACCAACAAAGAAAGTAGAAAAAAAATCCAAGTACAAGCAATGTTCAAATTAAAAGCAAAAGCAGAAACAAAGATTTTAAATAGCAGCATTATCCATGACTTCAGGGCTTCCATCCTCAGCCTCTCCTTGAGTAGCAGCAATGGCCTCTATATTCATCTCAGCCTCAGTGTCGGCAGCATTGGCTTCCTCGGCCACCTCAGGCTCGTATTGGACCGTCTTGAGGTTCTATAAGGAAATCATGGACAGGTCCAATTCAGGATAAACATGGGCCACCTCCTAAACAGCCAGGTCAAAAGCTCCCCTAACTCCCTCAGCATTGGTCCTTTTAGCAGCAGCTGCAAACTCTGGAGTGTCTGAAAATTTGGAAATTACTTCTTGCGCTGCTGCACAGCAATCTTCCTCTCGTTTCTGCTCAGCCCGGTCCAACTCTCCTTTCAGTTTCTCCACCTCGGACCTAAACTCAGCTATGAGGTGCTTGGCCTCGCGCTTTTTAGCCTCAGACTACTCCAGCTTCTTTTTCAGTGAATGGCATTTTTCACAATAGGAGCTGTACTCTTTATGTAGTTTTTAAGCCTACTCTTTGGCTTTTGTGGCGTGAACCAGAGCAATCCAAGCATGGTGGAGGCTCGCGTTGATGTTGATCGAGCAAGGAGAGTTGACTTTATCCTCATCTGAAACCAACCACAAACCATATGATTAGTTGTTTAGATAAAATCGAGGTCAAGTCTCAAATCAAGAAAAACCCACAACCTGCAGAAGGGAGCATAGACTTAGTAATTTTCCGAGCAACTGATGAACTCTCAAATGTGCTTTCTATAGGAGCTAACTCCACCGATAATCGCACTGCTTGAAGGACCTCGGCCGCTGCTTCGGCTGTGTTAGCGACCTGCTCTACTTCCCGAGTTCTTTTTGGCAAAGGCTCGCTAGTTTCAACAGCCGGAGCCTTCCTCTTAGATTTGCCAAACTGATCACGGGTTGTCTGAGGCTGAGGTACTAGAGGCTTGCTAGATCCTGCACCAGAAGCAGGCCGACCTGCTAGCTGAATGTAGTCGAAAATATTGAATCTACCTGCTATACCTGTACCACAACATACAAAGTTTCAGCAACGGCACAAATTATATAACCAACAAGAGTAAAAAATCATGCAGATTACCAGGTCTTTCGTGGGACGAGCTGGTTTAGGACCGAGCTGGTGAAGTTAGGAGCTTAGCATCTAGAAGACCCTTCCGTAATCCCTTAACTTATTTATTTCCTGACAAGCTCTACGATCCTCCTCAACAACCTCACTTTTCTCATCTACACCTTCCCTCATACGACCTCGGTTATTACTGACCTCCCACTCCACGAGATTGATCAAACTAAAAAAATTAACTTTCCACGTTTTATTCGAAGAAGGGATATTGCTGAACAACTTTTTATGGGGCCGAACGTCAAATAATACCAGCTCTTATCTACAGGGCTGACCTTTATTGAAAAAAAAGACTTAAACAATGCAATAGAAAGAGGAAGTTCCAAACCCTGACAAAGGACTATAAATTCGATG
Source organism: Heritiera littoralis (assembly GCA_031772115.1). Classification (NCBI taxonomy): domain Eukaryota; kingdom Viridiplantae; phylum Streptophyta; class Magnoliopsida; order Malvales; family Malvaceae; genus Heritiera; species Heritiera littoralis. Next base: position 286,423 of record JAPDPK010000053.1, on the reverse strand, counting down.
ACATGACGCCAACTGTTAGGAAGGAGTTAAGAGGGAGCTAACCCGTAAAAATTTAAAAGCTCAACGACAAAAGGATGAAGAGGGAACCTCAGACCTAAAAGGACTGTATCTCAATAAACCCATAACCTATCTCTACCACGGTCCTGAGTAACCTTATCAGTCTGACAAGGAAGATCTATCTGAAACTCGGAAGAAATGTATTGAGCATCTCGCAGCTCGAGAAAATCTTTCCTAGTAAATAAGTTCGGACAAGCCTCAGGGAGAGTCCTTCCTTTCAAAGCCTTCATCACATCCGAGGAAGCCTTACGGGATGAAGCCATCATAACCTGAACCTGATGAAGGTCTTCGATTTGAACCCTGCCAGCTCTAAGGCTTTCATCCAAGGCTTGCTTTTCCTCAGCTGACATTGGCTGAAACCAACGCAGTGCTTTGGTCAAAGGCCCTATGGGGACCTCAGCTGGGCTAGCTGATGCCACAGACGCTAAGTGCTCTGACTCCCCGACCAGTTCAGTCAAATCATCCCCACCCTCAAGACCTAATCTAGCCTCAAGCTCGTACATGCTGCACGAACTATCATCGGAGGGGGGAGAAACTATCTCTATTGAAAGGGAAGACATAGGAAAGAGGACTTACCTAAAAGCTCAGATGAAGGGATAGCCCGAGGAAGCAAAAAGAGAAGCTGAAACCAAAATGAAACTTGGAAGGTTGAAGCAGAGATGAGATGTGTAGCCACTCACCACCTCCTTTTATAGCCAAACTATTGAAGGCTAACCACCTGAGGAAGCCCAAACGTCTGCTAAAGCCTATTTAGTAGGCTGCCTAGGGTTTACGAATTCAGACCTGCCCTTGGCTACAGCCTGGTAAATGAACTTACCATACTGAGCAACAGTCCGGATGAGCTACATTGATAATCGCATATCGAGAATAGCATAATTAAATGCTCATCAATCACTTCCTTGGAACTCCTAAACCTTCAAACCTCTCCCTGGTAACCAAAATCGAGCTTTAAGGTTAAGTTAAGAGGGAACAGGTGCACTTCAAATAGAAGAACATCATCAAAAGAACGAAACAATCAGCAAAGGCAAAATGCACAAAAATAAAATTGAAATAGATCTAATATGAAGGAAAAAGATGAGCACTTCGCAAAACATCCGAGATCTGTGGATTCCCTATACAAAAAACAGTTCGGTCCAACCATCATGATCCCAACATAGCTCGGTACTGCCTCTCGTACGTCGGTAGCAGCTTGGCTTACCCTTCGAGTACCAAATCAACATAGTGCAAACGAATTGTGTACTCGAATCAGCTGGGCTCATACAAGCTGTATACCAAAATTAGCTCGGCATGGTCAAAATGAATGGAAATGCCTTGAACCGAGCTTTAAGATTGATTGAAGGGGGGACAAACTGATATGGGGTCTGATGCTATTAGGGGCATCTTAGTCTTTCAGCTCGTATCGTCATGTGGGACCCCCGCAGTAAAAACAAAGGATGCGTGAACATGACAGCGTTGACCTTGATCAGACCGCCCACTCTGCCTAAGTCAGCGGCTGATACGGTGGACAGCAAGCAATGTCATCGTTTACCTCGGGACTAAGGATGGACCTTGGGACCAAGCACACATGAACGTCTTGGCGGGAAGATGACCTGAAGCATCTACTCTGATCTGCGATACAGATCAGCTCATCCTAAATCTCCTATTTGACCACGTGTTCACCAACCACTGGATCGTATGTCTGGGCCTCCCCTATAAATACCTCTTCTCCATTAGGGAGAAGGCAGAAAAAAAACAGCCAATTCTCTTCTTATCCTCCAAACCATCCTAAGCCACGACAGGCATCATCTACACTAAAAAGTAAATTAGAAAACCTTTTCACTGCGTTGGACCCAAAATGACATTGATTTCAATGGACTTTGAAGACTTTATTTATCTAGTAAGAATGATCGATGTTTATGAAGACAAGATTTATAATTGGTCAATAAATAAATTTTAAAAACTTAATTTAGCATTAACGTTGAAAATTGCTTTTGCATAAAAACTGCTTTTGATTCAACTTAAATGCTAAACAATAAAAAAAATAGTTTTTCGATTTAAAATCAGTTTACAAACTTAAATAAAAAAAAATCTCTTAAAAAGATGTTTTTGGGATCAATCAATTCTCATATCTCTAAATTTTTATTATTTTATACAGATTTTTTTGGACATTTCAATTCAGTACAAGTTGCACAACAGTAATGTCAAACACTTATAATTTTTTAATTATATTTTTCTCATACACTTTTAAACACTCTTTTATCCATTTTTTTCTAACAAGTAGTTAATAACAATGTTAAACTAAGCTTAAATTTAAGATATTAATTTTAAAAATATAAATATAACAAGAATCACTTTACCCATGTAATTAATTAATTTAACGTAGGGCATCGGCCAAATTTCACATGCTTTCGAAAAAGCAAATCACATGTCAAGATTGCCTTTAAAATTACATTAAGCCCCAGACTGGAATGTTAAAATTTAATAATAATAATAATAATAATAATAATCATCATCATCTGGGATTTAGGAATTTACTAAAATGGTTCATACAATTACTCATAAGAAGTGATGTTTAATAAATTTGATATTCAAATTCTAGCACCATAACTTTTTATTGTATTCTCAAGTTTCGACCTTCTTTATTTCAAATAATAATAATAAATGTATAGCATCACCACACTGTGTTTGCCTATGGTCCAAGGTGTAGGTAAACTGTCCAAAAAATTTGATGCTGATAAAATTAAAGGTTCCGGGGATTCCCTTTTCTGGTGAACAAAATAGTGTTGGGATCCAGTTGTTTGCTGGCCACATTTTCTCTTTGTTGTTTACCCACTGTTGTCTGCCAAAAGAGAATAAAAGAGTACTGGTTTGAAGCTTTTTCTACGTGCATAAAGGTTACTGCACCCTGAATAAAGCCAGGAACGATGATGAACTGAAAAGGATTGACAATGCAGGGTTATTATAAAAAACCTGATAAATGGTAATAATTGTACGCGGGACTTCATGCATTGATCTGACCCTCTCACACGTAGCTTCTGCATGCGCATCTATTCATTGCTTTCTTTTGTAGATATATATCATATCACATTGTAGTTGTGATTAAAGGTGGCAAATAGATGGGTCGAATCAAGTTTGAGTTAAGTTATTTTGGATTGGATCATTTTTTGTTAAGAAAAAATCGGATCATTTTAGATTCAGATCATTTCGAGTTTGGATAAGGTCGAGTTTGAGTCAATAAAAAATCGATCTATTTTGGGGTTCGGATAAAGTCGAGTTTGGATAATTTCGGGTTCAGATAAAGTCGAACTTGGGTCAATTTGAATTTAGATCAATTTTGGTTTGGATCAATTCGGGTTTGGATTAGGTCCAGTTCGGGTCGTTGACTTATTTAGTCAATTCGGATTGGTCATATTTGGATTGGTTAGATTTGGATTCGGGTTGAGCGGACAGGTTTTTCGAGTTAAGCCTTGGTCATTTCGATGTGATTTGTCTAGTATAAAAATGAACTGAAACCATATTTTTAAAAATTACAAAACTCATGGAAATAAAATTTTCTTCTTACATGGCCTATAATAAAATTGGGATTGAAATAATCAAAATATTTAATAATCTATATGATAGTTTTCTTTATAATATATTTACTAATATTCATAAATTAATTAGATTTTTTCATTTTATTTCTATTATCTATAATAATTAATAACTTTATGAATCAAAATAATTTAATAATCCCTATTAAATTTCATAATACACTACTATACATCTCTTTAAATTTTCTCGATTTTTTATAAAATAATTGAAGATATTAAGTGTAAGTGATATAGCTTCTGTACTCTATTATAGATTAGCTATTACATAATTATATATTAGGTTCAAATGAATATAATATAAAAATGAATATTTAAGTCTAACTAGATTCAAAAAAATATAACACTCATATTATTGAAAAAAATATATATTTTTACTATTGTAGAATACTTTGATAATTAATTTTAACATTTAAATATTTATTGATAATATTAAATTTAAATTTGAATCTTTTCAGGTTTGAGTTAATTTGGATTCAAATTAATTTGGGTTCGAATTAATTTGGGTTTGGATCAGGTCGGATTTGGATTAATATAAATTCTGATGAATTTGGGTTCAGATCAGGTCGAATCTGGATCAATGTGAATTCGGATTAATTTGGTTTCGGATCAATTTGGATTCGAATCGGGTTAGATTTGAGTTGTTGACTTTTTTAGTCAAATTGGATCGGTTGAGTTTGGTTTCGAGTTGATCAGATTGATTTTTTGAGTCAAATCAATTTTTGCCACCTCTAGTTGTGATGATCAAAGTGTATTTTTAATTTGAATGAATTTATTATGAATGTGATTGACTATTAAAATTTCGACTTAGGTTAATTATTAAGGAATCATACACTGGCATGCATGAAATGGTTTGAACGTAAAGGAAAGGAAATGCGGAAGTGCCTGAAAATTCGATTGGGTAAAATTCTAACATCAACGCCTTCGTTCCTTTTCTTTTAGATAAGAGATTTTTCGGAAATAACATTATTTACTAAAGAAAATCAAAACGCTCAAGTAAAGAGAAACTCCTCATTTGTGCAAGTAAATTCATCTTCTTAAGTTGCTTCTAATCCAAGAAAAGCTTAAAACTAGGTCATTAAGGTGATAATAGTGTACTAATTATTCTACTAGTTTTAAAATCGAATTGCTCATATTTATGATTGACACAATATAGTTTGGAGCTAATAGTTCAGTTGAGTTAGTAGCAATTTAAAACAAATATCACTAGATCAAATTTCTTTAGTCCAATACAAGTGAAAAATAGTTTCACACCCAATACGGTATGAAGATACCTCGTTATTTTTAAAAAAATCGAAAACAAACATCCAATTAAATGCCTTTTAATTTTACCTGTTTTAGTCAATTCAAAAAACCAATATAGTTAAAGGTCATATGAACTCCGGTTGTAACTTTGATTCTTTGCAAGGTTTGGGGTTCTCACTATTGAGTCTTTGTCAGTTTCAAATTGATTCTTTTCTTTTGTTATCTGCTTTAACAGCTGTTGCATCAAAAGAAGGCTAGCAGGGGTATTCCTGCAAACTTTGTTAGGGTGAAAGAAATGTTCAATTATCCACAGCTGTTGGAATTAACATCGGAAATTCTGTTTAAATATGGCCCCAATGGCATCATTGCCATGATAAAGTACATCGGTGCTTTTCTCTTTTTCTTGTTTAGTAGAAGCGTCAAAGGGTAAAAGCAAGGCAATTATAAGTATAACAGTGATGCGAAAGTCGTTGCCTTCTATTCGACCATCAATGAATGAAGTGTAACCAATGATCCCTAAAGTGGATAATTTGAGGACCCTTGAGCAAAAAATTTATTCTTCCATGGCCTAAATGCCAAAGAAAGCTTAGGACAATAATAAACCATTGTTTAGGAGGAAAACTGATTTAAGTGCAGCATGACTTGATCATAATCGATCAAGACAGATAGAAAAACCACTTTTTTTTTGTTTACACTGACGAACTTTCCAAGGAAGCTTCGCCATAATGCAAGGTGAAATATATAGGATAGGAATGATATTGTACAATGTAAAAAGAAATTGTCAGTCTTATGAGCTTGTTAAACGTTTAGAGTCCCTTGTTATAGGCCAAACATAGATTATAAGAAACCAATTGCCATTACTTTAAGGGTTACTCAAAGTCTAATTGAAATTAACAGTTTTAAGTCTTTAACCACTATATAAACTAGTTAATTATCGCCTTTGTGTATGAAGCAGCTACGTGTTTACACCTTTTTGTTATCACAAAATTTCTGAGAATATAAAGACATATTTGTCCCTTATGAAGGTATCGAGCTATATTAGGCTTAAAGGTGGTATTTCAATTGCTGTAGTTTAGGAAGGGAAAAACCCTTTTGTCTTTAAGGTCATACGAGAATTCCATGGATTCTTACTTGTTAGTCCTGCTAATCTTTATTGTTGCTGGTGCATCTGTTGAAGGCAACCATAGACATCTCTCTTCAAACCACTACAAATCCACTTGTCCCAAAGCACTGTCTATTGTCGAAGCAAGAGTAGCAGCTGCTATAAAAAAGGAACCGCGCATGGGGGCATCTTTGCTCCGGTTGCACTTCCATGACTGCTTTGTTAATGTGAGTATGGTTTCACTTTCACAAGACTTATTTATGTTCTAGTCTCATGCTGTTTAGTCAATTAAAGTGAATCGGATGATGAAAATGAGCAGGGTTGCGATGGATCCATACTGTTGGATGATAATGCCACCTTTGTAGGTGAGAAAACTGCAGCACCGAACAATGACTCTGTTAGGGGATTCAATGTGGTTGATGACATTAAAGCTAAACTAGAGAAAGCCTGCCCTGGAGTGGTATCCTGTGCTGATATTCTTGCCATTGCAGCTCGTGACTCCACAGTCATAGTAAGTTTACCAGCAAGTTGTTTCATCATTTATACAAGTTTGGGTGATATTAATGGCTTTTGTAATTTGCAGTTAGGAGGTCCTTCATGGAAAGTAAAGTTAGGGAGAAGGGATTCTCTCAGTGCTAGCAGGGCTGCTGCAAACAACTCCATTCCAGGACCCAATTTCAATATAAGCGCTCTCCTTTCAAGCTTTGCTGCTCAAGGACTCTCATTGAAAGATTTGGTAGCACTTTCAGGTAATGACCAAGAAATCTGTCAACAAAAGAAACAACATAAATACTCTGTTAATTTTGTATTGGCTCATTTTGAATGGCAGGTTCACACACTATTGGCCTGGCAAGGTGCACAACATTTCGAACACACATCTACAATGACTCTAACATCGATCCCTCATTCGCCAAATCCTTGCAGAAAAAGTGCCCAAGAAGTGGAAAAGATGATGTGACTCGACCCCTTGATCTCCAGACGCCAACTTCTTTTGATAATTTGTACTTTCACAACTTGTTGAAGAAGAAGGGTCTCCTGCGTTCTGACCAAGAGATCTTTAGTGGAACTGCTGCTGATTCTCTGGCGAAAAAGTATGCTGGACATACTTCAAAATTTTTCAAGCAGTTTGCAAAATCTATGATCAAAATGGGTAACATCAATCCTCTCACGGAAGTTATGGAGAGATCAGGACCAACTGCAGAAAAGCCAATTGAAAATACCTGAAGAAAATGCAATAAGAAACTACTTATATTGATGTATGCAGAAGAATTGTAGCAACCATTTTCATCACAATTATCTGTCTGATAGTCATAATTTATCCAAAAAAATAAAGTGATTATTGCCAGGTTCTTTCACATCACTGCTGTAGGACATTAGTGCTGATAGAAAAGCTACTTTATGAGAAATTGATTATAAACAGAGAAGAATTACTTTTAGTTTCCTGATTGTTTAAAGCCTTGAATTATGAGAGTATGATTAACACTAAGAGAAAGTAAACAGAGTTTCATCCACTACAATGATCAGGCTGTGTCGATCTTGACGGGCAGTCTTTAGTTTCTTTTGTCTAGGGGTAAGATAAATCTTACTCAACCACCATGGATTATGAAGGAACTTCAGGCTTTAAGCAGAAGCACTTCCAGGGAAAAACATCACACAAACTAAAGGCAATAAACAAAAGGAACTTGCCAACCTCCGTTACCTTCTGTAATCCTTCCACGTCTCCATTGCATTACACGCTATAAAAGGGCATGATTAGATTTCCAATCAGTCATGATTGTCTTTGTCCTTGATAATTGGCAAGAAATCACAAGTGAAATTGTTTTCTTGCATTAGATACATGTGTTTTCATGGCTTGCTATCATTTATAGGTAAGAACATTGCTGTTCCAAACAACAACTCCGTTAGAGGATTCAATGTGATCGACGACATCAAAGCTCAAGTGGAGAAAGCTTGTCTTGGAGTGGTATCCTGTGCTGATATTCTTGCTATAGCAGCTCAGTTGCGCAGGTTTGCTTCACGCCATTGGCCAGGCCCGGTGCACATCACTTCGAGCACACATCTATAATGACTCAAATATAGACTTCTCCTTCACCAGCTCATTGCAGCGTACTTGCCTAAGAAGTGGGAATGATAGTGTGCTCGCCCCCTTTGATCGCCAACCTGTTTCGATAATTTATATTGCAAGAATTTGTTAAATAAGAAGTGTTTGCTTCATTCGGATCAAGAGCTCTTTAATGCAAGTTCTACTGTTGTTTTGGTTAAAAGTTATAGGGGTGCTAATCCTTCTTCACATATAACCATACTCCAAACTTAGGGTTTTTGAACGTAGACCAAACTTTGTCCATAGTTATAAATAGCTGACCAATCACACCTTAAGTTAGAATGGTTGGTGGCGATTCCTAGAATTTAACTCTAGTGGTTAGGTTTACGGACCTAGACACTATGATAGCTTGGCAATTCCATTGGGGATATTAGAGAGTCAGGCTAATGATTAGCCTTAGGTTAGATTAAGTTTGTTTGAAAATTTTCACAAGAAAACATTAATAATTAAATCATTGGTTCCTTCACACACACTCACTTGCATAAGCATGCATAAGCCTTCTACTCAGGCTTTGTGCTTTTTAAAAGGAAGTACCTATTGCTCTCGTGAGGTGGTAACCTTCGCACGTGCTGGTCAAATACTTCTACTCAAATTGAATCCTTTTTGCTTGTAGCCATTGGGTGAGGATCGAAGTGCCTTATTAGTCCTGCGGACTAGTGAGGAACAATTTAGGAACTTTTAGCTTGTTGGATATCCAAAACCATGCATACAAAAGCTTAGGAAGCCCAGTCTAAGTTAGACCCATGCTAGTGTAGAAACTACTCCATCAAGACACGTGAAGGAACCAAAATTACCCTTTTGCTAAAAATAGAATATTAATAAGGAAAAGCAAACAAAAGCAAAAAAAAAAAAAAAAATGTGAGTTTGCCTATGTCATTGATTCATGCATTTTCATAACATGTTAGAATTCAAAATTGCATCACACACTTTTGCTTTTGTCTATACATAAGAATGTATATAGAATTAATTGTTAGGCTATGCAGTTAGATGTAAATTTGGTATGCATACCATGTACTTGGCCTATTTATGTGTGCACTTTTTAGGCATAAACATTTCGTGACATAACATCTTAATTTTGGGTTGTGGTAATAAGGTTTAATGACACTTAATTAAAATAATCTACTCATCAACTCACCAAGTTTATGGAGAAAGGACAAGGTGATCACATGGAAAGTATGGAAGAGAATTGCGAAATCCCTAATTACATGTAATTTTACCATATTTGTATAGTTTTCCAACTTGGAATAATTAAATAAATATGAAATTATGAAGTATGAATGATGTATGGGACATGAAAGGAATAAGAATAACTAAATGGTCAAATGGTCTTTAGTCAAAAGTCAATAGCTGAGATATATTAAAGAGATAGGGATGCATTAAATGAGATGAAGCTTGTCATCATCTCCTCCAAAAGAGGTAGGCAGCCATTTGCTCTTTCTCTCAAGTCTCCAAGTTTCCCTCCTACTTACCTTATAGAACAACCAAATTCTATTACCAAATCGTTAAGCTTACTTAACGAAAATTGATCCTCATCACTAGCTAAAGCTATAGTCGTAATATGAAAGGCTGAATCAAAGGAATTGAGGAGATCTAATTTGCTGTTATTTTGGTGATTAACAAAGATAAGAGAAGACAGTGATTTCATTTAGTTTGGTCCATGGTTTGAAGTTGTGTAAAGTTGGTATAGCATATTGGTATATGTTTCTTAAAGGTTTGAATCCATATGATATTTGCAACTTTGAAAAAGTGAAAAGGAAATCATTGGTGCAACCAAGTGATTTGCATATTCAGAGTTAATTGAGGTAAGGAATATGTGTAACGGACGTAGGGTGGCTATGTCTGTTTTGGTTGCATGTTTTGGTATGAAGTAAAAAGTTGTTTTAAGTGCAGGAAATTTAAATTCTCGGTTTTACTCCTAGTAACAATTTGGCTAGGGGCGACCGACTGCCATAAATAGCAGCTGACTACCTAGAGACAGCTGAAGCGTGAAATGTTCCGAAGTCGACTCAAACCAATCGACTGCCTTATATAGCAATTGATTGCTATTTTCCAGAAAGCATTCTGTTTCAACCCAGTCGATTGCCTAGGAGCCAGTCGACTGCTTTTCTTCAAAAAGTATTTTGTTTCAAAACCAACCGACTGCCTATATGACCAGTTGACTGCCCTGTTTTCAGAAGCTCTGTTTGCGAAACCAATCAACTGCTAGGGAGCCAGTCGACTGCCTTTGTGACATCCTCATCACTATCCAAATAACAACTAACTTTCCCTTCAAATAACAAATAAATAGACTAGTTTATCAATGTCAATCTTCCTTCTTCTTCAATTCTTTAGGCATTATTATCAAAGTATAATATCCATTTTCACATGAATATAATTTTTCATATATAAACATGTGTCACATACATCAGGATCTCAAATACTTACATAACCTATTTTCCCCAAATATACACAATTGTAATATCATACTGTACAATAGCCGAAACACAAGGCATTATTGAATATACCTTCAGATGACAAGTGGGAAGTGTGTCTCGAAGGTATATCAAAAGAACCTTACAAGGTGCTCCTCTATCGGAGCGGAAGTTTCTACTTCAAATAATCTGTATGAAAAATGTTTGTAAAGGAGTGAGTTTACGCTCAGTAAGAAACTTATGTAAAAGAGCGTACTATATCACTATATGCAGTTTTTTGCTTGGCTCTATAATGTCATGTAAAATCATTATAAAGCATATGCCATATATATTTCTTGCAAATATCAGATACAAGTAAATCCATCTCTTTCAAATATTTCCACGGATCTCAAATCACGTGAATCATATATGCAAATACAAATAATATCAAATACTTTCAAATAGATGGGAGACAATTAATTTCCAACTAGATTCATGCACCAAGTAATTCTCATAATGGATACAACAAATATATCCCGTAAGGGATAATCCATGAGAGATCTCATAAGGATACCACAAATATATCTCGTAAGGGATAATCCTGAGAGACATCAAATAAGTGGCGTACCCATGTATGGGCCAGGGATCCTCCCCAAAGCTGAAACAAGTAAGAGATGCATAGCCATTGTCTATAGCCCACAGTGATCACTAGTCAAGTGCCTTACTGTGGGTCTGAGGACTGGACTAGGGCTCTTCAGCCAAGATCAAGTCTAAATAATGTGCATGCTCTTTCCAGAGATTCAAAGTCTCCAAAACATTATTTATATAACCTTTAACAAATACAATTATACTTTCCTTAAATTAGGTTCTCAAAACCTCTTTTTCAAATAGGTAGTCAACTGGTCTTTAGGGCAGTCGGCTGCTACACTACATTTTTCTTTATTGAATTTCTTTTCCTTTTTGAAATTCAAATAGTTTATTTTTCGAAATACTCATAGGGCAGTCGACTGGTCCCAAATAGCAGTCGACTGGTTTTGAAACAGAATGTTTCCCGAGAAGAGGCAGTCGGTTGGCCCCCTGGGCAGTCGGTTGTTTTTGAAACAGAATGCTTCTAAAAGCATGGCAGTCGACTGGCCCCCTAGGTAGTCGGCTGGTTTTGAAACCAAATACTTTTTCGATAAAAGCAGTTGACTGTCCCATATAGCAGTCGATTGGTTTGAAACAAAATGCATTCTAGAAAAATAGCAGTCAACTGGCTTACATAGCAATCAACTGGTTTGTCTCGATTTTCGAAAATCTCCGCTTTGGTTGTCTCTAGGCAGTCGGCTGCTACTTAAGGCAATCGGCTGCTACTTAAGGTAGTTGGCTGCTCCTAGCCTAATTGGTACAAGGAGTAGGACCCAAAATGTCACTTTTCCTGCACTAAAACCAGCTTGTACTTCATCCCAAGATAGTTAAAACATATAAAAACATGCGGACATAATCACCCTACGTCCCTTAGATAAATTCCTTACATCGATTGCAATTAATCCATAAGCTTGGTTGCACCAACACTTGTCCTTTTTCTTTACTTCTTCAAGCTGTAAATATCATGACAATTCAAACCTTTATAATTATACTTTACCAACTCTATACAACTCCAAACTATCAATAAAATCAACTAAAACCATCTAACTCTCTTACCTTTGAAAGTCACCAATTTTCAGAATTTCAAATCTCCTTAATCACTTCGATCCAACCTTTCATATTAAAGGCATGGCTTAAGCTATCGATAAGGATCGTTTTTCGTTAATGAAGCTTAACGAATCAATGACATGAGATGGTGGTTTGTCAAGGTGAGTAAAATGGGCACTTAGAGGAAAATGGAGTGGAACGAAGGGAGAGGGAATTGGTGGCTGCCAACCTTGGCTGGTAAAGATGATGATGAGTCATGTTATTTCATTAAATGCTCATTTATTTCATTAATTCATCTCATCCATTGACCATTCAATTCTTTGACCTCTTGACCCTTTGACCATCAATTGCTTTAATTCCACTTATGTCCCATATATCCTTTATATATCAGAATTTTCATATTTATTTACTTCATTTAAACTAAATGCTTTACAAATATGGGAAAATTACAGGAAATTTAGGATTTCACATTCTCCCCACCTTAGAGAATTTGGTCCTCCAAATTCAAATAAGGTTAAGCTCAAATAATTCTGGATACTTCTCTTTCATCAAGCTCTCTAACTCCTAGTAGCTTCTTCCGTCGTATGGTATTGCCAAAGAACTTTAACTAATGGGATTGTTTTGGATCTCAACACTTTATCTTTTCTATCCAAAATCTAATCGGTTTCTCTACATAACTCATATCTTCCCTTATCTCCAAGGGTTCATATTTGATGACATGAGACGGATCCGGATTATACTTCCGAAGCATCAATACATGAAAGACATTATGTACTCCCGATAACTCCGGAGGTAGTGCCAACCTATAGGCAACATCTCCTACACGATCTAAGACCTCAAATGGCCGATGTAGCGAAGACTCAGCTTACCTCATTAGCCAAATCTCATGATCCCTTTGGATGGAGAAACTTTCAAAAACACATAGTCTCCAACCAAAAACTCAAGTGGTCTCCGTCAAGCATCCGCATAACTCTTTTGTCTACTCTGAGCTGTCTTGAGTCTTTGACAAATCATCTTAACATTCTCAGAGGCTTGCTCGACTAAATCTGGAGCCAATAACCTACGCTCGCCCACTTCTTCCCACCCAATCGGAGATCGACACCTTCTACCATATAAAGTCTCATATGGTGTCATCCCGATGCTTGCATGATAGCTATTATTATAAGCAAACTCAACCAATGGCAGATGGTCGTCCCATGAGCCTTTAAAATCTAAAGCACAAGCTCTCAACATATCCTCGAGCGTCTGAATAGTGCGCTCGGATTGCCCATCAGTCTGCGGATGAAAAGCTGTGCTAAAATTCAACTGAGATCCCATGGCTTCTTGAAAATGTTCCTAAAAATGAGAAGTAAACCTGGAATCTCTATCCGATGTGATGCTCACTGGAACACCATGTAGTCTGACGACTTCTCTCACATACAAGTCTGCAAAGTACTAAGTGTATCAATAGACTTCATAGGTAGGAAGTGAGCTGACTTGGTTAACCGATCCACAATTACCCATACACCATCATGATTCCTTTTGGTCCTGGGCAATCCCATAATGAAATCCATCGTAATGTGGTCCCATTTCCACATAGGTATAGGCAGAGGATGCAATAAACCTGTTGGTCTTTGATGCTCTACCTTAACCTGCTGACATGTGAGACACTTCGCTACAAACTCAGCTATGTGTCTCTTCATGCCAGTCCACCAATACACCTTGCGAAGATTGTGGTACATCTTCGTATTCCCTGGATGTAACGTGTATCTAGTGGCATGTGCTTCTGTCAAAATCAACTTCCTTAACTCTATATCATTAGTAACACATATACGGTTATTGAACCTAAAAATTCCATCACTACTCATATTGAACTCTAATGGCATACGTGACTAAATCTCATTCATAGCCTCAATACACTGATCATCTTCCTTCTGAGCAATCTGAATTCTGTCCATCAACTCTTTCTCAATTCTTAAACTAGCCATCATTCCAAATTGCTCATAAGGCATAACTATAACGACACATTACCACATTTTTCACATGATTCTACACAATTTATCCAGTTGGGCTGTCTGTGATACTTCACTTTGCATTTACTATTAAACAATTTCATATAACATTAATAATATTATACACATCCCCTATCTTACTTTATAAGTAAGTAGTACTGCACACATGTCTAAATACAAAAAAATAAATGATCGTATCTTATATATCTCAATCGGTCTATCACATTGTCCGTTATGTGCAGCTGTGATCCACAAATATCGGATTTCACAATCATCAAAACCTGAAATGTTAAAATTGGGGAGTGAGCAAAACCACGGCTCAGTAAGAGAGTTATATGTCACACTTGATATTCAGCTATCTATATGCTGAAAATAATTTTTTTCACTTTCTTTAAATCTTCCTAGAGGCTCTAGGCTCACATGTAGGAAGGATACTACAATCGGCTAGGGATCCACATACAGTAAGGCAGGTATTTTGAAATACCTGTCTTGTCCCGGAACCTAGAAGCAACTGTAGAGAGTACTATATAAATTTTTCTCAAAATGATTTAATATTCGTTTTCCATAGAGTAAACCATTTATTTCTCTTTACTTTAATATAGTTTAAAACACGTGACAGTTTAGTAGTTTGTAAATATCCAAATCATTGGATAAACAATTTTGCAATTATTTCTATCTTAGAAATAATTCTTATGTTATTCTTTTTGAATAAACATAAATTTCTCTTTAGTTCAGTAACCATATCTTACAGTTCAGTAAAACAGTAATATTCAATAAAACAGTATTTTAATACGGTTCAGTCAGAAAACACTAAACAGTAGCTACCAATTTCGAAAACAGTATACGGTAGCTTTCAGTTCAGTAAACAGTAAATGGTAGCCTTTAATCCCGTAAAACAGTAATCAGTTGCTACCATTTCAGTAAGCAGTACAGTTTTGTAAACAGTGTTTTGGTACGGTTTTGCTCAGTAAGCAGTAAACAGTGAACAGTACAGTATTTCAGTATATAAACAGTATAGTACAGTAAATAGGATTCCGCAAATCCTTTCAGTAAACAGTAATCAGTATGTGAGACTAGGCATCACCCTACAATCAAATCATGCAATCTTCGTCCACTAGGGACACAGTAACAGTAATGAGATCTATGGCCATGATCTATGATATGTCCTCGGTGTACAGTATAATATGATATGACAGTAACAGTATAATATGATGCATGAAGCTCGCGACCTAAGTCTCAAAAAAGTGTAAAAACCGTACCTTAGCCTTTATGGATTTTAAACACAGTAAATCAAATCATTTCACAAATATCCATAAGGCTCACATGTAAATATCATCACCTTTATGAAATTTATAAAATAATTAACCTTTTATTTTGAAAACATTTCATAAAGGAATAAATCATGTTTTCCATACGGTGAAAACAGCTCGCAAAATCAACACTGTGAAATATAAAGGGCAAAACTGTCCTTTTTCTACCGTAAAACACATATGCACGCTTTTTCACGCTTTTTCATGCTTTTTATCCAAAACATGGTTTTCACAGTTATCAGGATTTAATTCAAATATTTTCTTAATTTATGAAAAGATAAAATATTTATTTTCCAAATCCGATAATCCCGATGCCATATTTTTCTTTATAAACACGTGTGGAGACCTTCTAGTCTCAAAATACTATTTTCTGTCTTTAAATAATCCTTTATGGAAATTATATCAATACTTATTTCCATAATTAAAACCGTAAGGATTTCGTAAGAAATTGAGTGAATATTTAAAGAATTATTAATAAAATATTCACTCAGTGTCTTTTCACATTCCATCTCGCTTTACATGAAATATCACTTACCGGGTGAATTTTCGGTGATTTTATTTTCACCATTCTCGAAAACATGAATATTTTAAAATTAATTATCAGTATATTCATGTTTTATGAAAACTAATCGTCTCTCGATTTTCGTGTTTGGAAGTCGTTTCTCGTGATAAAAATCATTTATTATGATTTTCTGTAATTTTTTCAATAATTTTCGACAGTATAACGGCTACCAATTGGCTAGCCTCCTGCACGAAAAATACAGTTTTTTATTTTCAACCAGTAATTCACCACAATTTACAAACCAATAAATCACCATAGTTTTCAACCAATCATTGTCAATTGCATTTATAAAATTTAAATGCATAATTTAAAATATGTGACCGAATATCCTTACAGGCGGTACATGTCTCCCTTACCTGTTTCGAGTCGGCGACTGCCTCTCAAAGGTCGCACCCGTGTTCACCTCTCTCTCGATCCCGTCGTCTCGGTCATTGAGGAATTTCTGGAAATAAAATTCTAAAAATTAGAATTTTCCATAATTTATTCAATTAATTAATCAAAATTAATTTCGTATTTCTCACCGAATTTTTAGGATTCCTGAAATTTCGAATTCCCAGGAATTTTTCAAATTCCCGAAATTCCTTTCCTTTTTCTCTTTCTTCTTTTTCTTCCTTCTTTCTTTTTCTCTCTTTTTTTTCTTTTCTTTTTCTTTTTCTTTCTCTTTTTCCTTTTTCTTTTCTTTTCTTTTCCTTTTTCTTTTCTTCCTTTCTTTTCCGGTTAGACCGGTTCAGACCAGTCAACTTCCCCTCGTCGTCGGTTCTCCTCCAGCGACCGGTTCTCTGGCTGTTCGGTGGCCCCTCAGCTGGCCGGCGTCAAGGTGAACTGGTTGGTGGCCTCCGTTCAGCCTGGATCGGCGGCACGACGGCAGATCTACTCGGTTTAGGTTGGTTTCTTCTCCTCCTCCGTTCTCCCTCCTCCGTCGTTCTCCGCCTCACTGGCAGCCTCCTACCTCTTCCTCTTCCTCCGCCGGTGCTTCAGCTGCAGTGGCGGCGGTCGATTTGGCCGACCCCGCCAGATCCCATTTTCCTTTTCTTCCTGGCTTTTCCGTTTCTGTTTTCTGATTTTCCTTCTTTTTTGGGCCGTCGTTGGTGGCCTTCACTCTTCCTCATCGACCGGTGACGCCCTCTCCCTCTCTCTGATCTTCTCTCACCGACGGTGGCAGCGGTTGCTACCGTCGGGATTTGGCTGGGAAGGGGTCGGGGTCTGTCCCAATCCCTTCTGTTTTCTTTCCCTTTTTGATTTATTTCTTTTCCCTTTTTAGTATATAATATACTATATATTATATACTATAAATTATATTTTATACATATAATATATACTATATATTATAAATATATTATTTCATATATAATATAGTACAATATTTATTATATATAAAATATATATTATATAAAATATATATATTGTATATTACAAAATATATATCTAGTATATATATATGTATATTTATGTATTTTTTAAATTTAAATAACTTTTCTATATTTTCAAACTTTAATGTAAATTAATATTTACATTTCTTATATATGTATATATATTGATATATATACATAAAATATCATATTTATATACATATGTATTATTTAAATTTACTAAATAGTACATATACATATATATACTAATGTATATTAAAATATACTATATAGTATTTCAATACATATGTATTTGTATAAAATTATATTTATATAATTTATAATTATATAAATATATTTCTCTTTCATTTCTCATTTTCTTATTTAATTTAGATTTTCATTTATCCAAATTAAATTTCCTTTTTTCATTATTTTCCATAATTTCTCATCTTATACTTATTTCCAAATTTAATTTTCCTTTCACTATTTTCCTAATCCGTTACTTCCTCCATTCTCGGAATTTTCACAATATTCCGATCTCATATTATATTTATTTATTTATTTCAACTCATCTCTTTTCTTTAATATTAATTTCCAATAAAAGGAGAATTTTACGATTATCACAATAACATTGAGGTTGAGGCTTGCAAACTGCTTAATCAGTTCATACTCTTTTACCATCATATAAGCTACCATTCCTACATGCTTCTGGCTCAGAGCATTCGCCACCACATTGGCCTTCCCCGAGTGATACAAGATCTCACAATCATAATCCTTTAGAAGCTTAAGCCATCTCCTTTGTCTCATATTCAACTCCTTCTGGGAGAACAAATATTTTAGACTTTTATGATCTGTAAAAATCTGAAATCTCTCACCATACAAGTAATGCCTCCAAATCTTCAAAGCAAATACTACTGTGACTAACTCCAAGTCATGAGTTGGGTAGTTCTTCTCATGGTCTTTTAATTGTCTAGAACCATAGGCAACTACCTTACCATGCTGCATTAATACACATCCCAAACCTTGCCCTGAGGCATCACTATACATCGAAAATCCTCCATAACCACTAGGAACGGTGAGGATAGGTGCAGTCATCAACCTGTGTTTCAACTCTTGGAAGCTTCGCTCACATGCCTCATCCCATTTATACTTCACTTCCTTGCGCGTTAAGCGCGTCAATGGAGTAGCTAACTTTGAGAAACCCTCCACAAATCTTCAGTAGTAGCTAGCTAGACCCAAGAAACTCCTAATCTCTGTCACTGTCTTCGGTTTCTCCCATTAAACCACCGCTTCAATCTTCAATGGATCGACCGAAACTCCATCTTTACTGATTATATGACCCAAAAAGGAGATTTGATCTAACCAAAAATCACACTTACTTAGCTTGGCATACAATCCTTGATCTCTAAGGGTTTCCAAAACTATCCTCAAATGTTGCTCATGCTCTTCCCGAGACCTCGAGTGCACCAAGATGTCATTGATAAAAACAATGACAAACTGGTCCACGTACAACTTGAACACGTCATTCATCAAGTTCATAAAAACCACAGGTGCATTGGTTAGGCCAAACGGCATCACTAGAAACTCATAGTGACCATACCATGTCCTGAATGAAGTCTTAGGGATATCTTCATTCCGAATCTTCAATTGATGATATCCGAACCTCAAGTCTATCTTGGAAAAGACTTGTGCACCCCGAAGCTGATCAAAAAGATCATCAATCCTGGGAAGAGGATACTTATTCTTGATTGTCACTTTATTCAACCATCGGTAGTCTATGCACAGTCTCATGCTGCCGTCTTTCTTCTGGACAAACAGTATAGGAGCACCCCAAGGGGATATGCTAGGCCGTATGAACCCCTTGTCTAGTAACTCTTGAAGCTGCATCTTGAGTTCTTCTAATTCCACTAACGCCATCCGATAGGGAGATCTCGAAATGGGCTCAGTCCCTAGCACCACATCGATATTGAACTCTACTTCCCTATCCGATGGAAGTCTTGGAAGATCGTCCGAAAACACATTCGAAAAATCCCTGACTACCGAAATTTCATGAAGTTCGGGACGTTTCTGATCTACGTCCTCCACATATGCTATAAACCCTTCACATACAAATATGTTCTCTATCAATTCATTTACTATTAATCAAGTAACAATCACACTTTTGCATTAAATATTTGCAAAATTTACAACATAGCTAACGGGAGAAGAGAAAATCACACTCTTAGCATGACAATCTAGCATCACATGGTTCTTAGCTAACCAATCCATTCCTAATATAACATCAAATCCATACATATTCAATAGGATTAGGTTAGCTATTGATTCTCTCTCTCCTACCCGTAGCTTATAACTAAGATACCTTATGTCCGTCATTTGAGATTCCCTAAAGGGAGTACTTATTTATAGCAATTGTCCTAAAGGTTCAGGCTCAATAATTAATCTCACAGCAATTGCAGGTGACACAAAAGAGTGCATAGAGCCCGGATCAAATAAAACAAGGACACATGTATCATTAAGGTAAATCTTACCTTGAATCATTTTTGATGAAGCATCAACGGACTCCTTATCAATAGTAAACACCTAACCCTGAGTCACGGGTGCCTTTCCTTTCTCTGTCGCTGTAGCCTTATGCTGGGGTTGAGGGGTCTTTGACTCTTCAGGCACCCTCTGATTTATCTTGGAACAATCTTTAATCCTGTGTCCCTGTTCACCGCACCAATAGCACGTCCCGCTCACAAACCGGCAAGGCTGTGCTCCATGAAATTTCCCGCAATGCTCTCACCTCGGCATTGTACTCCTCGGTGAGCTAGCGGTACAACCAGCTGGATGTTGGGATCTTTCATCACTTATCTTGATCCCGGTAGATCTAAGAGTTCCTGTACCATAATCATCATAACTCCATATTTATCATAATTCCATATAACCATTTAATGAAGATAAAAGTCATTTTCTTATAGTTTATTTGCTTACCTATTGCGGCTTTGTCATAAGGCCTACTCCTCCAAGATGGATATCTATCACTCGAGGCTTTCTTGTCTGACTTCTGCTTCATCGATTCTTTACCCTTACTCCTAGCTCGGAAGTCGACATGATGAAACTCATAGTCTTGCTCACACAGTTGAGCCTTACGGACTGCCTTTCCGTAGGTAGTGATATCCATAGGGTAAAATTTAAACCTAATGGAAGGTCTCAATCCCTCCATAAATCTGTAGGTCGTATGATCCTCTCTTCTCAGCACCTCTGGATCAAACCTGCTCAGTGTAATGAACTTTGACTCGTATTGACTAACTGTCATATTCCCCCGAGTCAAGTTCAAGAACTTAACCTATAATCTTCTCTAAGCAGTGCGTGGGACATATTGTTCATTAAAAGCTTCCACAAATATATCCCAAGTCACCTCGGAATGTCTAGCCTCCAATACTGTCTGACTGGCCTGCCACCAGGGCTCTGCCTCATCCACTAATTAATAAGCAACCAATCCCACCTTTTCTTTCTCGGTAGACGTCATATATCCAAATGCTTTAGTGACCGCCTTTATCCAATTTTCTACGGCCAATGGATCACTGTCCCCCTTAGACTTAGGCGGATATAGGATCCCGCCTCTCAATAGTTGGGACTGGTAGGGGTTGTACCGTAGAAGTAAGAGGTACTGTAGGCGTAATTGTTGGTGCACTTGTGGCCACGTTTGGAAAGTTTGACATAAACTGTGTGAACATCGTAGCCATGTTCTCCATGTGTTTCTCCATTTTTGCTAGCCTCGTATTCGGGCTATGCGGTGGAGATGGAGGAGAAGACTGTGTTGGGGGCGGTTCATCACGACCCCGTCCTCATCTAGTACCCCTCCTTCGAGTACTCATTCTGTTAATATTACCACCAAATAACAAGATTTAGTATAACCTCAAATAGTTATACTACACATATTTATGTAGACTAGTACAGTACATTAGGGAAATACTCTAATTCTAGCTTATTGACATCGACAAACTTCAGTCGAATTAGCTCTGATACCAATCTGTGACGTCCTTGTCACTATCCAATTAACAACTAACTTTCCCTTCAAATAACAAATAAATAGCCTATTTTATCAATGTCAATCTTCCTTCCTCTTCAATGCTTTAAGCATTATTATCAAAGTATAATATCCATTTTCACATGAATATAATTTTCATATATAAACATGTGTCACATACATCAGGATCTCAAATACTTACATAACCTATTTTCCCCAAATATACACAATTGTAATATCGAACTGTACAATAGCCGAAACACAGAATTTAAGAAGCTGGATTCACCTAAGTTTAAGGGGGACAGTGACCTGTTGGCCGTGGAGAATTGGGTTAAGGAGGTCATTAAATCGTTCGGATATATGACTTATACCGAGAGGGAAAAGGTGGGATTGGCTGCCTATTTGTTAGTGGACGATGCAGAACCCTGGTGGCAGGCCACTCGGATAGTGTTGGAGGCTAGACATTTAGAAGTAACGTGGGATATATTTTTAGAAGCATTTAATGAACAATACGTCCCACGTACTACTCAAAGGAGGTTATAGGTAGAATTTTTGAAATTGACTCAGGGGACTATGACGGTTGGCCAATACGAGTCAAAGTTCACTACGTTGAGCATATTTGATCCGGAAGTGCTAAAGAGCGAGGAGCATAAGACCTATAGATTTATGGAGGGATTGAGACCTTCCATTAGGTCTAAGTTATATCTCTTGGATATTACTACATATAGAGAGGCAGTCCGTAAGGCTTAACTGTGTAAGCAGGACTATGAATTTCATGAGGTTGACTTCCGAGCCAAGAGTAAAGGCAAAGAACCGATGAAACGGAAGTTAGACGAGAGAACCTCGAGTGACAGATATCCATCTAGGAGAAGTAAACCATATGAACGAGCTTCGACAGGTAAGAAAATGAACTGAAAGACAATGATTTTAATTTTGATTAATGGTTAAATGGAAATATGCTAAAATTTAGGAGCTCTATGATGACTATGGTATAGGGACTCCTAGATCCACCAGGATTAAGATAAGGGATGAGAAATCGCGATACTCGGCAGGTAGTACCACTAGCTCACCGAAGAGTATAATGTAAAGAAGTGAGCATTGCGGGAAGTTTTATAGGTCACAAGAATGCCGCATGGCTACTGGGGCGTGTTATTGGTGTGCTGAGTAGGGACACTAGAATAAAGATTGTCCTAAGATGAATCAGAGGGTTCCCGAGGAATAAAAAAAGGCCACCCAGCCTCAAGGTCAGGTATTTGCTATTGATAAGGAGTCCGCTGATGCCTAATCTAATGTGATTAAAGGTAAGATTTACTTGTTTGATATAAATGTCACTGCATTATTTGATCCAGGCTCTACGTATTCATTTGTGTCACCAAGGATTGCTATGAAATTGCCTGTTGAGCCTGAGCCTTTAGGACACTTATTGCAAATAAACACTCCTTTTAGAGAATCTCAAATGACAAACTTGGTGTATCGTAGTTGTAAGCTACGGGTAGAAGAGAGAGACTCGGTAGCTGACTTAATCCTACTAAATATGTATGGATTTGATGTCATATTAGGAATGGATTGGTTAGCTAAGAATCATGTGATACTAGATTGTCATGCTAAAAGTGTGATCTTCTCCTCTCCCATTAGCTATGTAGTAAGTTTTGCAAATAACTAATGCAAAGTATATTGTTATTTGACTTAATTGTAAATAAATTTAATAGAATATATATTTGTTATGTGAAGGATATATAGCTTATGTGGAGGACGTAGAAAAGAAACGTCCCGAACTTCATGAAATTACAATAGTCAGTGAATTTCCGGAGGTATTTCTAGACGAACTTCCTGGACTTCCTCCGGCTAGGGAAATGGAATTTACTATTAATTTAGCACCAAGAACGGAGCCTATTTCTAGATCTCCCTAGTGGATGGATTTAGTTGAACTAGAAGAATTGAAGAAGCGGCTTCAGGAGTTACTAGACAAGGGGTTTATACGACCAAGCGTATCCCCATAGGGTGCTCCTGTACTATTTGTCCGAAAGAAAGATGGAAGCTTGAGGCTTTGTATTGACTACCGATGGTTAAGGTGACAATTAAGAATAAGTATCCTCTTCCTAGGATCGATGATCTTTTTGATCAGCTTTGGGGTGTACAAGTCTTTTCCAAGATAGACTTGAGATCGGGATATCACCAATTGAAGATCCGGAGTGAGGATATCCCTAAGACAGCATTCAGGACACGGTATGACCATTATGAATTTTTGGCGATGCCGTTTCATTTAACCAATGCACCCACAGCATTTATGAACTTGATGAACGATGTGTTCAAACCATACTCAGACAAATTTGTCATTGTGTTCATCATTGACATATTGGTATATTCAAGATCTTGGGAAAAGCACGAGCACCATCTTCAGATAGCCCTGCAAACCCTCAGAGATCGAGGATTGTATGTCAAGCTAAGTAAGTGTGACTTTTGGCTAGATCAAATCTCTTTCTTGGGCCATATAGTCAGTAAAGATGGAGTTTTGGTCGATCCATCGAAAGTTGAAGCTGTGGTGCAATGGGAGAGACCGAAAACAGTGATGAAAATTAGGAGTTTCTCGGGTCTAACGGGCTATTACCGATGATTTGTGGAGGGTTTTTCAAGGCTAGCTGCTCCCTTGACGCACAAAAAGGTGAAGTTTGAATGGAATGATGCCTGCGAGCATAGTTTTCAAGAGTTGAAGCGCAGGTCAACAACTGCACCTGTCCTCACCATTCCCAATGGATTTGGAGGATTTTCTGTATATAGTGATGCCACGGGACAAGGTTTGGGTTGTTTGCTAATGCAGCATGGTAAGGTAGTTGCATATGGTTCTCGCCAATTAAAGGACCATGAGAAGAATTACCCAACACATGACTTGGAGTTAGTTGTAGTGGTATTCGCTTTAAAGATTTGGTGGCATTACTTGTACTGTGAGAAATTTCAAATTTTTACATACCATAAAAGTTTGAAGTACTTATTTTCTCAGAGAGAATTGAATATGAGACAGAGGAGATGGCTCGAGCTTCTGAAGGATTACGATTGTGAGATCCTATACCACCCGAGAAAAGCTAATGTGGTGGCGGATGCCCTAAGCCGTAAATATGTGGGGATAGTGTCTTACATGATGGTAAGAGAGTATGAGTTGCTTGAGCAATTTCCAAGTCTCAGCTTGAATGTTACACTTCTTAAGCATTTTGGGATGATAGCCAGTTTGATGATTGAGCTAGAGTTGATGGATAGAATTCGACTTGCTCAGAGGGAGGATGATCAGTGTATTGAGGCTATAAACCGGATTCAAGCAGGTATGTTATCGAATTTTGACATTAGTAGTGACAGGGTTTTGAGATTTAATAATCGTGTATGTGTTCCTAATGATAAGGAGTTGAGGAAGTTGATTTTGACTGAAGCACATTCCACTAAATACACATTGCCTCCAGAAAATACCAAGATGTATCAAAATCTACGCAAGGTGTATTGGTGGACTGGCATGAAAAGAGACGTAGCAGAGTTTGTGACGAAGTGTCTCACATGTCAGTAGGTTAAGGTAGAACACCAAAGACTGGCTGGGTTGCTACAGCCTCTACTGATACTTATGTGGAAATGGGATCACATAACGATGGATTTTATTATGGGATTACCCCAGACAAGAAAAAGCCATGATGGTATTTGGGTAATTGTGGATAGACTAACTAAGTCCGCACACTTCTTGCCTATGAAGGCTCCAGACTCACTTAGTGCCTTGGCAAATTTATATGTTAATGAAATTGTTCGATTGCATGGGGTTCCAATGAGCATTACCTCCGACAGAGATTCCAGGTTCACTTCTCATTTTTGGGAACATTTTCAAGAAGCCATGAGATCTCAGTTGAACTTTAGCACGGCTTTTCATCCGCAAACTGATGGTCAATCCGAACGCACCATTCAGACACTCGAAGATATGTTGAGAGCCTATACTTTGGATTTTAAAGGCTCATGGGACGATCATCTGCCATTGGCTGAGTTTGCCTACAACAATAGCTATCATACAAGTATTGTGATGGCGCCATATGAAGCATTATATAATAGAAGGTGTCGATCCCCTATTGGTTGGGAAGAAGTGGGCGAGCGTAAGTTGTTAACTCCAAATTTAGTCGAGCAAGCCTCTGAGGATGTTAGGATGATTTGTCAAAGGCTTAAGACAGCTCAAAGCCGACAAAAGAGTTATACAGACGCTCGACGTTGGCCACTTGAGTTTTTGGTTGAAGACTCGATGTTTTTGAAAGTCTCTCCATCCAAAGGAATCATGAGATTTGGCCGAAGAGGTAAGATTTGGCCGAAGAGGTAAGCTTAGTCCTCACTATATTAGGCCATTTGAAGTCTTAGACCAGTGGGTGATGTTACCTATAGATTAGCCTTACCTCTGGAGCTATCAACAGTACATAATGTCTTTCATGTGTCTATGCTTCTGAAGTACCATTCAGACCCATCTCATATCATAGAATATGAGCCCTTGGAGATTTGGGAAGACATGAGTTATATGGAGAAACAGATTCGGATATTGGATAGAAAAGAGAAAGTTTTGAGGTCTAAGATAATCCCATTAGTTAAAGTTCTCTGGCAGTATCATAATGTGGAAGAAGCTACATGGGAGCTAGCGAGCTTGATGAAAGAGAAGTATCGGAACTATTTGAGAAATAGCCCGATTCAAATTTAGAGGATCAAATTCTTTAAGGTGGGGAGAATGTGAAATCCCCAATTACATGTAATTTTACCATATGTGTATAGTTTTCCAACTTTAAATAATTAAATAAATATGAAATTATGAAGTATGAATGATGTATGGGACATGAAAGGAATAAGAATAACTAAATGGTCAAATGGTCTTTAGTCAAAAGTCAATGGCTGAGATATATTAAAGAGATAGGGATGCATTAAATGAGATGAAGCTTGTCATCATCTCCTCCAAAAGAGGTCGGCGGCCATTTGCTCTTTCTCTCAAGTCTCCAAGGCTCCTTCCTACTTACCTTGTAGAACAACCAAATTCTGTTACCGAATCGTTAAGCTTACTTAACGAAAATTGAACTTCATCACTAGCTAAAGCTATAGCCGTAATATGAAAGGCTGAATCAAAGGAATTGAGGAGATCTAATTTGCTGTTATTTTGGTGATTAACGAAGGTAAGAGAAGAAAGTGATTTCATTTAATTTGGTCCATGGTTTGGAGTTGTGTAATGTTGGTATAGCATATTGGTAGAGGTTTCTTAAAGGTTGGAATCCATATGATATTTGCAGCTTTGAAGAAGTGAAGAGGAAATCATTGGTGCAACCAAGTGATTTGCATATTTGGAGTTAATTGAGGTAAGGAATATGTGTAACGGACGTAGGGTGATTATGTCTGTTTTGGTTGCATGTTTTGGTATGAAGTAAAAGGCTGTTTTAAGTGAAGGAAATTTAAATTCTCGATTTTACTCCTAGTAACAATTTGGCTAAGGGTAGCCGACTGCCTTAAATAACAACCGACTGCCTAGAGATAGCTGAAGCGTGAAATGTTCCGAAGTCAACTCAAACCAGTCGATTGCCCTATATAACAATCGACTGCTATTTTCTAGAAAGCATTCTGTTTCGACTTAGTCGACTGCCTAGGGAGCCAGCCGACTACTTTTCTTCAAAAACTATTCTGTTTCAAAACCAGCCGACTGCCTATATGACCAATCGATTGCCCTATTTTCAAAAGCATTCTGTTTGCGAAACCAGTCGATTGCTAGGGAGCTAGTCGATTGCCTTTTTTCGGAAAGCATTCTATTTGAAAAACCAATCGACTACCATATTTGACCAGTCGACTGCCTTATTGGTTAAAGAGGTTCTTAAGCCCAAATTATACGAGCATATTTGTATTTACAAAAAGTTATATGATAAATGTTTTGGAGACCATGGACTCCATTGGTGATTATGCATATTACATGTAATTATACTTGGCTGAGGAACCTTAGTCCGGTCTTTAGTGCCACAAATGTCACCTGACTAGTGTTCACTATGGTTTATAGACAATGGCCAGGTGTCTCTTATGTGTATTTGGCTTTGGGGAGGATCCCTGGCCCATACGTGGATACACCACTTATTTGACATCTCTCGGGATTAACCTTTACGGGATATATGTGTGGTATCCCTTATGAGATTTATTTGGTGCATGATTTTATTGGAAGTTAATCATCTCCCATCTATTTGAAAGTATGTGAAGCTATTTGTATTTGAAGTTATTTGTATTTGTATATGTGATTTCAAGGAAATTAAAAGAAATTGAAAGTATTTAACGTATTTGATTTTATGTGTATATGATATTTGAAGAAATTATATGATATACGCTTTATAATGATTTTACATGACATTATAGAGCCAAGCAGGAAAACTGCATATAGTGGCATAGTACGCTCTTTTACATATATTTCTTACTGAGTGTAAACTCACTCCTTTACAACATTTTTCATCCAGATTATTTGAAGCGATTTCCGCTCTAGATAGAGGAGCTCACTTTTGGGATCTTCTAGTCTACCTTCAGGACACGCTTCCCAATTATTCCTTGAAGGTATAATAGGTTGGCCGTGTACTTCGGCTATTGTACAGTACAATATTACATTAATGTATATTAGATCAGTTGGGGATATAGGATATGTAAGTTATGTGAGATCCTGATGTATTTGGCTTATGAATATATAAATGAAAAATACATTTCATGTGGAAAATTTATATCATGTCATGAGTGATAACTTATAAAGTATAAGAAGAAGAAAGGATGACCTTGACAGACTGACTAACCGCCCCTTATGTGAAAGAAAAAGTTAGGTGATATTTAATTGTTATTTGATTTAAAATAGAGGTCGCTGGTCGCAGCAAGAATAACGACATGAAGATCCAAATGAAGATTGACTCTCTAGAAAAGAGACTACAAGTTGTGAAAAGGCTGGATTTCTATGGTTCATTAGATGCTGCTAGCCTATGCTTTGTCCCAGATGTAGTCATCCCACCAAAGTTCAAGGCGTCGGAGTTTGAAAAATTTAATGGAACTTCTTGCCCCAAGACTCACCTCATCATGTATTGCTAAAAGATGGCTCCTTACAAGCATGATGATAAGTTGTTGATCCATGTTTTTCAAGAAAGCCTTACAAGCTTTGCTGTTAAGTGGTACGCTCAATTGGAAAGAACTCGCATTAACTCTTGAGAAGCATTAGCAAGAGCATTCATATCTCAGTACAAGTGTGTTATAGATCCGACACCAGACCAATTATCTTTACAAGCGATGGAGAAGAAGCCTATTGAAAGCATTAAAGAGTATGCTCAAAGATGGAGAGATGCGGCTACACAAGTTCAACCTCCCTTTATAGAAAGAGAAATCACCACCTTGTTTATCAATACTCTTAAGGCACATTATTATGAAAAAATGATCGATAAGGCCACCAAAAATCTTGCAAATATGGTTCTTTCTGGGGAAATTATAGAAAATGCTATCAAGAGTGGTAAACTAGAGGATGATGATATAGATGATAAGAAGAAAGGATTAATAGTGAGGAAAAAAGAAGAAGAGGTACAAGCTTTGAAGTATGAGGGGCAACAAACAAGAGGATATACCCTATACCATCCTTATCTAATGAACCTACCATATAAACCCAATGTCTTGAGCTTGAATTTTTGTCAACTAGTCGTTCAAACAAACCTTCAAGCACTAGCACCTATTTGAGCAGAAATACAAAAAGGGTCACAAAACAAATGGAAAAGGACTGTCCTTGGTCCAATTCCTATATCTTACATTGAGTTGTTCCATTATCTTATTAAGAATAATTGGATTGCATTTGTCCACCTAGAACCTTTGAAACCTCTATATCCGAAATGGTATGATCTTGAAGCACAATGTGACTATCATAGTGGGAATAGAGGCCATTCAATAAAAATTGCCCTCCTTTTAATTATAAGGTGCAAAGTTTGATTAGAACAGATTTGTTAGATTTTGAGGAGAAGAATTAGTCAAATGATGATCACATTGAGGCATGAAAATATACATGTACGAGGGGTTGTTCTTGATTAGTTTCTTGATTTCTTTCAAAGTATTGCAAAAGGATTTTTTATGGATTGACTTTTGTTTATTTTTCATCATTTCAATAAAGTGGCAAATGCTTTCCATTACATTTCTTGCTCAAATTAAATCCTAACTTAGTATATCCTTCTGTATTCCCCTTTACCTTTCTTGGTGTCTAAATGATAATGTGCAATCAGTTATGATAATAATTTGGGATTAATATCTGAGAATTTTATTCACATTGACAAACTTGATGATACTTTGTCCTTAAATTTGATAAGAATGTTGAAGTTGATTGACAAATTGTGCAAAAGAAGATTGAACCAACATGCAATATCATTCATAAGTTTGTACTTGTTTAATAAATGATTCTTCGATGAAAATGTTCACATTTGAGATGAGAAATGGCCATCTTTCATTTTCCTATTATGAAAAATTATCCATTTGCCACCCTGTTTGAGCCTATTCATTTTTTCTTGAATAAACCCTGACCAAGGATCACCCTCCATATTGGGGGGCAAAATTGAAGAAAATATCTTGTTGGTAATAAGAAAAATGCCAACTCATATAAGTCTCTAGAGAGGCATGGAAAAGAAAAAAGAAAAAGCTTTTCATGTATGAAATTCTTGAAAAAAAAATGATGAAAATGAAGAAAAAAGAAAATGAAAAATGAAAAAAAAAAAAGAAAAAAGAAAAAGATAAGTAAAAAGGAGTGTATGAAGAATGGGGGCAAGATGTTGAGAAATTGCAAAAATAAGTCAAACACCAAGAAATTGACAAAGAATAGGGCAAAATGTCAAAATGCTTGATACGAAGAGAAATGATACTTTGGTTTTTAACCTTTGAAACACATGTCTGAGCCTTTTATCCTTTTCTTTCGTAACCCAAAACCCTAGCCTATGTTACGTGCTTTAAAAGTCCATTTTAATCTAATGAGATTATGTGAATTGAAAGAATCAAATATTGAGCTGAGGCATGCTTGTGATGACATCAAACGGAAATAAGACTGCATTACCTTCTTGTATTTGGGGATAAATAAGAAAGTTGATGAGAATGTCAATGACAAATGAAGACAATATAGAAAAAAAGAAGAAAAAAGATTGAAAATGTCACGACCCAAAATGCCGGGACGTGTTGTTGACACTTATACTTATTCTAATTAACAAATTTACAAACTAATTTTTTTTCTTTTCGTTTTACAGTTTGTACTCGGTGCTACTGTAGTCGTTAAACCGTTTCCATTCATTCTTTAACTCAAACATGATTTAAAATTACTCTATGAGATAGGCAACGATCATTTTAGCCAATAACTTATTGTTTCTTAGAAACATGTTGAAAATACCCCTTATATTTTGAGATTTTCCCTAACTAACCACCTGCAAATCATCACAGTGCAACGCAACAATTTTTCCATGGTCCACATTGTATTTATCAAATAGGCATTATCTCAACGATCCTAATATCCATAACTACTCACCATATACATATATCAACTATCCCTACCTACTCACCATATATATATATATATATATATCCATAACATTAAAATATTATATCAACTATTCATTATCTTCATTTACATCCCATCCATAGTACTATACAAAATTACCTAAAAGTAAAAGCATATGCAAAAAATAATATTACCACACCAAATATCTAAGGCAAGGCAGTTGGGAGTTGAGACATTACTTAACCATCAGGACTGTCCAAACGTGCCCTCCTAACTTTAGATCAATCTGTGGGAGAAATTAATTTCGTTTAATGAGTGAGAGCTCAGTAAGTCATTTATATAAGTGCAGAATTAGGCTTATACTATTTTAATGCAAATGCATGAAACCTTTAGGAAAGGATTCTCATATCCTATTCCCTGTATAATCATTTATCAAAACATCTTAGATCATGCCCTAAAGAACTCTAAGTTAGCAAGGGTTTTAGGGTATTAATGGAAGGATACTCTAAAGTACCTCATTATCCCCGTCCCGACACCTATCTATCTCATAGATCTTTAGTCATATCAATTCAATCATTTTCAATCCTTTTGTTCTTATACCACAATATATCATGTAATAGTGCATCATATGTAATTTCGATATCTTATTATATTAAACCATTCTTATATCAATTTCATGCCATTTCATATCTTGTATGAAAATGATTATCAGACATAATATCAAATCAAGTCGCTTATCATTTAGAATTTATGCTCCTATACATTATTAAATTATATCACTTTTCATGTGGAACAACATGGTCACTCATAGTATATAGTCAAGGCACTCCTCATATACATCTCAGGTTCATTTACAGCGTAAGCTCATGACATCCTCCATGTAGAAAGCATATTGTTATGTGATGAATTGATATGCAAACTTTCCTGTATAAAACGGCTGTCATTTCAAATCAAATCACATTTGGCATGTAATCATATATGAAGTATATGTAGTATCGAAATCATGTTACATATACTTTTAAAGCATACTTAAAACATGTAAAATCTCGAAACATCTCATACAAATCATTTCATGTTTACTTTTAAGACATGACTAAAGCATGTATAATTCGTATATTGTATCATGTATACTTGTAAAGCATGTTTAAAAACATGTAATGTCTCAAACCATCTCATATTCACTTTTATAGCATGTTTAAAACATGTACAGTCTCAATACATATCTTATATACTATAAAATCATGTCAAGTCTATGGACTAGGCTAAATCCCTAATACTCTATCAATAAGGACTTAGTTCACTGTAGTTAGCAGTGAAAAATCATGTCATCATCTCTTGGAAACCAACTAGGGCACTATTTATTGCCATAGACCTCATGTCTCTCAGCCCCACTGATCAGGTGTGATTGAGCCCTGTCCACAACTATTATCAAATAAGCATCTTTGCCTAATGAGAATCTCTAATTATGCGGCTTCCACTATGCTTTATTGAGTTTAATTCTTTTGGGGTGCCCATAGTCTCATAAAAGATTTAAACCCTTAACTTTTTTTATGAAAATAGTGCAAAATATGTAATACATTTCTTTAATATCATTTACCTATAAATACATACATATGCACCATATACTTTCTCTTTCAAAACAAATCAATCATCCAAGATATTCATATAAGCATTATGTAGATGGATCCTTTAAAAAAAATCTAAAGTTATAACGATGCATGTTTAAAGGCGATGTAATTAAACACATGAGTTTAAAATAATATAATATAATGCCCATGAAATGCCTCAATGCAATCATGTTTTGGCCTAGCGATGCCTATAGGTTAATGCCACATTAAATCATTCCCTCTTAACATTGCATCACATGGTACCTTATCAAGTTTCATGTCATACCCGCATTTCATTTCGTTAAATCACAATTCCATAATATAATCAACTATACTTAAACATATCAACAACCTCAGTTATGCTATTCTAAAACTCTTAGTTAAGTCAACTCTCTAAGCATTCGAATCATCATTCCATCATATATCGATCTATACAATATAATTCTACTTCTACGTTATATAAACATCTTACAGCTATTGAGCTTGGTGTTCACGTGCCAAGTTTTACCGAACTTGAAATCATCATCTTGATGTCGAGCTACATATCCAACATTATTAAGATGGCTCAGCAACGATCTAATACAATTCTAAATATTTTATAAAAATAAAGTGGCATTTTTTTACTGACTTCCTTAAATCGAAACACTTACTGAATGCCCTAGTTTAGCTAAATTGGTGATTGTTGTTTAATTGTCCACCAAGTCTTCGCTTTATAGTTTTCCTACAATTCCAGCATTGTAACATATTCAATAATGTAATTGAACATATTCATAAAAATTTCATGAATATATTACTAAGCCTAAATATTGTCTTACCAATTTCACAAAAAGGATCTAACCAGTCCTTCATAAGTTCCTCCTATTCCCTCCTTCCTCCTCCTCCTTCTTCTTCTTCTTATTATTATTGTTATTATCTCCTCTAATACCACCCCTTAAACCACCTATAAGCTTCATTCTTAATAGCCCTAATACAACCCTTTAATAAGCCACGGCCTCTCTTTTCTCAACTTATTCAAGCACCAAAAACACTCACTTTCAGCTTAAGGATGCCGCTCCAAAGCCTTGCTAAGCCACCTTGTTATTGCCTTTATTCAAACTTGTTTTCACAATGTTTTCAGCCTACAAAACCACATTTCAAACCTTCAAAATTAACCTTTTCATTTCTTTATTACAACCTTAAAATAGCCTTTTTCTTTTCTTTTCTTTTCTTTTCTTTTTTTATAGCCTTTGTGATAACAACAAATTCTCCCATTTTTGGAGTTAGGTATCTGTAAAATTTAATTTTAGATGTTAATAGACTAGTTGAAATAAATAAATAAATTTATTAAAGGATTAGAATATTTCGAAATTATAATACTTGATCAATTGATAAATTAAAAATTTAATAATTAGAAATTTAATTCAGGTATTAAGAAAAAGAAAAAGATGTGTGTATATATATATACATATATGTACAAATATAAAAGTGTATATATATATATAAATAATAAATGTTATTTTGAATTAAAGTGTATATATAATAATAGAATAGGAAAATAAATGATTTAAGAATTATATATATTTATAATATAATTTATACTTATGTGTGTGTTTTAAAAATATATACAGATGAAGTATAAATTATATTTATATGTAAAAATATATAAATAGTATATGTTTTATATATATATATATATATATATATAAAATTGTAAATATAAGATAGATTTATAATATATATGTATATAAAGAAAAAAGAAAGAAATCGCAGCAAGCTTCTCGTGGAAGCTTGCTGCTGCACAGTGCAGACCTGATTGACACAGAAAAGGAAAAAAAAAGAGAGGGAAATTTCACTAGTTGGCCAAGTCGCAAAATTTTATAAAACTAGCAGTAGTAAAAGATGCTATAAAGACTAAGTGAGAGCGTTACAAGGCTTTAAAGAAGAACAATACAGAAGAGAGTTTTTCGGAATATAAGGTAGCAAGAAAGGAGGCAAAGAAGGCTGTGGCAGAAGCTAAGACGAGGGTTACGAAAGAGATTTACGACAAGTTGAACACAAAGGAGAGAGAGAAAAGGATATACAGATTGGCGCGAGCAAGAGAAAGGGGAGTCGCGACCTAGAGTCGTGAAATGTATTAAGGATGAGCATCAAAGAACTCTCGTTAAAGATAATGACATTAAGGACAGGTGGCGAGATTATTTTAACAAATTATTTAATGATGGACAAAATAAAGTTTTGGATAATATTTCGGTGCCTCTTAAGGATTTAAATCGGTGCTTTATGCGTAGAATCCAAGAGACAGAGGTAAAAGATGCACTAAAGATGATGAAGAATGGAAAAGCTGTTGGACCTGATGACATCCCAATTGAAGTTTGGAAATGCCTTGGAGATGTAGGAGTTAGGTGGTTGACAAATCTATTTAATAAGATTTGGCACACTAACAAAATGCCAGAGGAAATGGAGGAAGAGTGTCTTAGTACCTTTATATAAGAACAAGGGAGATATTCAAAGTTGCGCCAACTACCGAGGCATAAAATTGATGAGTCACACGATGAAACTATGGGAGAGAGTGATAGAACGGAGATTAAGAAAGAATGTAGAGATATTGGAGAATCAATTTGGTTTTATGCCGGGTCGATCAACTATGGAGGCAATATATTTGCTTAGACAACTTATGGAGCGCTTTCGAGTAATGGGTAAAGATCTTCATATGGTCTTTATAAATTTGGAGAAAGCATATGATAAAGTACCTAGGGAGGTACTCTGGTGGTCCTTAATGAAGAAAAGAGTTCCTTTGAAATATATTAAACTAATTAAGGACATGTATAGAGGCGCAAGGACACATGTGAGGACAGGTGGGGGGAAAACAAGTGAGTTTCCTATCACGGTGGGATTACACCAAGGGTCTGCGTTGAGTCCATTCTTGTTCGCGGTAGTTATGGACGAACTGACAAAATCCATCCAGGATAAGGTGCCCTGGTGTATGATGTTTGCAGAATATTGTCCTATGTGCGGAAACTAGAGCGGAGATCAATACAAAGTTAGAAGTATGGAGACAAACGTTGGAATCAAAAGGATTTAAACTAAGCAGAGTGAAGACTGAATACATGGAGTGTAAATTCAGTTCTAACCGACTGGAAGAGCATGATGTAGTGAAGTTAGATGGGGTGGCGATACCTAAGCGGGATCATTTTCGATACTTGGGATCAATAATACAGATGGATGGAGAGATTGATGGTGATGTGACCTATAGGATCCAGGCTGGATGGAGTAAATGGAGAAGTGCTACAGGTGTGTTGTGCGATAAAGGAATTCCTACATGGTTGAAAGGCAAGTTTTATAGGACAGTTGTTAGACCAACATTGTTATATGGTAGTGAATGTTGGGCGACTAAGAGGCTACATACACAAAAGATGAGTGTAACAGAAATGAGAATGTTACGGTGGATATGTGGATATACAAGAAAGGATAGAATGAGAAATGATGATATTCGTAAGATGATTGGAGTGGTATCTATCGAAGACAAAATGTGTGAAAATCGTTTACGTTGGTTTGGACATGTAAGACGTAGACCTGTAGATGCTCCAGTTAGGAGAATAGAGGCTATGGATGTTGAGAGAAGGGTTAAGACTAAGGAAGACCGAAAAAGACTTGGAAGGAAGTAGTTTGGAATGACATGGAGGTTTTAGAATTAGATGAGCAAATGGCCTTGAATAGGAATCTATGGAGGCAGAGAATACATATGGACGATCTAACGTGATTTTAGATATTGGTTCATATAGCCTACCCCAATCTATTGGGATAAAGGCTCTGATGATGATGATGATGATGATTCATGATTCTATAAAAGGGGTAAGACATATTTAGAACCTTAGATTGAATTAAAATTGGGTATAGGCAATGATAATGCATTCGGTCATGACAGGGGAATGGGAAATTTATGGAAATTTTGACGTAAGTGATATTGGTATAGTTGTGAATGATGAGATGAATAAAATTATAAGGATAGAAAGTGGTAAAATCAGGTGTTGGTTTGGAAACAGGCCATTCGGCCATGGTAGGATTGAAATGTTGATGATGAGTCGTGTGTGCAGGGAGGCATTCGGTCATGAGAAGTTAAATGGTAACATTGAAATTTTTATGTAGATAAGGTGCTTGATGAAATTATACAATAGAATGATACTGTTTATGAGTGAAATTGAGAAAGATAAAGATTAGAGAAATGGTGAGAATGAACCCTTTAGAAGGTCTAGCCATGAAGAGAAAGTAAACAAAGGTTAGTAAATTCTGGTATGTTGGACATGGCGTGGCTGTATGGGATGAGAGGAAAATAAGCATAATGTTAGAAATTGATAAAATTTTAATAGTGGTGTAAATGGAAGGCAATAGAAATAAAATCAAATAAGTTAAATTAATTGTTGAAATCAATGAAATGGAAGAAAGGAATTAAAAAGAAAAATATTAAAAGTATAGTATAGAGTTTTGAATACAAGTTAAAGAAAAGAATATTCATATAAGTTAACAAGATAGAAGTAAAAATTTTGACTTAGAAGAGATTGATTTAAGAGTATTTATATTATAGCCTTGATAGAAAATAAAATATATTAATTATTGCGAATGATATATAAAAAATTTTGGCATATTTATTAAATTAGAATTTGTAATATAGGATTTTGAATATAATTTAGATTTATTATGCTGTATGAGGTACGAGAGATAAAGAGGTGCAAGTAGAGCTATCGGATTTTTTATACTGCGCGGAAGTAGAGGTAAGAAATATATATAGGAGTTACATAGGATATGTTTTACTTGCAATTGAAAACTCTCGAAAATCTCGTTTTAATTGTTTCTTAGCCATTTTCCCGAATACAAGAAATAGAAATTATCTGTAATTTCTACAAGTTTAAATATTTCATTATATGAAATGTTTTAAATGAAATAATTTATATGCATTGAATTATGTTAAATGATTTACATGAAATGAGTCCATGATATGATCTATACGAATTAAATTGCATGCAATGACTTCCATAAATTTCATTATCTGAAATGATTTATACGAATTTCATTATATGAAATGAATTACATGAATTGCATTACACGAGTGATTTACAAGAAATTATTTATATGAATTTCATTGCATGAATGATTTACATGGATTGATTTCACGAGAAATGGTTTACATAAACTGAATCACATGAAATGTTTCACACGAATCGTCATTCATGAAATGATTTACACAAATTGATTTACAAGAAATGAGTTACATGAATTGTTTTACTTGAAGTGCTTTACATGATTTGGAATTACATGAAATAAATTACATGATTTGAATTATATGAAATGTTTTACATGAATCGAATTGCACAAAACGATTTACATGAACTGAATTTCATGAAAGGATTTACATGAAATGATTTATAAGTATATGAAGTGATTTTATGAAATTGATGTCTCATTGATGATCGTGCATACGAGATAGTGATGATTAGACTGGGAGACATCCTAAACCTTCCCCTTTACATGATATGGCTATGGGAGTTACGGTCGAACCCCACAGGTTTACACAGTGAGCACCTGACTAGTGCGAACTGTGAGTGATCGACGATGGCCATTCGTTATAGTGTTTCATAAGATTGGCTAAGGAGTTTCGGATTCCTGTCCTTCCTATACATGTCCCTTATGGGATATAGTACGTGCATGAATCTCTAGGAGATTATTTTCTATTGGTAAGTGAAATTTGACTGATAATTGATTTAGTGAATGATTTGATTTACGAGACTAGTGCATGATTTGATTGAAAAGTGACAAA
Source organism: Heritiera littoralis (assembly GCA_031772115.1). Lineage (NCBI taxonomy): Eukaryota > Viridiplantae > Streptophyta > Magnoliopsida > Malvales > Malvaceae > Heritiera > Heritiera littoralis. Next base: position 248,161 of record JAPDPK010000053.1, on the reverse strand, counting down.
AGAAAGTGATACAAGTTTTACAGTATATGTTTTTCTAATGCAAGTGCATTTATCCTATTTTAAGGATTTTAAATTAATCGCATTATTGTACTGATCGAAGTTTTTGAAATTATTGCATTATCTCATGATTTTGAAATTGTTACCATATTGTTTACCAAAGTTGCATGCTGAAATGGTCTTGTAGTATCGCCCACATAAATGGCTTATACACTGATTAGTGATTCGAGATTGCATTGCATAAATTATAAATGTTTTATACGGATTATTGATTTGAAACAGAATCACATGAATTATTAAATGTTTTATATTGATTAATGAATTGAAATTGCATTGCATAAAATGTTAAACGTTTTATATCGATTAATCTTTTATCATCAACTGAATTTACTCTCTATAGTCACATCTAGGGACCGGAACACGACAGGGACTCTAAAGTACCTTCCATACTCTACCCGGTTACTTAGCCGACTATAGTATCCTTCCAATGCTATCTCTTAATGAGCTGCTAAGAAATAAATATTTTTTGCATTTTAATATTTGTATTTAATATGCCTTTTTCTTAATTAGTAAAATAAGTGATTTTTATTTAACTGCATTTTATATGCGCTTTTATATATGTTTCTTACTGGGCTTTCCCCGAAGCTTACCCCCTTCTCACCATCCCAGATAACTTATCGGTATACACGAAGTCCGCTGCCTTTAGTTAGTCGAAGAAATCGTTAGAGGTTAGAAGTACCAAGTGATCAGGTATTTAATAAATGTTTATTTATATTCAGACACGTATTTGCACAACAGTTGTATTTATAAAATAGAGCATAAATTAATTGTATTTATATCGATACTGAATGCAAACTTAGTGTTATCGATTAATTAAAAGAAAAAGATAGAAGTGGTAAAAAAAATTTAGTGCGGAATTTTCTAATTTCGGTCGTTAAAAAAGTGGTATCAGAGCAAGGTTTGCCTAGTACGTGTCGGTGTAAGTAAGTTAAAATTGATTTACATCTCACACTGTTGTGCATTGTCAGAATATAAATTGCGAAAGTTAGTTAGCAAATGGAGCGAAAAATTGATCGATAGAGGAGTAATGATGGTTGATGGAAAGATATGAGTGGAACAGAAATGATAGTTATGGATATTAGGGAAGCAATATGAAAATGAGTACTGATTAATTGAGAATGATTAAAGGAATTAGGCTTGGATCGAATGATCAAAAGTCATTAATGGGTTCTATTTGATTCGAGATGATAGAGTGATCATAGTGGAGTTGAATGATATAGATAGAAATGGGAATTACTAGTAGATGATACATAGATTATACGAGAGTATGGATACAAACAGATGATGTTGGTATTGAGTGATTGGAAAAGATTGATTAGAGAGTGTGCTATCCAAGGATAATAGAATGATCATATATGATAAAATTGATGTGGAAATATTATGGAGATAGATACTGAATGATTAGAGTAATTGATGTTAATAAATGGAATCAAAATGAGTAAGAGTGATCAAAAGTGATTGATGATTTCCAAGTAATTAGAGATGATAGAACGATTACATTGGAGATCAATGGTACAAATAGAAATGAGAATTGTTAATGAATAATATAGAGGTTATCTGGAAGTACGAATATAAATGAATAAGATAGGTATTAAGTGATCGAAAATGATTGATAACATTATGGTCAATTGGAGACGATAAAATGATCTTATGGAATATGATTGATGTGGAAATATATATGAATTAACAAAGGCAAGTGAATTGATAAGACATGGTGTAAACATGGTATGAGAATATTGATATGTATGAACGATAGGACTGATTGCAACAAGTAGTTATGAAAATGATAAGTCTTGGGTACTGAATTGTCGGAGTACTTATATTGAATTGGGAGGATCCCAAAATTTCTTATATTCGATAAAATCTACAGCGCGTAAGAATTAAAAAAAAAGAAAATATTAATTGTTAAAATAATCAAATAAGGGTTTATTCGATAAGGTTCAGGGAAGTACTCGGTGAGGGACCCACCAGACTTTCTTTGTCCAGATCGAAGGTAGTCCTTAAAATTAAGATGTTTGAGATGAAATATGAATAAAAAAAATTATAAGAGTATTGGTGTCAGTAAATTGGAAAGAGGATAAATTATGTGTATGACGAGGGGTATGGTTTAAGTGTAATAATAGAATTGTGGTTCTTTGGAAGTGATAAAATGATTGTAAAGGATATGAGTAGTATGAGGATTCATGAGAATAGAAGGGATGCAATAGGATAGTTGATGAATGGTATAGACATTGTATAGACAATCGTGTATCATCGTAAAGGAATAAGATAGATATCGAATGATCGAAATTGATTTATTGAAGTATGTATTATTTGAGGATAATAGGATGATTGTATATGATGTAATTGATGTGGAAACTGATATGATTCGATAAAGGTAAGAGGATTGATAGCGAATCATGTAAACAGTGTATGAAAATATTGATAAAAATGAGTAAAATGACAAACTGCTAAACGTAAATATCGAAATCGACAAGTCTTAAGGTATTGAAATCGCTGAAGTACGAGTGTTGAATTTGGAGGACCAAATTCTTTAAAGGTGAGGAGGATGTGATAACCGCAAATTCTCTCATTTTTGGAGTTAGGTATCTGTAAAATTTAATTTTAGATGTTAATAGACTGGTTGAAATAAATAAATAAATTTATTAAAGGTTCAAAATATTTCGAAATTATAATACTTGATCAATCGCTAAATTAAAAATTTAATAAATAGGAATTTAATTCAAGTATTAAGAAAAAGAAAAAGATGTGTGTATATATATAATTCTATATATATATACATATATGTACAAATATAAAAGTGTATATATATAAATAATAAATGTTATTTTGAATTAAAGTGTATATATATTAATAAATAATAGCATAGGAAAATAAATGATTTAAGAATTATATATATTTATAATATAATTTATACTTATGTGTGTATTTTAAAAATATATACAGATGAAGTATAAATTATATTTATATGTAAAAATATATAAATAGTATAAGTTATATATATATAATTGTAAATATAAAATAGATTTATAATATATATGTATATAAAAAAAAAGGGAAAGAAATCGCAGCAAGCTTCTCGTGGAAGCTTGCTGCTGCACAGTTTAAGGAGGTCTGCATAGCAGACCTGATTGACGCACAAAAAAAAAAAGAAAAAGTGGAAAAAAGATGGGGAAATTTCGCTAATTCGCCAAGTGGCAAAATTTTATTAGCTTAAGTATTAATAAAATATGACAAAACAGGACTATAAGCTCAGCCAATTTGTCTTCAATAACCGACTTTCCTTTATTTTTGGCCACATTGACTTCCCCCTGTATCACCGACTTTCTGGGCTGCCATTTTCTGTTTCACGATTTTTGCCCTTTTCTCCATGAATCCTCACGTGTACCATGGTAGATGTCATTTTTACTTCATCAAATCATCAAACCATCTTCCCACTAAGTCATCAAGCTTCTTTGATGAAAATTAATCCCCATCTTGGGGACTGTTTAAACCCAAAAATTCCAGGGTAGAATCGATGATTGAATGCTGATTATAAGGCTGCTCAGTTCGGTTATATGGGAAGGTAAGGACAGAAATATTTTCATCTAATTTTACTTAGTATTCATGATTCTATAAAGTGGGTAAGACATATTTAGAACCTTAGATTGAATTAAAATTGGGTATACGCAGTGATAATGCATTCGGTCATGATAGGGGAATGGGAAATTTTAATGTAAGTGATATTGGTATAGTTGTGAATGATGAGATGAATAAAATTATAAGGATAGAAAGTGGTTAAATCAGGTGTTGGTTTGGAAACAAGCCATTCGGCCATGGTAGGATTGAAATGTTGATGATGAGTCGTGTGTGCAGGGAGGCATTCGGTCATGAAGAAGTTAAATGGTAACATTGAAATTTTTATGTAGATAAGGTGCTTGATGAAATTGTACAATAGAATGAAATTGTTTATGAGTGAAATTGAGAAAGATAAAGATGAGAGAAATGGTGAGAATGAACCCTTTAGAAGGTCTGGCCATGAAGAGAAAGTAAACAAAGGTTAATAAATTCTGGTGTGTTGGACATGGCGTGGCTGTATGGGATGAGAGGAAAATAAGCATAATGTTAGAAATTGATAAAATTTTAGTAGTGGTGTAAATGGAAGGCAATAGAAATAAAATCAAATAAGTTAAATTAATTGTTGAAATCAATGAAATGGAAGAAAGGAATTAAAAAGAAAAATATTAAAAGTATAGTATAGAGTTTTGAATACAAGTTAAAGAAAAGAATATTCATATAAGTTAACAAGAATAGAAGTAAAAATTTTGACTTAGAAAAGATTGATTTAAGAGTATTTATATTATAGCCTTGATAGAAAATAAAATATATTATTTATTGTGAATGATATATAAAAACTTTTGGCATATTTATTAGAATTAGAATTTGTAATATAGGATTTTGAATATAATTTAGATTTATTATGCTGTATGAGGTACGAGAGATAAAGAGGTGCAAGTAGAGCTATCGGATTTTTTATACTGTGCGAAAGTAGAGGTAAGAAATATATATAGGAGTTGCATAGGATATGCTTTACTTGCAATTGAAAACTCTCGAAAATCTCGTTTTAATTGTTTCTTAGCCATTTTCCCGAATACAAAAAATAGAAATTATCTTTAATTTCTACAAGTTTAAATATTTCATTATATGAAATGTTTTACATGAATTGATTTAAATGAAATAATTTATATGCATTGAATTACGTTAAATGATTTACATAAAATGAGTCCATGATATGATCTATACGAATTAAATTGCATGCAATGACTTCCATGAATTGCATTATCTGAAATGATTTATACTAATTTCATTATATGAAATGAATTACATGAATTGCATTACACTAGTGATTTACAAGAAATTATTTATATGAATTTCATTGCATGAATGATTTACATGGATTGATTTCACGAGAAATGGCTTACATTAACTGAATCACATGAGATGATTCACACGAATCGTCTTTCACGAAATGATTTATACAAATTGATTTACAAGAAATGAGTTACATGAATTGTTTTACATGAAGTGCTTTACATGATTTGGAATTACATGAAATAAATTACATGAATTGAATTATATGAAATGTTTTACATGAACTGAATTTCATGAAAGGATTTACATGAACTGAATTTCATGAAAGGATTTACATGAAGTGATTTATATGAAATGATTTACGAGTATATGAAGTGATTTTATAAAATTGATGTCTCCTTGACGATTGTGCATACGAGATAGTGATGATTAGGCTGGGAGACGTCTTAGACCTTCCCCTTTACATGATATGATTGTGGGAGTTACGGTCGAACCCCACAAGTTTACATAGTGAGCACCTGACCAGTGCGAACTGTGAGTGATCGACGATAGCCATTCATTATAGTGTTTCATAGGATTGGCTAAGGAGTTCCGGATTCCTAGCCTTCCTATACAGGTCCCTTATGGGAAATAGTGCGTGCATGAATCTTTGGGAGATTATTTTCTATCGGTAAGTGAAATTTGACTGATAATTGATTTAGTGAATGATTTGATTGAAAAGTGACAAAGAAAGTGATACAAGTTTTACAATATATGTTTTTATGATGCAAGTGCATTTATCATATTTTAAGGATTTTAAATGAATCGCATTATTGTACTGATCGAAGTTTTTGAAATTATTGCATTATCTCATGATTTTGAAATTGTTACCATATTGTTTACCAAAGTTGCATGCTGAAATGGTCTTATAATATCGCCCACATAAATGGCTTATACACTGATTAGTGATTCGAGATTGCATTACATAAATTATAAAATGTTTTATACGAATTATTGATTCGAAATAGCATCACATGAATTATTAAATGTTTTATATTGATTAATGAATTGAAATTGCATTGCATAAAATGTTAAATGTTTTATATCGATTAATCATTTTATTGTCAACTAAATTTACTCTCTATAGTCGCATCTAGAGACCGGAACACGATAGGTACTCTAAAGTACTTTTCATATTCTACCCGGTTACTTAGCCGACTATAGTATCCTTCCAATGCTATCTCCTAGTGAGCTGCTAAGAAATAAATATTTTTATGCATTTTAATATTTGTATTTAATATGCCTTTTTTTAATTAGTAAAATAAGTGATTTTTATTTAACTGCATTTTATATGCGCTTTTATATATGTTTTTTACTGGGCTTTCCCCAAAGCTCACCTCCTTTCTCACCATCCCAGATAGCTTTTCGGTATACACGAAGTTCGCTGCCTTTAGTTAGTCGAAGAAATAGCTAGAGGTTAGAAGTACCAAGTGATCAGGTATTTAATAAATGTTTATTTATATTCAGACACGTATTTGCACAGCAGTTGTATTTATAAAATAGAGCGTAAATGAATTGTACTTACATTGATACCGAATGCAAATCTAGTATTATCGATTAATTGAAAGAAAAAGATAGAAGTGGTAAAAAAAATTTAGTTCGAAATTTTCTAATTTCGGTCATTACAGCCTCAAACCTTGCTCAAGGTGTTAGCCGTGAGCCTCCAAAATCCCATTTCCAATCCCTTTAAGGCAGCCCCTAACAGTAGCCCAAACAACCCTTGAAGAACCCTTTGTTTAGTGCCATGATCAGTACTGAAAATAGCCAACCTACACTCTGTACAACCCTTGTTCAGCCACGCCAAACTGCTTCATAGAGCCATCGAATGCTGCCCAAACAACACCCTCACACACCACTATTTACAGCCCTGTTTAGGCCGTGTTTCCAGTAAAAAAAATTCACCACTACACCTTTGTTTTTCGACCCATTTCAGCACCTAAATACATGCCCTGTCTAGCCCCTGGTTTGGTGCCCTGTTTAGCACCAAAATAGTGCCACATCAAGACTAGAACACCATCATTTCCCCTACCTTCAGCCATGCCAACTTACTTCAAATAGCCACCAAAGTAGCCCGAACGGCCCGTGCTTCCAAGCTTGGAGTTTCACCTCTGCACATTGTTTACTCAGCCTTCACCAAATGCCAACACCGAATGCTCAGTTTCTTTTCTTCCTCACTACCCTTTTACAGCCTCCTCTATTTCCAGCTCTGGTGCAGCCTTGACCTTCACTTCTTTGCCAAAGCTTCCCCTCAACTCACTCACCCACTCTCGGTCTTTCCCTTCTCATCAGCTTTAGTTTTTCTCTTCTGAACACAAAAAGAAAATGAAACTTTTGTATCATTCTCTCTTTCTCTCGCGTCTCACTCTTCACTTTCATTTTCTTTCTTTTCTATATATATATATATATATATATATATATTAAAGCTTGTGATGAGATAATTTGCCTCATGGCAAACCACTCTCATCAATTTGGTGGGAAAACTTCCCACCAAACCCCACTTCAAAAAATTTATTTATATCAAATTATTTTTTATCTATTTTAATTTTTTATATATATTTTTCATTTACATAATTATATATTATATAAATGTATGCTTTTATCACTACAGCAAGCTGGATCATTATTGGCATTTTTTTTGTCATATAGCGGCGTTTATAAACATTGCTAAATGATTACAGTATTTTAAAAAAACGCCACGAAAAACTGCCAGCTATTTTAATGTCGGCAAATACAACGACGTTTTCCAAAAAAAATGTCGCTAACTTGGTGGCGTTTAAAAAACACCCCTACCTATAGTTGCTTAGCGTCATTTTTATGAAATAAACACCACTAAGTTTTTATTTTAGTATCATTAACTACACCACCCCAACCCCTCTTTACTACTAGCTGTGATGTATTGTCATCTTCTTTCAAATTTTGAAGAGTCTCTTACCATCCATACCTTAAATATACTCTATACACATTATAATGTTCTGACAAACAATAAGAAATAGCTATATGCTCTCATGGCAACCCAATGGCTTGCAGAGAACAAAATGCTTTGGATTCTTTCTCCTACTAGCTCATGTTAAAATCCCTCATTGGAATCAACTACATAATTGACTAAAAATCCAACAACTAAGGAAAAGATTTTAGTTCATTTTTAAGACAGAATCGGTTAAATGCCATCATTAAAACCTAAGGTTTATACAAAATTCCTTTTGGAATGCTCTACAACACACCTACACCAAAAATCCCTTGCACTTAAAGCAACCAAAAGTAGCACCAACTTCTACATCATTTGGCTAATAAATTAAGATATTGATCACTAGTTCCTAAAGCAAATATATGCAGGTTTTCCAAACAGGGTTACACTACATCTAACTACTTTTGTTAATCTAAAACAAAAACAAGTTCCAAATAAAAGCTAAAACTGGAGAACAATTGTTGGAAAACAACCATACCATACAAACAAGAAAACATATGGTTCTAATATAATCAGACATACAAAAAGCAATCAAATTACCATGGGAAGCCCTAAGACAGTAGCAGCTAACTTACTTTACTAGGTTGCTGAGGAGGAGGTAAGGGTGTATATGGTTTCTTCTCTTTACTCTTAACCTTCTTTTACCTACAATTCCAAAAGAAAATCAGAAAGCTTTTTCAAAATGATAACTTTTTGGCTAATCCTTATATTAAACTTCGATATTAGTTTTCATTCCATGAAAACTCAAGAGAGAGACAGAGCAATTTAGGCCAAAGTTCACAAACTAACTCCATCATAACTCATATGCAATTAATGATGAAAAAATACACTATAAATTTCATCAACTGTCAAAGAATCCTCAGTTTTCAAAGAACAGAAATGAAGGTGTGAGAGATGTAGTAGGAGAACCCAAACCTCCAACGAACTCGAAATCTACAATCCTAAGAAGTTTTTCCTTCCATCTCATTAAGCTCTCATCATCCTGAATCATCAAATTCCACCAGAAAACAAAGAAGATTATGCATTAACAATATATCAAAGAAGAGAAAGATAAGTAGATAACTAACAAAAGACAAAAGAAAAATAAATCAGTAAATCAAATTATAACAACATAAGAATTTTATAAAAAATCCCTAGATTTAGAAAAAAAACACCTTAGTAGCAAAGGATGATTGAGAAAATGACGAGAGAGCCATAGAATCGCAGAGAGAGATGTGATCTTGAGCTTGAAATAGGGAATTAGAGAGAGAAAGAATTTGGGTTGAGAGAAAGAGAGAATCGGAGAGAGAGAATTTAGTAATCCTATATTTGCAGAGGATGGGATCGGCTGGGGACGGGGAAAATTAACAAGCTTCACTTAAAAACGCTACTATGTTTATTTATACTTTCTTGAAAAATTTAAAATATATATTTTATTTTTTCAATTTTATATATTTAATTTTTAGTGGCGGTGTAAAAACGCCTCTATTTATTGAATTTTACGGCGTTTCACTTAGAAAACGCTGCTATGTGTCAAAATTTTTGTAATATATAGGGACTTTAGGATAAAATGCCGCGAATTACTTTAAAACATAGAATGTAGTGGCATTTTTTTTAAAACGCCGCTAAATAAATACCTCTAAAAGTTAATTTTGCTATAGTGTATATACTTATAAATATATATATGTATGTATACTTGCAATATACTTGAATACCTTTTTTATTTTTATCTATAGCTATTTATACTTACATGTTTTTATTTATATACTTATATGTTTACAATTAAATTCATTGTATGCTTATATATTCATACTTACTTGTTTAAAATGTAATTTTATATATATATATATATATATATATATCCATACTTATATGTATTTAAATTCCTTTCAAATATGATTATACTTATATATGTATATTTCTAAATATATACATATATGTTTAAGCATGTAATTATATATATTATTTTATTTATTTATTAACTATTTTCATTTTTTTTACTTCATTTGATCATATATTTTATATTTAATTATACGTATATATTTGTATACGTACATAAATACGCATGTATGCACATTGCATGCGTTTAGCTCACAAACACGTTGCATGCATGCACGTACCGCGCATTTAACTTGGTTCATTGTGGTGTATGTAACCATATATATGTATATAATTACAACTTCTTTTGTATCTTATTAACGTACATTGCATATACTGTTTTAGTCTATGTTTTACGTTATTCTCGATGACTTCGTTTCTATGAATATGAATCATGATCTTATAATTTGAAATTCCAATAGAATATCATTTCATTATATTTACTTAAATTACACATCGAGTACATATATGGCTTTAGGAAAAATTGTAGTTCTCACAAAAAATGAAATGAAAAAAAAAAATGAATGAGAAGAAAAAAATATTAAAGAAGATAAAAAAAAGAAAAAAAATTGTGAGAACCGCAATTTTTGCTTAAACCAACTGTGTACACCATATGTAATTATAAATAAATGTAATGCAATAATGTAATTTGTAAATTTTAAATATAGGATTATGGTTCGTAATTATCAAAATAAAGTTTTCAAGAATAAAAGTCGAGAATGACATAAATGTACACATATGCCATATATACGATATACAGTAAGTAGATATGAATGGAATACGCGAATCATGCACATATGTTTACGTACATGCATGACCAAACTAAATGCATGTAGGCCGGAGTACGTAAAATTAAATGCATGCAACGTGCATACATGTGCATGTATGTACATAAATACACATATATAATTAATCCAAAAAAATATAAATGACCAAGTAAAATAAGAAAATAAATAAAATAAATTATTCCTCAAAAAAAAATAAGAAAATAAATTTATATACATACAAATAAATATAAATATAAATATAAATGTATAACTATATAAATGAAAAATATACAAGTATATAGGTATTTGTGCAACTATATACATTTATAGTATATAATAATATAAATAAAAATAAACATATATATATTTATATATTATATATTAGAATTAAATATATATATATATAGATAAATATATTATAAAAAATAAATAACAATATATTTTACATTTCCCACCAACCCATCTCGATCAAGTCATCCCATCACCCTATTTTCAATTTTTATAATTTAAAATCCTCTCAACTCACTCACCTCTCTCTCTACCATCCTTCAACTTAGACCTTCTCTCATTTCATCTCTTTCACGTCTCCTCCCTGTCACTTCTTCTCTCACTTGCAACATCCATCTCTTCCTCCTCTCATTTTCATCCATGTTGCCTCTGCCGTTTGAAGCTTGGAGAATGCCGAGAGAGCTAAAGGAGGTTAGGAGCTAGGAACCGAAGCAGGGGTGAGTTAAAGGGTACCAAACTGAAGCTGCATCGGTGTGCTTACGTGGAGCATGAAACCATAACAGAGAAGCAAAGGGGAAGTGGTAGCAGGCAACTCGTGAGGCTGGCACAGAATAGAGGTGCGACGAGGAAGAGAGAACTGAGGAAGCGACCGTCATGGTCGACTTGGGTGGTTTGAAACTTGTGTTGGTTGATTTAAAGGCTATCTAAGTATGGCTGAAGGAGAGTTTGTGAAGGTAGATTTTGGGGCAGTACACAGGAGGCTCTCGGGTAGCATTTTGGCACTGGTTTGAAGGTTGAGATCAGCTTAGAACGGCGGCATCTAGGGGCTGTAAGGAGTTGAGTTTGAAGGCTCGACAAGGTGGTGATGCGTGAGGAAGATTGAAGCCGGAGGCGTTGTTTTCTAGTCTAGCTTTGCCAATGAGAAAGGGAAGCACCAAGAGGAGAATCAGTGACTTTGGAGTTGATCTCTGGCTGCTGAAAAACAGAGGCTGAGTGGTGAAGTTAAGGGATGGAATCGTGGTGTTGAAGGTTATAAACAGGGCCAAAGCTGGACTGAAATAAAGTGTTTCTTGAATGCTGAACAGGGGTCTCGGCAAAGAAAAAAACAGAGGAAACGGTACAATTTGGGGAGGCTGTGTCGTGGTTGAAACAAGGGCCAATTAGGGGCTGTGTTTGTGGAGTGAAAGCGGGAAACTTAAGGGGAGATAAGGGTGGTTTCCGGTGGCTTGATTAGGGGCAAAAGTGCTACCTGGATTGATCAGGCCGAGAAAAAATAAAAGAAAGAAAGGAAGGAGAAGGAATGAAAAGAAAGGAAAGGAAAGAGAGAAGGGAAAAAGAAAGGCAATGAAAAATATATATAATAAAATAAATATATATTGGCTCGGGTTAACCAGTAAGTAATACCGTTCAAATTTTGTTTTTTATATTGAATTTTATTAAATCGATACTAAATAAATTATCGATATTTAAAAGCGTAAGCATGTCAAGCCCGGTGTACGCACGAAATTTGATGCACGTGAGCAAAGCTCGAACCAAGAGCACGGTAGGATTTAAATTGGTAATAAATTCCAAAGTGCCACATTATAAAAACAAATCAGGAAATAACTCTTGTAAATTGGTACTGATCTGGTACTATCATGTTTAAGGTGTAGTAAGGCACTCAGGCAATGACTCGAGTTTGGGCTAGGCTCGATGCACGAGCCCTAAGCATAGGAGTCGGTAAAACATTTATATAAGTCTGTAGTAGATTTATATTGTTTAGGCTATATAGGATTACTAAATCGAATGAAGTTTTGGTATGAATAAACTTAGAATCGGGATAGTGATTTTATATCCGAAAATTGAACTTTGAGAAATTATTGAGGAATTTGATATATAATCATATTCTAGAGGATCAATGATCTTGGTCTTTGGTTGTAGATAAGTTTTGGATTTAATATTATCGATATTGCATTATTTTGGTATTTAAATGATTTTTCGGGTTTATAATATTTGAATATTGGTGAGATACTAAGAGGACTCATACTAGTGGTGGGGGTCTTAGTATCGATGTTGTGATACAAACTGAATGGTTGCAATATTGTATTGTCACAAAAGAATATGACTTGTGCATGCGTGATCTTATGGGTATTGAGATTATTAGGTCGAGGTTTGATTATGAGGTGATATGTGTTGTAACTGATGTTAAATTAGACTATATGAGTGTAGGACTACATGTACATTGTGCATATGCATATCACGAGATTTCGGCTCATGTTTTAATTATGGCTTTGAGCATGCACGAGTTACATAACATGAGTTTTATTAAAAATGCGTTGATTTGAGATGCATAAATGAATATGTTCAGTTTTGTAAAGTTCAGCATGATTGAAAGAAAACTTAATACATACCTATACGTGATCAAACGGCTTACGAACCACATCGAAAAGGGTTTTCATGTCTTCTGAAATGATTGAATAAAAGATATTACTTAACTATTTTGAGATTTTGGCATATGTATATTGACATCAATAAAGCATAAATGGACACACCCAAGTGAGCGGTGCTCCTATGCATACACGCAAACTTATTAGACAAGGTTTTGATGAGGTTATTTGGATGTGTTAGACAAGTTCTGGCATAAGTCTGAACCTTCATCTGATCAGTGAGATCAAATTTACCATGGCCATAGGTACAGCCTTTCTCCATTAGGGCCTTTTCAATCCACTAATAGATACAATGGAATTAAGACTTTCGTGAATGATTGATTGGACGTATACGGTATGATATGATTATTTAAACATATACGAACTTGATATTGTGATTGATTATGCCATATCTCCACCGAGTTGATTTGACTGATTGACTTTCATACTTTAATTCTGAAAACCATATTTAATATTGGTTTATGTAAATAGAACCTTAAGCCTGAGCACCGTATCGGCCTTAGTGATTGATTCTGATGGTTTTGTATCCTGCAACCAAGCTTAAGCATGACTTAAGTCTCGATATATGTTTTGAAGCCTATGACAGTATAGATGTTTTTATATGATGGTTTTCATACTGCTGAGCATTTGATTTTGTATATTGAGATTATACGTTTCTGTTTCTTTCTCGCAATATGTTTTATAACCAATGCATGTTAGTTTTGAAATCATGTCACATATGTTGCATGGGTTAAGTTATTGGGATAAATAAAGCTATTGTGGATTGATATTGGATTGAATAACTGATATGTGGATTGATTTTGATTCGAATGAATACAAATGTGAACTAATATTGAATTTGGATGAATGATACATGATCGATATTGTATGAATTGATATTTTATAATCGATAAATATATTGGGATTGATTTTGGGCTATACATTAGAATTTGATTACTTTTGCCTATATGTGTTGAGTTAGAAACCCTTAGGACATGATATCCGTATAAATAGAAAATGATATCGACCGAAAGGGTATTTGATAATTGCATTTTGTGGAGTCATGCATTGCTTGTAGAATAGTATAAAGCTACTTCTGCACTTATATAATTGACTTATTGAGCTCTCGCTCACTAAAATTAATTCTAAACCTTTTCAGATTGAGCACCAAGTTGGGGAAATATTTCGGATCCATCCAAAATACATTTGTGGCTTGAAATATTGTCCCAACTCTTCGAAGAAACTTACTTGCTTTTTTTAGTATAGCATGATTCTTCTTGCACTTAACTATTATTCAGGCTATTTTTGATTCAAAACTATATGTTGGAATGTAAACTAAGATTATGGAATGTTTTTATAATATTTTTGATGATTTCATCTTGGTGGAATGTAATTGAGTTAGTTATGAATATCTAAGACTGTAAAAAGATGATGTTGTTTTTACAAGTAATAGATTGGGACCTTGAGCAATGAGTTCTAAATAAGACAGGAAGTTAACAACTTCATATTGACACTGCACACACACAGACAAACCTGTTCAGTTAGGAAAAAGCGAAAATTTTGCCTAAAATTTTTTATGCATAGCCTCTGAGTCGTGACAAAAAATATGGAAATTGAAGGTTCAAGTTGAAAACCTGTAAGGGCGATTTGAGTCAAAAGAAGGAAATTATATGCTTCAGAAGATAGCTTTAGCATAAGGAGAATCGACAAATCACATGGTGCGGGGCAAAATCCAATAGAATAAAAAAGCTTGAGAATTGAAAGTTGAGTAAATTTTTGGTGAAAATCCTGAATTTGTATATCAAACTGGTTGGATATTCATTGTAACAGTCCACAGTATAGTAATCACATGATATTTACTCA
Source organism: Heritiera littoralis (assembly GCA_031772115.1). Classification (NCBI taxonomy): domain Eukaryota; kingdom Viridiplantae; phylum Streptophyta; class Magnoliopsida; order Malvales; family Malvaceae; genus Heritiera; species Heritiera littoralis. The sequence goes on along the minus strand of JAPDPK010000053.1, from coordinate 233,129 downwards.
TATTCTACACTTTTTACTGGTTGGGCTGTCTGTGATGCCTTTAACATTTGATCAATACTGTAATAAATGTTAAACATTTATTCAATAATTTGGAATATGAAAATTGTAACAATATTCCATAAATTTTACATCCCCTGTTTCTATTTTACAATAATGCAGTACTGTATACGAGTGTTCGAATATATAAGAGAAGTGACTATACCTTTAAAATTCAATACTCTTTGTCCTAGTGGGCTACTCGCAGCTATATTAAACCGAGGAAGCCATGAAATAATCCTTATGATTAACCTGGAAAATTGAAAGTAAGGGGTGAGCGAACCACATACTCAGTAAAGGAGTCGTATGCTGCTTGATATAATGAAAACTATATGCAGGAAAATATTTATTTTCCTAACGGTGTACTAAGCTCAGTAAAGGAAGGATACTATAGTCGGCTGGGAAATCCAGATGGAGCATTGAAGGTATTTTGAAATACCTGTCTTGTCCCGAAAACCCAGAGCGATTATAGAGAGTAATAAATAAATTGTTTTATTTCAAAACAATTTACTTCTCGTTTCTCATAATTATAAAAATGGTATAAACCATTTTATTATATCACTTCAGTACACCAATTTCAAAACACATGATAGTACATTGATAAAACACTAGTTACAGTAAACATTCTTTTCAATACAGTAGCTTATAAATATCCAAATCATTGGATAACAGTTCAGAAATTATTTCTAATTATTTCTATTATAGAAATAATTTCCAAAGTATTCTTTCTCAATAATAAAATTTTCTTCTCAGTTCAGTAAACAGTAATTTTCAGTTTAGTGAACAGTTATCAGCAACTATTAGTTCAGTAAACAGTAATTAGTAGCTACTAGTTCAATAAAACAGTGTTTCTCAGTAGTATAGTTCAGTAAAACAGTGTTTTCGTACGGTTTAGCTCAGTAACCAATATTCAGCACAGTTTAGTTCAGTAAACAGTAATTTACAGTGCAATACAGTAAATAGGATTCAGTAAATCCCTTCAGTAAACAGAAATCAGTAAGTGAGACTAGGCATCACCCTACAATTAAATCATGTTATCATTGTCCACAAAAGGACACAGTAATCATCCTCAAAGGGACACAGCATATAGTGAGATCTATGGCCATGATCTATAGGGTGTCCTCGGTGTACACTTGCCAAGTGACATTCGGGACGCTGATGACTGGCGGGTCAATCAGCCACATGGCAGTAACAGTAACAGTAACAGTAACAGTAACAGTATGACACATGAAACTCGGGGCCTAAGTCTCAAAACAGTATAAAATCGTACCATAGCCTTTATGGACCTTATTCAAAGAAATTTGAAATATTTCATATTTATCCATAAGGCTTACAATTTTTTATATCATCATCTTTATGGAAATTTTAAATTAAATAAAATCAATATGTAGTTCCATAAAGGTATAAAAATTCATTTCTTTTCCATAAAAATACCTTTAAGCATTTTAATTAAATTAAATCATTTATTTCAATTATTACCTCCAAAAAGATATTTATTCCCATTTTCACATATCGTAAATCAGTCGGTAATATATTCATGTATCAACTGAGAAAGTATGTAAATATTCATTTTGAATAATTAATATCATATAAAATAAATCAAATTCTCACTTTAATAAAAATATAAAACATGATTATTTAATTTCTCATAACTTTCTCATAATTTCCAATTTATGGAATTTGGTGGAAATTATATTTAAATTTTCCATTTAAATTATTTCATGCATCTAAAATATTTTATAATATTTTAGAATATTTTTGGAGATTTTTCCGACAGCATAACAGCTACGGATGCCTAACCTCCTGCATACAAACACAGTATATAAACCAGCTTTTCAACCACATATTTTGCATGTTTTCAAACCAAATCATGCATCCAATATTCTCATAAAATTTAGCTTAATAAAATTTAGCTTAAGAAAACATGCAATTCATTATATCACTACAACTCACACACTCCCCCGTTACTAGTCTTATGAAGTCCAGCTTCCCGATTACGCTAACCGAATACCGTCAACTCGGGCTGCAAAATAATTTTACCAAAAATTATTAATATTCTTCTTCTTATTTTTAAGCCACTATTATTCGTAAAATGCAGCCATTCATGTTATGAGCACAACTAATATAAATTATACTAGTGCTAAAACTCAATTTGTTCCTTTAAGCTTCTTTTTTTTCGGTTTTAATTTCACTAACCCATCACTTTTAATTTCTAGAATTATTCTCTACCAACATCCAAATTTTTCAGCACATTTTCCTTAAAAAGTCAAGTCATGGCCGAAACCTCTTATGGCCATTTCTTGATTTTCGACCTTTCTTAAATTTTTTTGTTTCCAATTGATAAATGCTTGTCCACGTGAACCTTCCTTGTCATCTTCTTGCATGAACACAAAGTTTCCTATTCTTTCGTGTCCAAACCGAAACCTCTTTCAACAACCAAAATTTGATTCTTCACCATTTCACGTTTCCAAGCTATCTCTTCATTTTATTCATATTCTATTAATCATTTCTCATCATCTTTACACAATTTCCAGCCATGATTTCTCACTTGTTCACATCTATCTCAAAATCTCATTTTGTTCTAATTCCATGATCTAATTAAGCTTAACTAAAAACAAGATTATAACCATGATTCTCAAGTTAAGAAACATATCATTTCAGCATTTAATATCAAGAAAACCATAGAATCAAATTATTTTACCTTGACCGAAATTTAACTCTCAAAACATAGCACTTTCTGCCTCATGTCAGCCTCTTCTCTTGGTTTCTTTGATGGTTTAAATGATGAAGGAAAGATTGATAAGGAAGGCTTAAGTGGTTAGCTAGCTAAAGGGTGTAATTTTGCTAATTAAGCATGGAAGAAACGGAAGGAAACAGAGCATGGACATGCGGCAAAACAGAAAATCGAGAGGCAGCAGAGTAGAATCGATAAGGTTGAAGAAATTGCTGAAGTTTCTGTTTCAATTATTCTCCTTTTTAACCAATAAAACTTTGCCACTTATTCACCTATCCTGTTTCCTCATCATTTCCTTATTTTATTATGCATTTAAAACACAAAGAAACTGAAGCAAAAGAAATCGGCTGGAGTCATCTTTCCTTACACGTTATTGACTTGTTTTCTCTTTTCAAAGACTTCCACCAATAGCATTCAATCATATTTCTTCATCATTTTATGGATAAAATTTCATTAAATGCCTAACAAAACTGCAGCAAAAGTGGCGTGTCACCCTTCCTTCTACACGTCTTTGACCTCTCCTTTATGGTCTTTGTTTTATACTTCAACAAATAACATTCCAACCATGTCAAATTTCAATTAATTCATGTTCTTTTATAATATATTTCCTTGACATCACTTCCATTTATTTATTCTTATTTTTTTTTTTGGTTACATTTATTTATTCTTATTTTTCTTCCTAGAAATTTCCAGCCATGCACACTACTTGGCCAGCAAAGTGGCGTGAGTTACATGCTGATTTATTTTTTTCTTGTCTTGCATTAAATTCTTCTTCACTTATTTCAGCCAAAAAAATCTCAATACTTCATAGCTTTGAATACTTTATCTTTTAAGCACCATTTCCATTTTATTTTACACTAAAAAATCATATTTTTATCAGCCTTTAAAGGGCTGAATCGATCAATACAAAGGCAGCAACAAAAGTGGCGTTAAGGTCCACTTTGCTGCACTAGTTCTTGACTTTTCTTGGTTCTTTTTCTTCTCTTTTATCCAATAATATTTTACTTCTCTTCCCCTCTTTGTGTAGTACTTATATTGTATTTTATTTCATAAATTGTGGCTAATTTTCAGCCATGAAGTTCACGGCAGTAATGTTAACGTGTAGTCCATTTTTCTGCCAATTTTGTTGACTCTTCCGTGCTTACTTGTGTGCGTATTTTCAGCCAATAATTTGTCCACATAAGCATCAATAAGTCATCTTTATTTTCAGCCAAATTCTACCGTGTATCCAAACCTGAAACAGAAGTGGCATGCTGCCCACTTCTTGCATGGTTTGGCTTGCAGTTTCATGTGTTCAATCCAATGAAAAAAATTCATACACATACCAATAATTTTCTTTCTTTTATAATTCCATTTATTGGTATTTTATGCCATAAAAATTAATTCTTCTACTCAAATTTTCAGATTTCTTTTCTTCCTTCAATCCATGCTTTTACTCTATTATTCAATATTTGTTTCAACTGTTATACACTATACTATAATTCATAAATCCAATAATTAAAATTTACGGGTGGAATTTCATTCAATCTTTATTTAATTCCACTAAGTAATTTATTTCTGCTATAAAGCATTTACAATAAGGTGTACAGTGTTATAAAATCGGATCTCACATTCATTTATTAGGTGCCAATTATCTTGTCACCCTAAATTGTTTCTTGGCCTGTTTGTTCTTTGACTAACTTATTTCTTTCACCATGAATATCTTTTTTTTAATTTGACCACTTTACAATTGAGATTGAAAACATATTGCTTTACATTTTTCATGAAATGGAATGATGATAAATAAATGATTGAAAATATTCATGAAAGGTCCTTGCATTACCTTAAGAAGAAATTTGAGATTGATTAGGGACATGTGAGAAAAGAAAAAGAAGATGATGAAGATAGAAAAATGATGAAATCTTTAAATGGGAAAGTCCAAATAGTTGATCAAGAAAAGAAAAAGAATCGGTTAGGATTGTGAAAAGTAGAGAAGGTAGGAGGACAGAAGCAAGAGGAACGTCTGATGAACTTTGTTACCATAACCTTTGCATAAATTTCATTGACATTTACATTTCATTCATTGATACAGTTGAAACAAAGGGAGAGCAATTTAAACACTTCCATTGCACACTCGACATTCATGGCATTTAATTGCATACATGAAAAATGATAGAGAAAAAATGAAAAAAAAAAGGAATGAGAAATAACAAGGAAAGAATGAGAAAGAAAGGAATGAAAAATGATAAAAATGATGTGAGAAATAAGGCAAGTTGAAAAATGATGAAAATGTTGAGAAAATATGAAGATGGGATGACAAATAAAGGAAGAAGAGTGCATTAGGACAGATTGATAGAAAAAAAAAATCAAAATAATAACACTGCATAGATAAAATAGATTGCATGAATGACATTGTCTGAATAGGATAGATTGCATGATTGACATTGCATGGATAGAATATATTGCATTGTATGAATAGAGTAAATTGCATGAATGGCATTGTATAGATAGGATAGATTGCATGATTACATTGTATGGATAAAATAAATTGCATGAATGATGTTGCATGGATAGAATAGATTGCATGAATGACATTGCGTCGATAGGTTAAATTACATGAATTACATTACATGGATAGGATAAGCTGCAATTGCATGGATAGGATAAAATGCATCAAAAAATTGGACAGAAAATTTGAAAAATTAGATAGGAGAAGAAATTTTAGACATAAAATATTGAAAAATTAGATAGGAGATGAAATTTTATAGCAATTTCTTAAAATTTCCAAAATTGGATAGAAAAAAAAATTTTAGAGTGATTTCCTAAAATTTTAAAAACTGGATAGGAAAATAAATTTTAGAGTGATTTCTTAAAATTTTGAAAATTGGATAGGAGAAAAAATTTTAGAGTGATTTTCCTAAAATTTTGAAAATTGGATAGGAAAAGAAATTTTAGAGTGATTTCTTAAAATTTTAAAAATTAGATAGGATGAGAAATTTTACACTGATTTTGAATATTTCAAAAAATTGGATATCAAGTGAAATTTTAGAGTGATTTTCTAAAATTTCAAAAATTAGATGAGAAAAGAAATTTTAGAGTGATTTATTAAAATTTCGAAAATTGGATGGGACAAGAAATTTACAGAGTGATTTTCTAAAATTTCAAAATAAAAAAAATAAAAAACAAAAAATAGTCAGATAAAATGGATGTCAATGTCTTTGTACAATTATTGTTTCATAGCAAATGTACAAAGAGTGGCAACTCCTAAAATTTCAAAATAAAAAAAATAAAAAACAAAAAATAGTCAGATAAAATGGATGTCAATGTCTTTGTACAATTATTGTTTCATAGCAAATGTACAAAGAGTGGCAACTCTAGACATCCTATTTTGTCCAGGGTCTTAATAGGTTGTGTTGATTAATTAGGGTAATTTGATTAATTATTGTAATTTGATTTAAATAATTAGGATTAAAATTAATTTTTAGATCTTTTAGTAAATTAGGAATAATTTAGGATTGTTATAATTAATTAGAGATTTCTAGGATAATTAGGTTTTTTCTTTTTAAATTAATTATTAAAATATTTTAGATTAATTGATTAGGATAATTAAATTCATAAGTTAGGTTAATTTGTTTAAGATAATTGGGATTAGTTTAGGATTGATTAGGATTGGGATAAAATTAAAAGATATTATAAAATAAAAAATGGAAAAAGAGATGAAATTTGAGTAGAAGATAGTACTTAAACTTGTAGTAGGATTCAAATAAAGAGTTATATAAATGCAGGAAGGAATTCGGTGAAAGGGGGGACAGAGCATAAAAAACCATCATCATCTTGCACACCATTTTAGCGCCCTCACAAACCTCTCGGCACCACCATCACCATCTTCAAACCGCCACATCATCTTCCTCCTTTGTCTTCATTGTTACTACCTCAGTCATTGCCACCTTCATCTTCCCCTGTTTCAGTCATCGCCATCCTTGTTCAAACACCGCCTGAACCCAGCCTAGCACCACCCTTGGCGCCCTTGCTTGCTTTACCGTCGTCTCTACTGGTCACCCCAAAACACAGCCCTTCCCCACAGTTTTTCACCGCTTCACCGCTGATCACTACTGCTCCTGCGAAGCTCCCACATGCCGTCCTTGTCCTGCAAGCTTGCTGTTGTTCTCTGCTGCATCATCACCAGCCCTGTTCCGCACTCAAGCTTGTTGTGTTCATGTTGTTTGCATCGCCGCACCGCCGCTCAACACCAAGCTGCCGCATCATCGCTAGCTTCATAACCGGTCGCCACCTGCCAACTCCCTTGCAATGCAACATCATTTTTCTGCTGTCTCCCGCCACCGTGTACAGTTGACTCTGTTAAGAGCCAAGAAAGATCCAAAGAAAAAGGAAGAATAAAAGAAAGACAATAAGTTGAAGCGGTGTTGATCACCGTCTGGGATAAAAGCTACTTTTGCATTAAGGTATATTTTTATTGCTTTTAAGGTACAGTGATTCTTAACTTTACTATTTTATTAATATTTAATTTGGTGTTTGCTTTACCGTTGGATGGATATTTTTAATTGAATTAATTTGGCTAGTCAGTTACGGGGTTAACTTGAAGTTATTATCTTCTTAATTTGGGTCGATTAGATCACTTTGTATAATTTGATTGTTTGATTTGATTAATATTTTTATTCGAATTGACGCTAATTTTATGTGTGTAATTAATTTTGATTAACTATGTTGTCATAACGTTTCCTAGGTCTAGAGTTGTTAGACATTAAACAAATAGAGTCGCTACTAATTTTTCTTAATCTAAATGTGATTGGTCACCTACTTAATTCTAAAAATTGGTCTACATTTTAAGTATTGGGTTTGAAAGTTCATTTATGTGTAGGGAAAGTTATAGCATTCCTACAACGCTCAAAATTCATACTATTTTAATCTTATGTTATTTTAACTTAGTTATGTGACTTTTAAAATTTATATTTTTTATTGTTTAAATATTGAAAATTTTTTTAATATTTTATTTCTAGATGAATTCTTAAAACACTCTTCTCACCTCAAGAGTATTCTTCAACTCTTTTAAAGAGGCTCCGTCATTGGAAATATCAATTTTTATTTAAGTTTACTATTCCCTAATTTATTTTATCTAATTGTTTTATTACTTTTTTTTAAAAAAAAATTTGTATATTATTTTTATTTGGAATTTAAATATTTAATATCGAAAATATCTCCTAAATCTTCCATCATTTTGGATAAACTTAGAAAAATCTTCTCCTTCAAGTGTTACTCATTCACAATCGTCTCAAGGATTCCATCATCGAAATTATTATTTTATTATTTATTAATTTTTATTTATTAATTTTTATCTTTACTATTAGAATATATATTTTATTATTGTTATGTTATTATCTTTATTATTTATTTATTTATTTCAAAAATGCCTTTTAAATTTTTCTTCGTTCTGGACAAACTTAGAAAGATTCTCTTACTTAAGAATTCCTCGAGTATTACTCGTTCGCAATCACCTCAAAGATTCCATCATCAGATTTAATTGTATAATTTATGTTTTATTGTTTATTATTATCCTAAAAATTTTTACTATTATCTTTGTTATTTTTTACAATTATGATTTTTTATTTGTTATTTTATTTTAATTATTTGGAGAATAAAGTTTAACCTTCATTTTTTGAAAACGCATTTTAAATCTTCCATCATTTTGGATAAACTTAAAAGGATCCTCTCACCTAAGAATTCTTCAAGTGTTATTTGTTCGCAATCGCTTCAAGGATTCCATCATCAAGAAGGTCTAGCTCATCCTCAACGTTTATTATACCATTATCTATTAATTAAACATCTATCTTAATAAATTTTATTTATTTATCTTTTTAATTATTTTTTTATTTTTACTCATTCTATTATTTATTATTTTAGTTACTTAATTTTAGGTTTTACTTATTCTCCTATATTTATTAACTTTATTTTCTATGTTTAATTTATTACTCTTATATACCTTTATATATTTTATACTTTAATCATCATTTTTATTCTATATCATCTAAAGAAAAGCAAACTAACATAATATTCAATCACTAAAAACACTTCTACATCATTAATAAGAAATATCAAATGAAAACAGAAAATAAAGAAAGGCAAGAATTCTTACCTTGATGATTGATGGATAGAGGTGTAAAACAGGCCAAAGCCCGCGGGTCGATCCATTAAACCCGCGAGCTTTTTAAGGACCTGTTACATTTTTTTAAGCCCATTTTTAAACGGATTGGCCCATGCGAGCCTGCCTGTTTAGGCCCTTTTTAATTTTATATATAATTAGTTTTTAAATATATTATTAATATGTATTTTTATTTCCTACAAAATAATACATAACATGATTTTATCATATTCTAGCAAAAATATGAATTCATGTAATTTTACTTTGAATTCAAACCATGACATTATATGTATGATAGTAAAAAAAAAGATATTGGAAGAGTTTAATGTTTGATAAAAATTTATGTTTTTTCAAGATTGTAATTATTTATTTTGAAATATTGTAAATGAATTGTAATTGTATTTAGATTATATTTATATGTGAATTTTAATATTTTTTTAAATTTTATTTTATTTTATTTTATTATTTTTATTTAAAAAAATACTTGACTTGCGACCTAACTCGATCCTATTAAAAACGGATCAAATCTATAAAATTTAGCCCGTACTGCCCCGCCCTGCCTTGCCTGTTTTACACCCCTATTGATTGATGTGCGATCCTATAAAGATTGATTGACCTGGCTTTATAGACAATTGGCGTGAGTCTAAGATTGGGTAGAACCGATTAATATAGCAATGGGCCTAAATCTGATGCAATTTCTTGGATCTTTCCCAACAATGGGCTTAGCTAATAACTCGGTGTATTGGAGTCACGGCCTGAAAGCATTATTTTAAACCCAGTACTAGCTTCAAAAGAAAAAAACAGAACACTTGAGGCTGCTCTTAAAAACCAGAAAAAAGGCTGCTGTCCAAGCTTCCCACGACCACCACTCATCGCCGATCCTTGGTTCCTTTTCGCAACCGCACACTGCCGGCCACAATCCAATACTGCCTCGTCCCCGCTTCCACCGGAAAATATCGAAGCCTTGATGTCTCCGTGAATCTGGTCTTGCAAATGGATGCTGTTGCCGTCTGATTCTCGTCATGGGTGCTGCCACTGCTTGCTCTGTCTCTTGCTCCACTCTCAAAGCCTTCCTTCAATAGAACAAAAGACCAAAAGGAAGCTAGCCTTTCATGATTGCTATTCTCCAAAAGTTGATGTGTTATTGTTCTGGCTCGATAGAACTGAATGCTCTCCGCCCCGTGTGTTTTAGAAGACTCTCCAAGTTGTTATTAGATTTTAAAATTTAAAATTGGCTTGAAAAAATTTGACCATCAATTATTTTTTTTTTAATTTTTTATCTTTATCTTTATCATTCTAAAATAAATCTAACTAAGCATAATTATCTTTATTTTAAAATTTATTTCATTAATATTTTTTTGGATTTTCATTATATTTTTTTATTTAAAAATCTGAACTTAAACAATTGGGCTTTAAACTAATTTAGACCAATAACTTAATTCAGGCTTTGAAATTAAATGAACTCACTCAATCCATTAGATTCAAAAAAATCTGACAAGTCCAATAGCTTAACAAGTTCAATATGTCTAGTAACTCACTAAGTCCAGACAAAATATGGTGTATTAGCTTAAATAGCACAAGATAAATTGTGTTTCTGATTTGAATTGCATGAGATAAGACTAAATAATTAAATGATTAATAAATAGGATGCATATGAGTTAGGATGTCAAAGTTAATTAAAAATTTATAAGCAAACATTATTTAATAATTTAAAATTTTAATAAATAAATAATATAAAATAAGTGGTGATTATCCGATAATGAAAACCTTAAAGTAATTGCGAGTAAGCAGCACATAAAGATTTTCTAGGTATGAATATCTTTTTAAATTTTTTCAGAGTAATGGATGATTTAATTGGGAATTTTGAGAAATAATCAGCATTTATTTTAAATAATAAAAAATAAAATAATAATAAATAAAAAATAATTTAAAGGATAATAAATAAAAAATAATGTAAGAAAATATTTTAAAAGACTAAATAATGAAAATGGGTAAAGGTTGTCCCAATGATAAAAGCCAGGGTGATTGCAAGTAAGCAGCACATAAAATTTTTTGAGATGAGATGTTTCTTTAAATTATTGCCAACATAATGAGGGATCTAAAGGTGATTTCAATAAAAAAAAATCAATATCCATTTTCCCAATAAAATAAAAATAACTTGAAAAACAAAATAAAATAATTTATAAATTAAAATTACGAAATAAAATAACAAAGGGTAGAAATAAAATTTTAAAACAAACTTAGAATAATTTAAGGCTAAAATGGTACCATCTAAGATGGGCATTAGGAAGGTGCTAATCCTTCCCCACATGCAATTGTACTCTCGAACCTAGTGTTTCTGAACAGAGAACAAACATTGTCCATAGTTATGAATAGGTGACTAATCACACCTTGAGTTAAAATGGTTGATAGCGACTCCTACAATTTAAGTCTAGTGGTTAGGTCACGAACTAGACATTATGACATATATATATGTCAGAATATTATATTTCAGGAAACACGCACACATATTATTTTTGCTTACATGGATGCTTTTGTGTATAGTTTGAAATAATGACATGTAAGCAATTTTTTAGTCAAACAATAACAATTTAAAAACTATTTCATCCACAGCTTATGGTCCACGTTTCTATTAGTTTCCCTATTTTTCTCTCCTTGACCCTTACGTTTCTGTCTCCCTCAAGCGCAAAACACTAATATTATTTTTTTAAATTGATCAACAATTTTTTATACCTCACTTGTTACATTTCTTTCTTTCGTTAATTTTCTTATTTTCTCTCCCTCACCCTCAGGTTTCTGTCTCCAGCTCACACACAAACACTAATAATTTTTTATACTTCTCTCTTAGTTCCTTTCTTTTGCTAGTTTTCCTATTTTTCTCTTCCTCACCCTCAGGTTTCTGTCTCCCTGTGACGTCTTCGTCACTAACCAAATAACAACTAACTTTTACTTCAATTAACAAATAAATCGACTAGTTTATCCGATGTCAACCTACCTTACTGGAATGCTTTAGGCATTTTTATCAGAGTATAATATCTAATTTCACATGCATAAAATTTTTCATTTATAAACATGTGTCATGTACATCAGGATCTCAAATATTCAGACAACCTAATTCCCCACATATACAAAACTGTAGTATCGTACTGTACATTAGCCGAAGTAACGGCCGACTAAATATACCTTCATGGGATAAGTAGGAAGCGTGCCCCGAAGGTATCTCAAACTCCCAAAAGAAGCTCCTCTATCCGGAGCGGAATTACTTCAAGTAATCTGTATGAAAAATAGTTGTAAAGGAGTGAGTTTACGCTTAGTAAGAAACTTATGTAAAAGAACGTACTATATCACTATATGCATTTTTTCCTGCTTGGCTCTATAATGTCATGTAAAATCATTATAAAGCATTTTCGTATATTTCTTTCGCAAATATCAAATACAAGTAAATCATGCTTTCAAACATTTCCACGGATCTCAAATCACGTGAAATCAAATAGGCAATTACAAATATTTTCAAATAGATGGGAGACAATTTATATCCAACAGAATCATGCACCAAGTAATTCTCATCATGGATACCGCAAATATATCCCATAGGGATAATCTAGAGAGATAATGGATACAGCAAATATATCCCATAAGGGATAATCCAATATAAGGATCTCATGAGGATACCGCAAATATATCCCGTAAGGGATAATCCTGAGAGATATCAAATAAATGGCGTACCCACGTATGGGCCAGGGATCCTCCCCAAAGCCGAATCAAATAAGAGACTCATGGTCATTGTCTATAGCCCACAGTTTCACTAGTCAGGTGCCATACTGCGGGTCTGAGGGCTGGACTAGAGCTCATCAGTCAAGTACAAGTAACAAATAATGTGCATGCTCTTTTGAGAGATTCATAGTCTCCAAAACCTGATTCATATAGGTTTTAAACAAGTATGAATATCTTTTCTTAAAACAGGTTCTCAAAACCTTTCTTTCAAATAGGCAGTCGACTGGTTATATATAGCAGTCGACTGCTACATCACATTTTGCCTTATTGAATTTCTTCCCTTTTTTTTTTGAAATTCAATTATTTTATTTTTCAAAATACGAATAGGGCAGTCGACTGGTCCCAAATGGTAGTCGACTGATTTTGAAACAGAATGTTTCCCGAGAATTAGCAGTCGACTGGCCCCTTTGGCAGTCGACTGGTTTTGAAACAGAATGCTTATGGACAAATAGCAGTCGACTGGCTCCCCCTAGCAGTCGACTGGTTTGAAACAGAATGGTTTCTGGAAAAATAGCAGTCGACTGGCTCCCTTGGCAGTCGACTGGCTCCCTTGGCAGTCGACTGGTTTGAGTCGGTTTTCGAAAAATGGCGTTTTGGATGTCTCTAGGCAGTCGGCTGCTACTTAAGGCAGTCGGCTGCTCCTAGCCTAATTGGTACTAGGAGACAAGTCCGAAAATGTCATTTTTCCTGCATAAAACAATTAGTACTTCTCCAAAACCATCAAAATCACATTAAAACATGCGGATATAGCCGCCTTACGTCCGTTACATAAATTCCTTACCTCAATCGAGATTAATCCACAAGCTTGGTAGCCAATCTACCCTTGTCCTTTTTCACTTCTTCAAGCTGTAAACATCATGACAATTTAAGACCAAATAAACATACTAGATCAACTCCATACAACTCCAAATCCTCAACAAAATCAACAAAAACCATTTACATTCTTACATTAGAAATTAACCAAGATTTCAGGATTTTAGATCTCCTTACTCACTTGGATTCAACCTTTCATATTAAAGGCATAGGTTAGGCTATCGACAAGGATCGTTTTTCTTTAGAGAAGCTTAACGAATCGATGGCCTGAAATGGTGGTTTGTCAAGGTGAGAAGCTTGAACACTTAGAGAAAATGGAAGCAACAAGAGGGAGAGGGAGATGGGTGCTGCCGTAGGATGCAAGAGATGATGATGATGAGTCATTAGGCTTCATTTAATGCCTTAAATGCATTCTAATCCCATTCATCTCAGCCATGCCATTGACCCTTTGACCTCTTGACCCTTTTGACCCATTAAATCCTCTTCTTCTCTTTATTATCTCAACCACCTACTCATTTAATTGCCAATATCTGATTTTATTTCTTGATTATTTGACCATCAATTACCTTAATTCCCTTCATGTCCCATGCATCATTTATATATCAGAAAATTCATATTTCTTCCATTAATCCAAGTTGAAAAACTGTACAAGCATAGGAAAATTACAAAAAATTGGGATTTCACACTCCCTCTCTCACACAAACACTAATATTATTTTTAAATTATTTAACAATTTTTTATACTTCTCTTTTTATGTTTTTGTCTCCTTCTTACACACAAATACTAATATTTTTAAAATTAATTAACAGTTTTTTATACTCCTCTATCTTTTCCACATCATACACTTAAATATATCCATATCTGCACCATTATCTACACAATTTTAAATTTAGACTATTATCTATTATACTTTCTTAGTATTTTTCAAATCTTATCTGTCACACCTGGAACTCAGGACATAACAAAAGCCGCACACCTATAAGATATAATCATATAGACATGCAAGGCATTTATCATACTAAAATTCAATCCTTTCAAATATCTAAACTGAAAATATACCACCAATGATCAAAAGAAGTTTACAAAACTTAAACTTAGTGCTTAAAACCTTGAAAAAAGAAATTCGGAACGTTCTTAAATCTCAATTTAATCATAAACTTAAAAGTCTTGGGACATGCCCTAAACTCCAAAACGTCACTCCTCGATATTCCTGTGAACACTACCAACACCAAAACCTGTAAAATATTAAGGAAAAGGGATGAGTACAACCACCCAGTAAGTAATCGATATCCCAATAGTTGGATTACGCATGCTATAAAAACATTAGGCCAAAATATCAATGTAAAGATTCAAAATCAACATTGTGTAATCTAATATTCAATCACGTAGTTTATTCAATTTCATATACTCAGATTTCAAAACTAAATAGAATTTCACAGATACCAAAACTGAACAAAAGTTTCATAAATCATAATTTTTAGATCTCTTATAACAAGCCATGGCCATGTTTAACCCTCGTGGCACATATCAGAATCAGAACAAATACCACAATTAGCCTTGGTGGCTAGGGTTAGAAATATCAGAAGTAACTAATAGTTGCACAGAATAGAATAAAGAGCCACTATTCTTAACTGGTGGTTCAGTTAGAAACTAGTTTCTTTTAACAAAATACATGTAGACATGGCCAATATTTAACCTCCATTGGCAAGATCAGAGCACAACCATACTAGGAGACAAAACAAAACAATATTTTAGATTACCTAATATACAAAGTAGTGTTATAAATCTCATAACATATTTCATACAAAACGAATTTCATCCAAGTTTCAAAACAAATTTCGTATTCACAAAACAAATTATATATAGATATATTATTACAAAATTCAAAGAGTAAAGCGGTTAAATCATGTTCTTGTAATTGATCAAGATCACATTCAAAGCCAATTTAAATAATCATATATACTTTACATGCTTAACCTAAATTTAAAATCCAAAGGACAAAAATAATTTTGTACATGGTATATGAAACATAACTCATATTAAGGTTGATTTTTAGAGTGTTAAAACACTGAAGGGATGTCGAGTCACTTACCTAAGCTAGCTAAATTGAAACCAACACAAAGACTTAAGATCTCTAGGAGCCTATTATTCAAAAATATTTAATATTAGGAAAGTACGTTATCGATTAAACAAAAGCTACACTATCTGATAGAAGCTGTCAACTTATACTGTATCGACTAGACAACTATAACTCAATAAACTATAGACTTAGCGTGAGTTACGCTATTTGACAAAAGTTAAAAATATTTATACTTTCTTTAAAATATAGATTTTCCCTAATTTCTCAATGTCATATTTTTCCTCAAAACTCAACCTTTAACTACACAACATAACCATAAGATTAAAAAGAAATTTTACTTACCCTGATCTTCACTTTTCCTTGCACAAAATTTCCCAATCTCTCTCTTTCTTTTTTTTTTTTACTTAATAGCTTCTACTATTTTCTCTTAGACCCAAAAGATGGAAGCTTGTTGAACAAAGAAGTGGCTTTTACAATCATCATCCCTTGTCACCAATCATTGTCATCATCTGGCATTTACTTCAATTGCTATTTCTCTCTTTCAGCGCAAGAGTATCATGCTAGTCTTCTATTATTTCTTTTTTTTTTTACTAATGCCCTAAGGCCAACTCCCACTTTAATATTATTAGTGGGCTTTTTAGTTGGTTGGGCTCGGGTATTACATTCTCTCCACCTTAAAAGAATTTGGTCCCCAAATTCAAATATCTATAGACACCAAATTTCAAAAGTTCTTTGACAATTGTCTTATGATTTCCTCTTAAGGGATTTGTTTATGTATTATAAAACTATAGGAAAAACACCTCATGAATATTGTCCCCAATCCTTCATTAAGAGTTTGTGAGATTCTACAGTGCTATATATGTAGAGACTTGAATCCGTACTTGTGATCACCTGTTTTGGGATAAAACCGTGAGACCTTTAGGTCGAAACTAACAATACATTGCAGGTTGGATACGGGTCTTCACAAATGGTATTAGAGGCAGTCTACCAGCCAGAACACGAGACCTAAGTGCTACACCGTGGGAGCCACCTTTAGATTCCCAACGCCAAGCTATCATAATGTTTCCTAAGGCTAGGTTGCTAGACATTAACTATGTGGAGTTGCCACCAATCTTTTTAAACCTCGGTATGATTGGCCATTTAAATGACTTTAAGGATTGGTCTACATTTTAATTTAAGGTTCGGGAGTTCATTTACGTACAAGGAAGGTTATAGCACTTTTACAACATCCAAAATTAGTGCCATTTTAATCCTATATTATTTTAACTTAGTCTAAATTTAATGGCCTTTTAATATTTATTCTTATTGTTAAATATTGAAAATTCTTTTAAGACTTCTCTATTATTCTGAATGAATCCTTAAAAGACTTTTTTCACTTTAAGAGTATTCAAGGGGTACCATTTGACTCCCTGAAGAGGCTCCATTATTAGAAATATTTTTATTAAAATTTTATTATTCCTAATTTTTTATTTTATTTAATCCTTCTATCACTTTTTATCTTTTTATTTATTATTTTATATTATTTCTTATCATTTTTATTTAGAACTTAAATATTTAATATTAATATCTCATAAATCGTCCATCATTCTGGACAAACTTAGGATGTCAAACTTTAAAGTGGGGAGTTTGTAACACCCCAATCCTACATCGGAAGTATGTGAGATTCTATAATGCTATGCATGTAGAGACTTAAACCCATACTTGTGAGGTCCCTTTTGTGGGACAAAACTGTGAGACCTTTAGGTCAAAGTCGACAATACCTCGCAAGTTGGGTGCGGTTTCCACATTATCAATCATCTAATTTATTATATTTAAATTCTTGTATGATTTTAGAAAACCTACACACTCATTCGCCTATGCTTTTTTCGGTTACACATTCAAATCTTATTCATCATCTAATTTATTATGTTTAAATTATGGATAATTATTCTATACATCGTCAATCAAGTTTTTTTTTACTCCACAAATGATATATTGGTTATTAATCCTTAAATTATTATCTAATTTTAGAAAATTATACCACTCACTCTTTTTATTGAATATCTTATTATTTCTTAAAATATAAGGGAGATATTTTCAAATTATTTTCTGGATGAGAATATATTAGGGATAAAAAAATCGATCATTTCATGTGCTAGAGAATTATTTAATTCACTTTTGGACCAAATAATAAGTTAGTAAAGTTGAACTAAAATGAAAAAGATAAGTGAAAATCATTTAGCGACTACACTAACACCGAATACAAACTATGAAGTGAAAAGAAAAATTTAGTTCGTAAATTTGTTAAATGGAATAAGGGTAAATGTTAAGTGCACATCACGGCCTTTGGATCATGATAGATTTATTGGTATTAGAACAAGGTTAGTCTAGTATGTGTTAGTGTAGTTAAAACTGTGATAGTGTTGCATCTCATGTACTATGTAATGTCTGCATGTAAACTTAATGGTTATCGACCTATATCGAGATTAGTCTGCTATTGTTATAGGTTTCTATTCTGATTTAATTCAAAATGAAAGGGACTGGGCATAGAGGTTGGCTCGAGAGATCGGCTCTGAGACAGTTAATTCCACCTTCGATTCCATTACCCTCATCAACTGCACTTGTTAGTAGTTTGCATATAGAGTCAAAACCTTTAGGTTATCTGTTGCATACTGGCACTCCTTCAAGAAATCTCAAAAGAAGGAATGTGTATCGTCAGTGTAAAATGAAGGTGGGAGATAAAGAACTAATAGCAGATCCGACATGGTTGCACATTTACGATCTTGGTGTCGTTTTTAGTATGGACTGGATAGTTACCCATCATGCTAATGTACAGTACTATAGGAAGATTGTAACATTCTCCCTACCTAATCTGTACATAATATGTTTTGATAAGTAATGAAGCAATACATGCTTATTTGTTTTGTACTGAACGTATTGAATTGATATCAGTAAAGGCATAATGGCTTATGTGGTTTGGAGATTGATGCGGTATACCTATCAAGACTAAGGAATGAGGAATGAAGTCGTGTTTGATAGAGATGATAGTGGAATGTTCTAACAGAACTTGGCCTAAGATATGTCATGTGATGGTCTTGAACATGAGTTGTGAAATGAGCTTAATCTAAGAGTTTTTGTTTGAAAAATCATCCAACCTTGTGGCTTTACGCTAATAAAATTGTTGAATAAAATATGATTTGATTGAAAGCATGATCTCATCTTAGTTTGAAGGCTATTAGAATTTGGAATTAGAATTTTGAATTATAGAAATTCAAATTTTTAGAGATTATGAGATCTTAATGGGTTTTAATAAATTATTATTATCAACCTCTCATATTGAATTCGACTAATAAGAGTTTGTGCCTGTCCACAATAGTAGCAAATAATTATTAGAACTTGTCCATCATGTGTGGCACGAAGTGAACCTTATTAATACACCTCAAAGAGGAAATTAATACATGATCTCCCTTGAAACTTGAAAAGTGTATTAGATCTTGTATAATTTGAAAAGTGTACAGAATGTAGAAAACCATGTGATTAGGAAAGTATATGGATTTCGTAAAGTATTTGACTTTTGAGATATATCGTTTAACTACAAGAATTTTGAAAGTTTAATAAATAGAACCCGATGGTTTTGAACCATACAAAATTTGAGAACCAAAGGACTCTAAACTCTTCATTACTAGAGTCACGATTGAACACAACATGTTGAAAAAATAAATCCTTGAGTGAATAATGAAGATTATTAGGATATGTCATGCAAGATAACAATTGATATGAAAACTAAGATTATGGGAAATAAGACACTTGAGATCATCTTATTATGACATTGATCTTAGCTCAGTTTGATGGTTTCTAAATTATCAAAAGATGTATGGTCACAATGTGTGAAATAACGGGATGCATCCAAGTTGGGTCTGGATAGAATGATTGAATTTTGAAGTTAATATAAAGTAGATTAATCTTCGGGACAAATGGTAAGATATGAATTAGAATTTGAGAATCATCAGACCTTGGATTAATTGGGAATAAAGAATATGATAGAGAAAAACATCCTCACGCGTTGAAAGGATATTGACCAATTTGGAAGACCAAATTTTCTAAGTCGAGAAAGATGTGATAACTGCGAATTTTTACACTTGGTAAGTACATAAACGTGATAAATTAAGATGTCACTTGATAGAAATCGAAATAATGGACATTAAAATGATAGAGATTTAAGCGTAGGTGCCAATGAACATGTTGAAGTAAATTAAATTAAAAGATTACTAATGAGACCAAAATATTTAATTAGAAGTGAATAATTATATTGATTTGTTGGACATTGACTTTGGAAAAAAATAAAAGAAAAGAAAATTTGAAAGAGAAATATATACTTATATACAAAGAATAAACACAGACATGATATATCAATTAAAATAGATATAATATAAAATGTATATAATAAATAGATGTATGTTTATATTATAAAAATATAAATATATTTGTATTTATATGGTAGAAATATAAATATAAATATAACTATATCTAGATAGATATATATAATATAAATATATATAAAACGTAATAAAAATAAAAAGAATGTCTATATATATGATATAACCATATATATAAATGATTTAATATGTAAAAATAAATAAAATATAATAAAACTATAGAGAAAGGAAATAAGTGGAGTTTGGTGGGAAAACCCCCTTCCAAACCCACATGGTGCCATTCAAAAAATAAAATAAAAAAAATGAAGTAGAGAATCGGGTGAAGAGAAAATAAAATTGGAGAGTGGAAAGCTGTAGAAGGCCGAGAAAGAGGGAGTGAAAGGGAGGCCCGAGAGTGGAAAGCAAGCACGGTGCTTGAAGGTGGATGCAGGGGGGATTTTCAGGCTTTCGGGTGGCTGAAGGCAGGGGACAACAGGTTCGATCGGAATGATTTTTATGCTGGACTTTTGTGGTTTTTAGGGGCCGAAATTTGCTAGTTTTAAAGGCTGGAACCGGGGTCAGGTAGGCAACTTTCGGTTGCCGCTTTGGCCAGTCTTTAGGCACCAGATTGGGGTTGTTTTCAGGCTGGGTTTTTGGCGACTTCATGGACTGGTGAGTGGTTATTCATGGTGGCTATATAAGGCTGAGTTTGATGGCCCGAAACAAAGTGAAAAGGAAGCAGCCAAGGGACACGCGAGGAAGTCTCAATCTCTGTCTCAAAGAAGAAGAAGAGAGAAATTAAAAGGGGGAGAGCAATTAGACGAGAGGAAGGAAGCAGTTTGGGCCGCTGGAGGCGTCGGAACGGAGCACCACCACCGCTAAACAAGGGGGTCCTATGTTGTGAATCGTTGGTGGCTGAAAAGAGAAGATAGCAGGGGACCGAATACTCTGAATTTAGGGGTTGATTGGGTTGTTGTATCAGTGGTTGTTAAAGGTTGAGATGTTGCTGTAAACTGGGGCCTCTATACACGGCTGAAACAGAAATGAAGCATGAACCGAGAATTGTCAAAATGCAGAGGCCAACGAGCTGAAGAAGGTGCTGCTTGAGGCTGTATTTGGTTGCTGAACTGGGACGAAAAAGCAGTAGGAATAAGGGCTGATTTAAGGCACTGAAAGACTGATTTTGAGTGCCCGAAACAAAGTTATAACAGGGCAAATTAGGGGCTGGAACGCAGAGAGTGTTAAGGGTGAATTTAAGGGATTTTTAACTTATTTTTGAGTTGGAATGTCAGGGTTTAAAGGGCTGTAATGAAGGGTTTATAGGGGCTGTCTTGAAGGGGAACCTTCAAAACTTTGAGGAATTGGTGAAGGGCTAGGCTAAAAAGAATTCTAGGGTAGACTCTCGGTAAAGAGGGAAGGCCACGGCAAGCTCGAGTTTGAAGGTATTTTCAAGGTGCTGTTTTGGGCAAGAAGGACAGCAGCAATCTTGGCACAAAAACAGGGGAAAGACTCGGCTTTGTAAGGTTCCAAGGGTAAGTGTTTGTTATAATGACGACTTTAAATTGTGATGATCATAAGGAAGTGACGTGGTGGTGTATGAGAAACGGAAAATAACTAAAGAGAATAGGGTGTAAGTGTTCGGCCACCGAGGCATTCATATGGTAAAATACTTACCCAGCCTTGAATTATATATCTAAATTTGTTTGTTAAAATAATGATAAAATGTTATTTGATGTGAATATATGTTATAGAAAAATATATATAAAAAAAAGAAAAAAAATGAAACTGACATAAGTTGAAGAGAAGTATAGGATATGATATAAACGTATATGCTTTTATGATGCATATATATATATACACACACACAAATATAAATAAATAAATATATCATTAAAATGATGAGAATAGGCTAATTTGAGTTTTTATATATGTATATGTATGTGTGTGTGTGTATATATATATATATATATATATATATAAAATTAATGTGGTAACAAAGAATTTATTCTTGTCATAGAAGCGAACTGGATTAAGTGTGATTCTAAATTATATATTGTAGTATGTAATTAAGTATACTAAGGATGAATTATTAAGACGGAAATGAACTGGTTTTAGTGATTTGGAGCGATGAAGAAGCTTGAGCTCTTATGTGGAAAATCAAGAGAGAAAGTTGTTAAGCAATTAGATAAATGGGTTAAGTAAATTCTTGCTAGTACCATCTCATAGGAGATTCTTAAATTTTGTTATTAAATTGTCTAACTTTGAGTTAAACGATGCAATACTATTGTTTGAGTTGTTGAGGTAAGTGAAGGTAAGTTAGTGATTCGAAATATAGTTTACATCCTACTTTGTAATTGTACTTGGGAGAAGTTAGATAAATAATGATTGATTCTCTGTGTATATATGATTGATTGTGATGAGAATGTAAATCTCTATACATGATTGGTTAGGGATAAGATTAGTGAATTGTGATTGAGATGAAAATTGTAGAATAGAACTTGTGTTATTGCGTTTTTATATATAAGCTGTTATGTTGCCGAAAATTTTAGTGATTCGAATAGAAATAAGTGAAACTATAAACACTGCTCATTTTATATACTAAATATTAAATTTATATGTGCACGATTTGCATTAATTTCATTAAGTAACACGAGACATGAATCTTGTTACTAGATATAATAGGTAACACAAGACATGAACTCTGTTACCGGGTATAATAGGTAACATGAGACATGATCCCTATTACTGGGTATAATAGGTAACACGAGACATGAATCCTGGTACCAAGTATAATAGGCAACACGAGACATGAACCCTTTTACTGGGTATAATAGGTAACACGAGAAATGAACCCTATCATCGGGTATAAAAGGTAACAGGACACATAAACCCTGTCATCGAGTATAACAGGTAACATGACACATGAATTGTGAGATCCGATTTTATAACACTGTACACAATACTTTGTAAATTATTGATAGTGAAATTAAATTATTTAGTGGAATTCAAATAAAGATTGAATGAATTTCCACTCTCAATTCGGAATTATTGGAATTATAAATTATAGTATGGTGTATAAGAGATGAGACAAATATTGAGTGATGAATAGAATGTATGGTATGGAATGAAGGAAGAAAAGAAATCTAAAATTTAAAATGGAAGTGTGATTTTCATGGGATAAGATACCAACAAATATATTTACAAGAGAAAGGAAAATTTTATTGTGCATGTAAATTATTTTGATTTGGATAGGATATATTAAAAGAGAGAAGAAATAAAGTCCAAAACCGTATGGAAATTTGGGCTGCACATTAGTTTTCTTTCCATTGTGCTATACGGCTAGACAGTAGTGTTTGTGAGACAAATTTTGGTGTAAAAATGAGATAAATAATAAGAGATAAAGAGGATATTATTAACGGAATATTTGGCTGAAAATAATTGGATGAATTAGGCCTCAAAAGAGGCAAAAAAGATCAAGGAAATGCAACAAAAAAAAACAGGACAGCAAAACCAATTTTCGGTTCTATCGTGAATTCCAGCTGGAAATTTAAAGGAATTCAACCATAATTTTTGTCCTATAAAATTTGCAATATAAACACTACAAAAGGGAAGAGAAGTTAACAAATTTACATGGGCTAAATATTATTGGCTGAAGTCTATAAAAAGGAGAGAAGAAAATAGTCAAACCGAACAACAATGAAGCTCCCTCAGCCGTTCCTTTGCTGCAATTTTTCTTCACCAATTTAATGCTTATAAGACATAAACATGATGAGGAAAATGGATAAGTAAGAAAGGTGGCAAACTCCTATTGGATACCTTGAATGAATGGAAGACTAAAAAGAATAAAACTTCAGCAAAATTTTATCTCCCTCACCGATTCTCCTGCTGTCCACGAGAAGGCTGTGTTAGTTGCCAAAGTGGGTTTTGTTTTGCACCCATTTTATCCAAGGAAACTCAGCAAAACTATAGACCTTGATACCTAACCACTCAACCCTTCTTGCTAAACCCTTACCCTACTTGAAGAACCATCAAAAGACCAAGGAAATAGAGGGCTGACGTGAACCAACAGCTGCTCTGTTTTGGTGTTGTGAATTAGTCAAGGTGAGTGTGTGTATTCTTATGGTTTTCTTAATATTAAATGGTGGATTTATATGTTTTTTTAATATGATAAGCATGATTCTAGTATTGTTTTTAGTTAAGCTTTACTAGATCATGGAATTAGAACAAAATGAGATTTTGACATAGGTGAGGACAAAGCAAGGAATTGGCTAGAAATTATATGAGCATGATGAGAAATGATTAATAAAATATAAAGAAAATGAACAGAAAGCTTGGGAACTTGAGATGATTGAAAATCAAATTGGCTAGGGAATGAGGGTTTCAGTTTGAACATGAGTAAATAGGAAAATTGATGGTTCATGCATGAAAAATATATTGAAGACTCACGTGGACTAGAAATCATCAAATAGAAATAACAATTTAAGGAAAAGAGATAAAATCATGAAATGGCCATAAAAAGGGGGTTCGGCCATGACATTTAGGAAGCATGAAATGTGCTGAAAATTAGGGATTATGGTAGAAAATAACTATAGAAATTTAAAGAAAAGGATTGGTGAAATTAAAACAGAAAAAGGAACTAAATTGAAGAAGTTGAAATTTGGCACCAGTATAAATTATATTGGTTGTGCTTATAATATGACAGTAGTGGCTGCATTTTATGAGTATTAGTGGCTTAAAAATAAGAAGAAGAATATTAATAAATTTTGATAAAATTATTTTGCAGCCTGAGTTGACGGATTTCAGTTAGCGTAATTGGGAAGATCAACTTTATAAGACAGGTAAGGGATACGTGTGTGAACCGTATGGATATTGTAAATGCATAGTTTGGTTCACACTGTTTTTATAAAATAATTTGGATATAAATTACCTTTAAAAGTGGTGAAATTTGGTGAATTGTGGTTGCCGTTGAAATTATAAATTGTGATTTTCGTGCAGGAAGGCTAGGTTAGAAATAGCCGTTATTTTGCCGAAAATTATAGGAATATTTAGAAAATATTTCTAGCATTTTTCTAAAGTGGAAATAAGTGAAATTTTGGGAAATTTCCATGAAATTCATTAAATTGCATAATTTTATAGTTTACCGAAAAACTATATTTAAAGATTCCTGTTAAGGAATTTTAATTATGTGAAAGTACCAGCATGTGATTTATACTGTTTTATAAATATTTAAAACATTTTCTGGAACGATTATTACAGTATGAATATTCTATAAAATGTTATTCATAAGATGAAAATATTTTCCTTATGAATATTTATGGATTGATTTGAAGATATATTCAGTGAAATTGATTACATAAATGGTGTTTATATCACGTATTTACTGTTTTGAGACTGTTAGGCCCCATATCATGCTCACGTGTCACGTGTTAGTGCTGATAGATACTGATCCTATTATTAGCGTCCCGGTGGACACCTGATCAGTGCACACTGTGGACCCCATAGACTATGGCCATAGATCTCATGTGTTATTATTTTACGTATTCAGTATATTATTATAGCATGATATATTTAGGGTGTTGCCTGGTCTCCATGATACTGTACTGATGATTGTACTTTTCCCTGAACCTTTTACTGGTACTAAATTATTTACAGCTACTGAGCTTTGATATACTACGTGTTGAACTAAATATTATACGGTGTTTTACGAGTGTGGAAATGAGTATTTGTGAAAGGAATATTAATTCCTTATTTATTTACTTAAGTGTTTTATCATGTGAATATTTAATGTTTTACTTGGATTTGAATATAAAAAGAAAACGATTACTCCTTATAGTCACTTCTAGGAGCCGAGACACGTACGGTATTCTAAAATACCTCCCATACTCTATCCAGTATTCCTAGCCGGCTATAGTATCCATCTTGTTTTGAGCTTAGTGAACTGTTAGGATGCAAATGCTTTTAGTATATAGATTTTAAAGTATCAGTTTCATATACAATTCTCTTACTGAGCGCGTTAGCTCACCCCTTCATTTTCTCAGTCCATAGACTATTTTTAGTGATTCTGTTCCACGGATCTAGCTACGTTGTAGTTGACCTTGAGGCAGCACTTAGTGGATCCTGGAGGTAGTATTTCTTTTACATGTTTTCAGACATAGTTGTATAGTACTACATTTGTATAATTCATGTACCGGGGATGTAGAACATGTGTACATACTGTATATATATTGCAGTAAATATTTTCATCGACTACTGACTTAATTTAAGTATAATAGTAGTTAATGTTTTTCATAAGTGAGTGATAAAGGCATCGCAGACAGCCCAACTGTCACGTGTGGTGTTATAATATGGTAAATACTGTACATTTTGAGATGTGACAGTTAAATTGGTATCATAGCAAGGTTGACCTGATGTCTGTTAATGCCTATAGAACAGAAAGTGTTGAAAAAAGGGTAACATCCCCTGTAGTACTATATAGTCTGAATGGATAGAGAAACCAAGTGACTGTAAATTATGTTAAGTGTTTAAAATGGTGTGAAAGTTTACGAATCAAGGATTACAAAAAGGGATTATAACCCGAGAATTTTGCATGAAATAGGTGATCTTATGGTCTTACTGAAGGTCTGTTCGGTATGGTACAAGGAAGAACTCGGTGAAGGCCCCACCAGGACTTCTCTGTCCGAATTGAATTAAGACCCTGAAATGATAATATTGGAGCAGAATAGAATATCATCAGTGTATAGATCTTAAGATCGCCTGTTTAAAGGTATCTTAAAGAGAGAGAAACAAATTGGAAAATGACGAACATGCCCCTATATTGAAATAATTCCCCGAATCGAAGATGATTAAATTGATTTGAAATTGATTGATGGTGATAGAGTAATTGATGGTGTAAAGAACATATTACATGTTTAATGTTCCCTACTGTGAGCCCCATTTATATTTTGATGAGCAATGCGACCCGAAATGTATACCGGGGAGGTTGCGAGATAGTCGGCCCTGTTATGAATTCTTTAGGGCCTGAGTTAAATATGAAAAGATGGGGTATTTGATTGAGGATTAATGGATATTATGAAAAGTGACACACTTACTGAGTGTAACTGAAAAGGTGAATTATGCATTGATGATTTAATATCAGTTTTATTAATTCTGGTTCTAAAAAGTCCTTCTGTTTCTTATGGAAATAAATTAGATAATTATAGAACTGGAATATTTTGAAATATTCTTGAAAGAATGATATATTATGAAGTGAAAACATATATATAAGTGAATCGATTGAAATATATGTTAAATGATTTGAAAGTTATACGTATGTGTTTTGGGGATACATAGTAGATTTGTAGGATGTAAATAACGAAACATCCAAGGTAATTTACTGGATGAATTTTCAAATAAATTTTAGAAGTAATGTGGATTCGAGAGATTATTGACTCGATTCACTACATGAATCTACTTATAAGCTCTTACCAGAAAACATAAAAGAGTTTGAAGAGCTTAAGAAATTACTCTAGAGATTAATGAATAAAGAACCCATCTGTATTAGAGTAACTGGTGAAAACTCAGATGATTTGGTTCGAAAGAATAAGCATAGCTTATGATGGTATATTAACTTCCGAGTATTCAACAGTATTATTATTGAGAATGAATATGCACTTATTCAAGATTGATGTTTTACTTGATCTACTCAATGATGTATGTAGAGTTTCAAAATCAATCTTTGAACAAGATGTTATCGAGTAAAAAGCTTATAGACAGGTGTTCATAAGATGATATTTAAAACTCGGAATAACTTCTATGAGTTCTTATAGTACTTAAAAGATTTAAGAAATATCCGGAGAAGTATGTGAGTTTAATGAATGAAATAATTCAATCATATACGAATAATTTATTATGGTATGTAATTATGATGTGTGAATATATTTCCACTCATTTGAAGAATATAAGCAACATCATTGAATAATTCCACAAACTGCTGGAAACTGAAAATCTTATTGTTAAGTTCAGTAAACATGAGTTTTAACTGAACTGTGTATATCCAGAGACGTAAGGTCTCGAGTAATAAAGAGAACCTCGAATTGTCTAAAAAGAGGTTATTGCTAATGAAGTGAGATTTATATATAGTGACTGGGATATGAAATCTAAGGGGTTACTCAAAAAATATAAATGATTTGTTGAGGAGTTTGTGGAATCAGCTGCTTTACTGATATAATACATACATGTGAGAAAATTAAATGGAATTGAATGAATATGTATGAGTATAGTATTCAAAAATGTTAAAAGATTTTAACAAAAGAGTATTATAATATTGGAAAAGCAACTGAAGTGATAAAACTGAAAGGATGAAAATGTATTAAAAGACAAGTCATATGATGACTAGGGAACACAAATTATGAGGTAGTTCCCAAATCTAAGATTGAATGTGATTTCCTCTGATTATCATGTGGTTATGGCTAGATATAAGAATCGAGCTAGACTTAACAAATAAAATTAGTTACACTCAGAGGAGTAAATAAATGAAGTGCTACAAGTCATGTAAAATGGATATATATATATATATATATATATAAATTGGAACTGTGAAATTGCATAAGTAATGTGGAGAAGAAATTGGTAATTTGATAAATTTAATTATAGAATTTGATTGTGAAAAGATTACATCCTTAAGTACATCTTACAATTAAGTGATGTTACATGTACCATGAGAACGAGGGATGTAATGGTAATACTATATGAAAAGAGATATCGGGAAAAATTATTACTTAATGTCTCATTTACTGTAAGTGATGATTGATATTAAAGTCTGCAAATAAAGTGCAGCCTTAGCTAAACTGTGAAATGATGATTGTGGGATAGTAAAGAATCTGAAAGAACCATGATGTTATAGAAGTGACTATAGATTGATTGACCAAATTGATTCACTTCTACATCATCAAGTTTCTTGATCTCTTGAGTGCCCTAGTCGATATATATCTGTGAAACGGTGAGAATGTATGTGAAGTTCCAGTGAGCGTTACATGTGATTGGGATCCCTGATTTGCCACATGCTTTTAAAAGCATAGCAAAAGGTTTTCGGATTCCAAATTTACTGTCAGCACCGCTTCTTATAGATGTAAATATCCGAGCGCATTGTGTAGACGCTCAAGGATATATGGAAAGCGAGCTCACTGAATTTACAAAGCTACTGGGACAATTACATACGATTGATTAAAATTGTTTAAATGATAGTCACCAAATTATTATTGACTTGGCACCACATGAGATAATTAGTGATAAATAGTGTGAATTAGTTACTGTACGAAAGGAAGTGAAAATTGTTAACTCCCAAGAATGATAAATAATTTCAGGGTGTATAAATTGATTGTGATTTAAAGAAAATTCGAACTGTAAAAGTATACTAGCAGTCTCATCTTAAAGATAAGATTATTTGAAAGTTAGAAATTATATAAGGAAGAAAAAATACCTATAGTGGTTGTACTTCCTAAATTAACTAAAATTCAAAGGACCCACAAAGGATATAATGCTATCTAGATAATTGTGGATAGACTGACTAAGTCTGCTCATTCTTTGGCTATGAAATCTACGGATCTAATTAGTGCCTTAGCAGATTTATATGTCAGGGAGATAATGAGGTTACATGGTGTTCCAGTGAGCATCACATCTAATAGGGAGTCCCGCTTCACATCTCATTTTTGAGAGAGATTTCAGGAGGCCATGGGATCCCAACTGAGTTTTAGCACCTCGTTTCATCTGTAGACTGATGAACAGTCCGAGCGTACAATACATACGCTCGAGGATATATTGTGAGCGTGTGCACTTGATTTTAGAGGCTCCTAGAACGATCATCTACCTTGACAAAGTTTGCTTATAATAATAGCTAACAGGTGACTATCGGCATGGCACCTTACGAAACTATATATATGGCAAACAATATAGATCCACGATAGCCTGGGAAAAATGGCAGATCGTGAGTTATTAGCTCCCTCTGTGGTTGAGCAGATTCCTGAGAGGTACAGGTGATTATATATTTTTGAAGGCCTCACTCTCTAAAGGCATAATGAGATTCGGGAAGAGAGGAAAGTTGAGTCCCCAATACATTAGACCTTTTTAGATCTTAGATCGCATGAGAGATGTGGCATATTGATTAGCACTACCACCAGAGCTATCAAGAGTGCATAATGTATTCCACATCTCGATGTTGAGAAAGTACCATCCAGATCCTTCTCACATAATTCGACATGAGCCATTGGAGATCAAAGAGGATAGGAGTTACGTTGAAAGGCCAGTACAGATCTTGGATAGGAAGGATAAAGTACTACGATCTAAGACTATTCCTTTGGTTAAGGTGCTCTAGCAATATCACACTGAAGAGGAGGCTACTTGGGAGTTAGAAAACCTTATGCGTGAAAGGTATCCAGAGCTCTTTCAGTGGCAGGTCTGGGTGAAATTTGAAGGACCAAATTTCCTAAGGTGGGGAGAAAATGTGAGACCTAATTTTATAACACTATACACTATACTTTGTAAATTATTGATAGTGAAATTAAATTATTTAGTGGAATTCAAATAAAGATTGAATGAATTTCCACTCTCAATTCGAAATTATTGGAATTATAAATTATAGTATGGTGTATCAGAGATGAGACAAATATTAAATGATGAATAGAAAGTATGGTATGGAATGAAGGAAGAAAAGAAATCTGAAATTTAAAATGGAAGTGTGATTTTCATGGGATAACATACCAACAAATATATTTATAAGAGAAAGGAAAATTTTATTGTACATGTGAATTTTTTTTGGATAGGATATATTAAAAGAGAGAAGAAATAAAGTCCAAAACCGTATGGAAATTTAGACTGCACATTAGTTTTCTTTCCATTGTGATATACGACTGGACAGCAGTGTTTGTGAGACAAATTTTAGTGTAAAAATGAGATAAATAATAAGAGATAAAGAGGATATTATTAAGGGAATATTTGGCTGAAAATAATTGGATGAATTCGGCCTCAAAAGAGGCAAAATAGATCAAGGAAATGTAGTAAAAAAAACGGAACAACAAAACCAATTTTCGGTTTTGCTGTGAATTCCAGCTGGAAATTTAAGGGAATTCAACCATAATTTTTGTAGTATAAAATCTGCAACATAAATACTACAACAGGGAAGAAAAGTTAACAAATTAACATGTGCTAAATATTATTGTCTGAAGTCTATAAAAAGGAGAGAAGAAAATAGCCAAACCGAACAGCAATGAAGCTCCCTTAGCCGTTCCTTTGTTGCAGTTTTTCTTCACCAATTTAATGCTTATAAGACATAAAAATGGTGAGGAAAATGGATAAGTAAGAAAGGTGGCAAACTCCTATTAGATACCTTGAATGAATGGAAGACTAAAAAGAATAAAACTTCAGTAAAATTTTATCTCCCTCACCGATTCCCTTGCTGTCCACGAGAAGGTTGTGTTTGTTGCCAAAGTGGGTTCTGTTTTGCACACATTTTATCCAAGGAAACTCAGCAAAACTATAGACCTTGATACCTAACCACTCAACCTTCTTGCTAAACCCTTACCCTACTTGAAGAACCATCAAAAGACCAAGGAAATAGAGGGCTGACGTGAACCAACAGCCGCTCTGTTTTGGTGTTGTGAATTGGTCAAGGTGATTGTGTGTATTCTTATGGTTTTCTTAATATTAAATGGTGGATTTATATGTTTTTTTAATATGAGAAGCATGATTCTAGTATTGTTTTTAGTTAAGCCTTATTAGATCATGGAATTAGAACAAAATGAGATTTTGACATAGGTGAGGACAAAGCAAGGAATTGGCTAGAAATTGTTTGAGCATGATGAGAAATGATTAATAGAATATAAAGAAAATGAACAGAAAGCTTGGGAACTTGAGATGATTGAAAATCAATTTGGCTAGGGAATGAGGGTTTCAGTTTGAACATGAGTAAATAGGAAAATTGATGGTTCATGCATGAAAAATAAATTGAAGACTCACGTGGACAAGAAATCATCAAATAGAAATAATAATTTAAGGAAAAGAGACAAAAATCATGAAATGGCCATAAAAAGGGGGTTCAGCCATGACAATTAGGAAGCATGAAAATGTGCTGAAAATTAGGGGTTATGGTAGAAAATAACTATAGAAATTTAAAGAAAAGGATTGGTGAAATTAAAACCAAAAAAGGAACTAAATTGAAGAAGTTGAGATTTGGCACCAGTATAAATTATACTGGTTGTGCTTATAATATGACAACAGTGGCTGCATTTTATGAGTATTAGTGGCTTAAGAATAAGAAGAAGAATATTAATAAATTTTAATAAAATTATTTTTTAGCCCGAGTTGACAGATTTCGGTTAGCGTAACTGGGAAGATCGGCTTAATAAGACAGGTAAGGGATACATGTGTAAACCGTAGGGATACTATAAATGCATAGTTTGGTTCACACTATTTTTATAAAATAATTTGGATATAAATTACCTTTGAAAGTGGTGAAATTTGGTGAATTGTGGCTGCTGTTGAAATTATAAACTGTAATTTTCGTGCAGGAAGGCTAAGTTAGAAATAGCCGTCATTCCACCAAAATTATAGGAATATTTAGAAAATATTTCTAGCATTTTTCTAAAGTGGAAATAAGTGAAATTTTGGGAAATTTCCAAGAAATTCATTAAATTGCATAATTTTATAGTTTACCGAAAAACTATATTTAAAGATTCCTGTTAATAAATTTTAATTATGTGAAAGTACCAGCATGTGATTTATGCTGTTCTATAAATATTTAGAACATTTTCTGGAACGATTATTACAGTATGAATATTCTATAAAATGTTATTCATAAGATGAAAATATTTTCCTTAAGAATATTCATGCATTGATTTGAAGATATATTCAGTGAAATTGATTACATAAATGGTGTTTATATAACGTATTTACTGTTTTGAGACTGTTAGGCCCCATATCATGCTCACGTGTCATGTGTTAGTGCTGATGGATACTTATCATATTATCAGTGTCCCAGTGGACACCTGATCAGTGCACACTGTGGACCCCATAGACTATGGCCATAGATCTCATGTGTTATTGTTTTCCGTATTCGGGATATTATTATAGCATGATATATTTAGGGTGTTGCTTGGTCTCCATGATATTGTACTTATGATTGTACTTTTCACTGAACCTTTTACTGGTACTAAATTATTTACAGCTACTGAGCTTTTGATATACTACGTGTTGAACTAAATATTATAGGTGTTTTACAAGTGTGGAAATGAGTCTTTGTGAAAGGAATATTAATTCCTTATTTATTTAGTTAAGTGTTTTATCATGTGAATATTTAATGTTTTACTTGGATTTGAATATAAAAAGAAAACGATTACTCCCTATAGTCACTTCTAGGAGCCGGGAGACATACGGTATTCTAAAAAACCTCCAATACTCCATCCGGTATTACTAGTCGGCTATAGTATCCATCTTGTTTTGAGCTTAGTGAACTGTTAGGATGCAAATGTTTTTAGCATATAGATTTTATAGTATCAGTTTTACATACAATTCTATTACTGAGCGCGTTAGCTCACCCATTCATTTTCTCACTCCATAGACTATTTTTTGTGATTCTGTTCCACGGATCTGGCTACGTTGTAGTTGACCCTGAGGCAACACTTAGTGGATCCTGGAGGTAGTATTTCTTTTACATGTTCTCAGACATAGTTGTACAGTACTACATTTGTATAATTCATGTACCGGGGATGTAGAACACATGTACGTACTGTATATATATTGCAGTAAATATTTTCATCGACTACTGATTTAATTTAAGTATAATAGTAGTTAATGTTTTTCATAAGTGAGTGATAAAGGCATCGCAGACAGCCCAACCGTCATGTGTGGTGTTATAATATGGTAAATACTGTACATTTTGGGATGTGACATGAACCCTGTTACTGGGTATAATAGGTAACATGACATATGAACTAGGTGACATGACACATGAACCCTATTATCGGTATAATAAGTAACTTGACACATAACCTTGTTACTGGTATAATAGGTAACACATGAACCTTGTTGCATTGTGATAGTGTATTAGACTAAGTTCACTGTGATAGTGTATCGGACTATGTACATTGTAATAGTGTATTGGACTAAGTGTATAGCATCTGTATTCTGAACTAAGTGCATAGTGAATTTGTTTGAAACACAATGTATAGTAATCTGTTTGAGCTAAGCATATTGACCATTGCAGGGTTGTGTATATTGTTGGCAGTGTAGTTTTGTGTCAAGAGATTATGCCTTCTAGGCATTGTGTTAAGGCTTGAGGAAATGAGGTATTTAAAGTATCCTTCCGACTAATACCTTGTATAGCCTCAATCTTTAAAGTGTGAGTTTGTATTGGTACTTTTGGCATTAGGACGTAGTGTCACGCATTCATGTCATAATATATATTGCTTATGCATACACGTGCAAGTAGATCATTATAAGCTTAGCATGCATTTACTTACACTACTTACTGAGCTGTGGATTGCTTACCCCTTGTTTCTACTCCCTGCAGACTATGTGAACTAGGTTCCAATTGCAAGAGTATCTGTGTAGGTTCTCGGGGACTGTACCTAGTCCATCTACTTATTGATGTCCTCCGAGCCTTATCTTTGTGACTTGTAAGGTATGTATAGCTGCATAGCAAATTGTTTACATATATATATATATATATATATATCTTTATATTACACAGTACAGTTTATAAATGTGTCATGAGATATAACTTAAGATCGTTCGAGATTATTGTATGCGCTAATGTGATTATCGATAGTGATCTTAGATATAATATATATGTGAAGAGAAGTTGTGGATAGTACGATTGTTCATGTTACCACTTGATGATTAGGGGTATGATGTGAATGTACCAATATGATTAGTGATTTGATTTGTAAGTGGTGGACTGTGGGAATGATCTATATAATTGAGTTATGATAAATGAAAACGACCTGTAGGTAATTTATCTAGGAAAAATCTTAAAATATAATGGGGATATTTTCAAATTGTTTTTTGGACAAGAATACATTATGGATAAAAAAAAATCGATCATTTCATGTCCTAAAGAATTATTTAATTCACCTTTGGACCAAAGAATAAGTTAGTAGAGTTGAACTAAAATGAAAAAGATAAATGAAAATCGTTTAACGACTACATTGACATCGAATACAAATCATGAAGTGAAAAAAAAATGTAGTTTGTAATTTGTTAAATGGAATAAGTGTAAGTGTTAATGGAATGTTACGGCCTTCGGGTCGTGACATCTTATTACTTGTTTACACTAGACATTCGAAAATGTGTGTTAATTTTTCTCTTCTCTAACTTTGGGTTTGTCTACATGTAGTGTAGTCCTAAGTGTGCATCAACTTAACTACCTGACCTTTTTTTAGCCCTTAGCTCAAGATCCCAATCTAAGCACTTGTATAGAATTCAAGTTCTTTATATAGCCCTAGAATTTCCATAATTAATATTCAATTCAATATCCCTATTTCCATCCATAAGTCCACAATACTAATTAAAGTGCATTTACTTCAAACATCATAGCTATATGATTCACATCTATTGGAAATAATTTAATTCCATATCAATTGATGACAAAATATCGTAGCAACTGTTCATTATCCTAGTTTACATCCCATCTTAAAGTACTATACAAAAATTGTCTGAAAATAACATTGCAAACAAGAGAAAATATTTACATACCAAAAAGAATTAAAACTTATACCTCGTAGAGTTGGAACAATATTTCAGGTTTGTAGCAATTTCAGATATAATCCAAATACTCTCCAACTCAGAGCTTAATTTGTAAAAGGATTAAATGTAATTTAATGAGTAAGGGTGTTTAATAAATCATTTATAAATGCAAAAGTAGGACTATACTATTCTAAATGCAAATGCATGAATCCTATAAATGTGGGTTCCAATCCTCATATAGTACACATAATCTTAACCAATTCGTTCAAATCATGTCCTAAAGATTCTAAGTGGGTCAAGGTTTTAGGGGTATTGATGTGAGCATGCTTAGTAGCACCTTATTGTTCTCGTTTATTGACACTTGTTTATTCCTAGATATCCTAACACATCAATCCAAACATATTCCAACCCTAATATCGTCATATCATAACATGTCATGCAGTAGTGTAGGATACGAAATCATATCTGGATAAAACCTTGCAAAACATATATGCAGTCTCAAATAATGTCATGTATAGTATGTAATGTAACCATGTATAAAAACATACATAGTCTTAAGTCATGTCACATGTGCAATTTCAAAATATGTACAGCCTGACAGTATGTCACATGTACCAAAAAAGCATGTTCAAAGTTCTAATTTCAAACCAACATATATGCTCTTTCAAAAGAAAAGGCTCAATGGTTTAAAGATTCTAAGTTCTGAAAACAATGCACTAAGCAATGCCCAGAGTTTCAAACCAACATTTTGATGTTTTAAAACAATGTTCACATAAAGTTCTAACAATAAGGCTTTAGCACTGCTCCAAGTAGAAATCAAATGTTTCTAAAATAAGATATGGCCGAAATAATTCAACTTTTCAATAAACACTTACAAATCTCACTATAGCTATTAGTGGGCTAAACGTCCTAAACGACGCTATCTATGGCCATAGACCCCTAACTTTAGTTCCACTAATCAAGTGTGAACCAGGACTATTGTAAGACAGGCCTAAATGCTTGTTGATCATTGACCTAATTAGGCGAGTTCCAAAATGTTGCTTTATTGACATTATCAAGATTTGCCATAATCTCCCCTAAAGTTTCACATGTTCTAAAATCGTAAGTTTCAAAGATTCCAAAAGTCGTGAAAGTCATATGGTGCTTTCTTTTAAAGTTTATGCATATGCATTATGCTATATGCTCTTTTCTTTCTAAAATCAAATCAAATAGGTCAAAAGTTCAAACATATGCATTTAACCAATGCACACTTTCAAATAGTCAAATTTCATGTTATTCATGCTTAAAGCTGATGCATTGAGTCTTAATTTTCAAAAACACAATGATATGGTGACCAAACATCCTGCCAAGATGCCACTTTTACTCAATTATCCCAAATTACATCAAACATGGTGCTAAGTATTATGCTAAATGCCACTATCACCTATCCATTCCAAATCACTTCATATGCATAGCACTCAAATAGTTACATGCACTATAATGGGCTACTATGCCATCATTACACAGTAGAATCACACAAAAATGATTGTATACACACATACACATATTTTCACCTCTATTATTGAAAAAATATTACCATGGAAAACCAATCCACCAAGACTCATTTTTCATGTTACACATATCAAATCAATAGTCCATCAATTCACAATATATCATATACATTTTATATTTCAACAGTTTCCACAATATATTTAAAATCACATATTACTTCTAAAGATCTACATTACTATAGTAACCAATGTACCATGGCCCATGTTAACACTTCACATAAAAACTAGATATTCTCAATCAATTCCTCATTAGATATTAAATCGACTCATCACAATTCGACAATATTTTCATAATCATTATTCGCTTTTCATTCAAACCACATATTATTTTCTAGAACCTCAATATCTTATTGACACAAATAAGTAATCTAAGTAACTCCTATTTCTAAATTCACATTCAAGTCATTCATTCCATATTACTATAGTAACCAATGCATCATGGCCCATATTCACACTTAGCTCTTTTTTTTTTCTTTTTCACAAAATATTTAAATTCAAATTTGAATTTAAAGCATTTTTTAGTTTTCCAACAAACATATTTTCAGTTATGTCTAAAAAATAAATTGTTGTTAATTAACAGATAATTACAATCATTCATTTATATTGTTCAGATTTTATTTTTTGTGACTTTCGTGTATGCATAAACCTGACCCAGCTCGTAAATTCGAGCTTGACTTTTAGTCTAAGCCCATTTTCATTTTTATAATACAAGGCCGAGCTCCGCCCAAATATTATTTTATTTATTTTTTATATATTATTTATTTATTTTTATTCTTTTATTCCTTTTAAAATTTAATTTAATTTGTCAAAATTTGTATGAAACTTCCATGTTAAATATATATAATCATGATTTGTAGAGATGATTATATGTAAACTTCCATATTAAATATATATAACCATATTAAAATAAAAATAATGACTTATGTGTATGCCTAAGCGTAGCCCAGCCCGTAAATTTGAGCCTAACTTTTAATCCAAACCCATTTTCATTTTTATAATACAAGCCTGAGCTCGGTTCGACCCGACCCGAATATTATTTTATTTATTTTTTTATATTTTAATTTTTTGTTCTTTTATTCCCATTAAAATTTAATTTAATTTTGTCAAAATTCGTATGTAAACTTCCATATTAAATATATATAATCATGTTTATTAATCAATAATGTTTTTTATATATATATATAAATATATTATATGTAGTAACTATTTTAAAAAAACTTAATTAATATATGTATTTGAATCGTGCTGAGCCCAGGCTTTGAAAGGTGAAGCCCGAGCTTGGCCCAATTTTTGAATGGGCCCAAAAATTTTGTCCAAGCCCAATAATTGTATCATATATTTTTGTCCAAACCTGATCAAATATCACGAGCCTTCGAGCTTAGGCGGTCAGCTTGACCCTTGAGCAGATATATATATATATATATATATATATATATATATATATATATATATACAAAGAAATTAGACTTTGGCAAAAGACTCAAAATGCACACATGTTCCACCTTGTTATCATTAAAAGAAATCTTCAAATTTTGAAATAATTCTTTTCATTTTAATTGAACCTAGGTAACATTATTATTACTTTTACTTACTATTATAATACAAAATAATTTTCAAAAATTATAATTTTTAACTGTTAACATATATATATATATATTAGATGTCACGACCCGAAGACCGCGACTTTCACTTGATTCTTATGCTTTTCTTAGTCTACAAATTTATGGACTAAATTTTTCATTTTCCTTTTAAGGTTTGTATTCGGTGTCAGTGTAGTTACTATACTATCTAGGTAACCTATAGTCATTTCATTTAAATATTAAACTAATACGGAAACGGTTCTTAGTTACATCCCGACTTGTTAAACAGAATATGTACTGTGCATCAATTTAAGTCTTACATGTAAACAAGTATTTTATAAGGAGCATATACCTCAGAAGACTAGTACCAAGTCCATACACCATCTTCGATGCCCACTGAGCAGCTCACATGGCAGATGTTAACTTCAATAGTCTGAAAGAGATGAAATTTAATGGGGTGAGCAAAACCACGGCTCAGTAAGATACTAATATAAATACAAGAGTAGGATTACACTGTCTTAAACTGCAATGCTTAAAACTTGCAAGGATGCAATTACAATTAATCCTTTCTCATCGATACATCTCATTATCACTTCTCATTTTCACTTTTCATTTCATAATCATACTTTGGTATGCTATCATCTCATATCAATTCTCATATTTACTTTTCATTTCATAATCATATTTCCGTATTCTATCATCTCTTATCAATTCTCATATTTACTTTTCATTTCATAATCATATTTCCGTATTCTATCATCTCTTATCAATTCTCATATCATCTCTTATCAATTCTCATATTGTGGATCATGGTCACGGTGATACGAAGTCATAATTCTCTTCGTGTATTTCTATATTCATGTTTCATATCATATCATGACATCATATAGATGAAATATCGTTACCACCGAGTCATGATACTCCTCATATATTCTTCATGTTTAATTGAGATATTCTATCAAGTCACTTTACATTTAACAATCATATTCCCGTCTTATATCAATTCGTATCACTTATCGTATGGGAATTTATGATCACGATAGAGTAAGATCAGAATTCTCTTCATATCAATCTTATGTTCATATATCATATCATATCATGTCATCTTCTAGATGAAATATCGTTAACGTCGAGTCCTGACATTTCTCATGGAATTCTCATATACTAAGCATATTATCGTATCAGGGTTTAATATGCAATTCATGTAATTTTTCTGTATAAACCGCTATCATTTCAAATCATATCATATATACTTTAGGACATGCTCAACATATGAAATTTCAATTCATTTCAAATTTACCTTTAAGGCATGATAGAAACATGTTCGATTTCAGTTCATGTATTCGTTTTCGGAGCATGTCTAAAACATGTGTGGTTTTAAAACATTTTTCATATACTATAAGTCATATCAGGTCTAGAGTTCATATCAAATCAATCTATACTCTAGACCGCATATCATTTTAAATTCGACACAAAATCATCTATAAATCATATAAGTGTCGAAATCATTTATCATGTACTTTTAAAAACATATACTGTAAATCATATCAGGTCTAGAGTTCATATCAAATCAAACTATACTCTAGACCGCATATCATGCCATGTTTGACACAAAATCACATATAAATCGTATAGTGTCGAAATCATATCTCATGGACTTTTAAAACATGTCTAAAACATGTACTGTTTCAAAACATATTTCATTTCAAACTTGTTTCATGTACAGTATAAATCATGTCAAGTCTAGAGTTCATATCAATAAAATCATACTCTAGACTTCATATCATATCGGTTAGAGACTAGGCTAGATCCCTATCATCTCTCTATCAATAAAGACTTAAATCACTGTAGCTAGCATTGAAAATCATGTCATCGTCCCCTGGAAACCAACTAGGGCGCTATCTATGGCCATAGACCTTATCTCTCTCAGCCCCACTGATCAGGCGTGACTGAGACATGTCCACAACTATTGTCGGACAAGCATCTCTCTGCCTAATGAGCAAAGCTCCAATTAGGCGGTTTCCACTATGCTTTATTGAATTTAATTCTTTTAGGGTGCCTATAGTCTCATAAAACATTTAAATCTATAGCTTTCTTTTCAATATCATGTAAAGCATATGGTAAAATTCTATATGAGACTTCATATATCAAAATATATATATATATCTACCATATACTTTCATTTCAAAACAAATCAATACTTTTCAGTATTCATATAAACATTATTAAAATGTTTTAAGTTGCGAGAAGGCATGCTTAAATGCGATGCTATAAAACATTTCAGTATGCAACTTCAGTTATATTCTCATCAAGTACAGTGAAGCGATTCATTTAACTTTATCACCATCAATTATTCGATTTTAAGACTTTCTTTCTGCCCAATCAATAAATCACTATTCAAATCATTCAAGATTCATTTCATTCAGCATTCAGATTGCTCAGTACTCTAATTATTTAATAATCAGATCACTTGGTATTCAAACCATTCGGTATTCAATATCCTTTTTCGATAATTACCGACTATAATAATCATTTGTACATTTCATTATCGATACTAGAACCACATCATCAGTGTGAATCCTCTTAGTATCTATGAGCATTTAAATACCATGTTTCCATATAGCCATCATGATACAAAATTATGAAATACTAATATCCTCATTCGATATCTATTTCAGAGTCAACATCGAGGATCATAGAACCACAAGATCAATAATCGCTTATCAAATTCATTTATGGTTTGAACTATTGGTACACCTTCAGAATTTTCGACTTGCGATTCAATTTCATTTACTATCATAACATCAGATCACAATCCTCAATTCACTTTTCATATAGCCTGTAGAATGTAATATCATGCTAGAATTATCTATAAAACATCATCAATTCAATTTTTGATTGGCAATTCACCCATTTAAAAGAATTTGCCAATTTCTTCTATCAACAGTGTTTCAATCATTTAAGTCGCCTTGCGACTATCCATATTATTGCAAAAATCTTAGTTCATACCACTAAGACGGTTCATTTATTTGAATCTATCAATTCCATAATCATCACTCGATTGATAATTTCGCACTTCTATCATTTGATCGTCTAAATCACAACTTCAAATTTTTCTCTCTTAAGTTGTATCCTATAATCATCGTCACTTTTATCAGTGATCCGTCTAATAAATGATTTCACCTCAATCTCAACTTGATACCATTTGTGATATTAAAATTACTTGATTTATCAATTCTATAAGGTTTAAACCATATAATTCATCACATTATCGTTTTCAACGATCTATCTTCTCATCGATTTCAATATCAAACTCTTTCGGTAATACCATAAAATTCCTGTTAATATTTATTTTCAATAATTATCTCCAAGATTCCATTTATGTGAGAAACTTAATCTTTTTCCTCAAATATTTTCCTAAAAATTTCGGCAGCATAACGACTTAATTTTTACTAAACCTCATGCACGGAAAAACAGTTTATAATTACAGCCAT
Organism: Heritiera littoralis; assembly: GCA_031772115.1. NCBI lineage: Eukaryota > Viridiplantae > Streptophyta > Magnoliopsida > Malvales > Malvaceae > Heritiera > Heritiera littoralis. The sequence goes on along the minus strand of JAPDPK010000053.1, from coordinate 190,824 downwards.
TGATTCTCACATTTTCTTTATCTCTTACTAAGACCCCCACCATCAGTTGTGGGTCCTCTTAGCATTTTTAAAATCAATTAAATAAATGCATCATATATAAAAATCATGATTCCCACATACAATATAAAGCTACTAATGCTTTATAAAAGTATCTTACTTGTTCGCCAAAGCTTAGCGCAGTTTCCGATTTTCGAGCCTTGCCGAACACCACCTTTCGTCTCATTTCCGTTTTGCTACAATTTCAATAATTGACACATTTTCATTTAGAAAATAATCCCACAACTTCTAATAAATTCTATAGAAATATAGCAAAACTTTTAATTTTCCTTACCCATTTCTTCTTCTTCTTCTTCTTCCTTTTTCTTTTCCTTTTTCTTTTCTTTTTCTTTCTCCTTCTTTCTCTTTTTCTTTTCTTTTCTTCTTTTCCTTTCTTTCTTTTTCTTTTCTTTTTTTTTCTTTTCTTTTCTGAACCGGGTCGGGTCGGGTCAGTTCGGTTCGGTTCGGTTCGTTCGGGCTGGTTCAGAGCTTGGCTTGGCCAGTTCAACTTTGGCTGACCGGTTCGGTCACCGACAGCCACCCATTCCGGCGGTTCAGCGACTCCACAGCTTGTCGAGGTTGCCACGAAGCCGGATCTGGCCTCGGTTTCGCCTCATCACCGGCGACGGCGTCGGATCTGGAAGCGACGTCGGCGGCTCTTCTCTTCCTCTTTTCTCCTTCCTCCGTAAGTTTCCTCTTCTCTGGTGACTCCTCTCACCTTCCCCTGGTCTCCGCCGGTCTCGTGGGGGGAGTGGCGGTGCCCGGATCGACCGGTACCACTGATCTCCTCTTCCTTTTCTTCTCAGTTTCTTCGCTTCTCTCCCTGTTTTCCGTTTCTTCTCTTTTCCATTTGGGCCGTCGCCGGTCACTTATCTCTTCTCCTTGGCTCGCCGGCGATGCCCCCCCCCCCCCTCGCTCCTCTTTTTTCCGGTGGCCGGCGTCGTCCGGCTTTTACTTTGGTTTTCCTCTTCTGTTTTGTTAAAAGAAGAGGAATGTGGGAATCGGGTTCCCCGATTCCCACCGATTCCCACTTCTCTTTTGTTTTTTTTATATATATTTATTATTATATATATATACTTATATTCATATAATTATATATAAATAATTACTATAATTGATATATATATATATATATATATAATTTGTATAAACCATATATATATACCTTAATTTAAAATACTATACATATATTTCATATATGAATGTATATATTTATTTAAAAATATATTTATATAATAACCTTATATAAATATATATAAAATTACATATCTTTATTTTGGATTAAATTTGGATTTCTTGATATCCAAATATATTTTTCTCCAATTTCATTCTTATTTAATTTGGATCTCAATTTGTCCAAATTAAACTTTTCAGATACCTTATATTTATTTAGAAAATTCTCGGTCTTCACATTAGAGATGGATCCTTTTTGTGCTTTGAGTGGGTCCACACCCCCCCCCCCCCACCCAAAAAAAAAAGACAATTCTTATGTATACACATAAGCAAGTTCACTGTTTTTATGTTTTGAGAGAGTTTTGGCCCCTAAAGTTTGAACAAGTCTTAATATATATGTACATATACTTATATTAAATAAATTTAAATTGTTAATTTTATTTATATATGTTTGGATCCATAATTAAATTTTATGTTTTGCAATTTAAAAGAGGTTAAAATGATACTATTATTTATCTATTTATTATGCCCACCAATCACTATTTATAAATTCTTAAAATTAAGAAATTTATTACAATATTTTTTTGACATAAATCACAGATATCTTTATCTGCTTTAACGGTCTGAAACTAATTCTACTCGGGGCTTAGTCACAGTTAAGGCACTTCTGTCACGACCCGAAGGCCGCGACAGTGCCTCTTACTTGTACGGATGCGTAGAATTTAGGGCTAATTTTTTTGATTTCCTATATTTGCTTTGTCTAAGTGCAATGTAGTGAATTTTTTTGTTTCGGGACGTTAACTCCCTCGCCTATTTTTATGACTTTGCCCAGGTTATTTTCCTGCATAAAAATCACAAGTAATAATCTAGCTCATGCTTCCCAGAATGACAGTTAATTACATTCTAGCATTCCTATGACCAAATTCATTTCCATATCATAGCATTTCATCTTATGGTTCACATTTTTCCTACTTGGTCACTTATTCATGCTATTTAATCTACAATTCATACTCATGCAAAATCAACATTTCATACTTCATCATTGCTAGTCTAGATGCTATTCTCTATATTATATTACATCCCATCTAAGTACTGAATCAAAAACAGCCTGAATTGATAATGGAGATAAAAGAAGAGTATGTATACCCAATGTTTACAAAAAAAATCTCCTTGGAGAGTTGGGACTATATTTCAGGCCTGGGACTATTCGGAAAGCTCCGAAATACTCCCCCAACTCCGTGCTCAATCTGAAAAATTTAAATAGCGTTTAATGAGCAAGGCTCAGTAAGTCATTTATATAAGTGCAGAGTTAGAATTATACTGTTCTATATGCCATGCATGATGTCATGTGAGGAGAATCCATTATTGATCATTTTCTTATTCATCATGCAGCATTTACATGTATTTTCCAACTCAATCCTATTATGCTTCAACATATCATGAGATGTCTAAGTCTTGAAGTCATAATGTGATCTTGAACATGTAATTATGAATGAAATGGTTACAATCATAAAGTATATACTACATGTTCTTTTCCAACAAGTTTCAAGGCATGTGAAGTATCAATACATTTCATGTGTTCTTTTAAGACATGCTTGAAATATGTAAGCGTTTACATTTCATGTCAAATATACTTTTTAAAGCATATTTCATATCACATATACTTTTGAAATACATTTCATATCACATATGCTTTTGAAGCACATTTCATATCACACATACTTTTGAAATACATTTCATGTCACATATACTTTTGAAATACATTTCATATCACATATACTTTTGAAGTATTTCATATCACATATAGCATCAAAATGCGTTTCATATACTGTAATCAATATCGAGTTTAGAGTTCATTTTCATTTTAAAGGCATACTCTAAACTTCATTTCATATCATTTGAGACTAGGCTAGATCCCTATCTCTCTATCAATAAAGACATAGTTCACTGTAGCTAGCAGTGAAGAATCATATCATCGTCCCCTGGAAACCACTAGGGCGCTATCTATGGCCATAGACCTCATATCTCTCAGTCCCACTGATCAGGCAAGACTGAGACCTGTCCACGACTATTGTCGGACAAGCTTTTAGGCCTAATGAGTAATCTCCAATTAGGCGGCTTCCACTATGCTTTATTGAATTTAATTCTCTTAGGGTGCCTATAGTCTCATAAAGCAATTCAATCTTTCGTATAAAAATAGTTTAATGTACGTAATGCTTTTCTAAAGATCATTTACATGTATATACGTACATATGTGAAAACTATCATTTCATTCTTTTCAAAGCCATTCAAGCATCCAAAATATTCTTGTAAACATGATAAGAATAAATCATTTCAGTTTTTTTTTTCATGTATAGTAATAAGTCATGCTTGATGGCAATAAAATTCAAGGAAGTGAAATAAGATCATAAAATGACATGCTCATGAATTGCATGAATGTTTATCATTTCATCTCATAATATCTATGAACCTATACCATATCGATTCACTTCCGATCAATGTCTCTCACCTTGGTACTCTATCAAGTCGAATATCATACCTACATTTCATTTCGTTATATTCAATCTCTAGGTATTCAATTCATTCTATAGTAAGATTCAATCCTATACAGGATAATCCTACTTCTACCTTATATAAACGTCTTACCTAAGGCGAGTTTAGTTGAGTGTGTCCCATGTCTAGCTAGACCGTGTCCGTCGTCCTCTTGGCACACTACACATTCACAAGGAATTTCGAGTTAAGAAAGTCTAGCTCAAGTTTTCAATACGCTTATATAAATTTAAACTCCAACATAATATCTATATATTAAAATCTTCAAACCTATTTCTCTCATTTTCCTATGTGTGTGTGTGTGTGAATATATATATATATATTCTTCTTCCCTTTCATTTATTTATTTATTTTTCCTTGTTTCTTATTTGTCTCCAAGATAATAATAATATATATGCACACTTACACATATATATATTCATATATTTAGCATTTATATCATAAATTAAATAAAATTCTCAACTCTATTCTTCTCATCTCCATATATTTACAAATATATATTTTCATATATATTTTTCTTTCTTTTGACTTTTCTTTATTTTCTTCTTTCTTTCTCTTTTATTTCTCTTTCTTTTATTTTTCCTTTTTACCTTGAATTTCCGGCAGCCTGGTGTGGAAATGCTCCCCCTACGGCAGCCCTTGTTTGTCAGCTACAACCACCACGTGAAGCAGCTCCCTCCTTGTGCTCTCTTTCCACACCTTCTCCTCCTTCTCTTAGTCACTAAGCATGTCCCAAACAGCCTCCATGATGCTTGATTTTTCTGCTTCTCCGCCAGTCACCAAATCACAGCCACATGAAGCTTTCGTTCAACCATAGAACAACCTTGAACCCTCCGGAAATAAACCTTGATTTCCAGTCCTCTCTCCTTCCTTATTCTCCTTCTTAAACGTAGCCCCAAAAATCCCAGCTTATACCTCTATTTTCCTTTCTACCCAAAGTCTCCTGTTCCAGCCCCCTTTATCTTGAAATAAAATACCACACACACGAGATCCCTTTGAAAAATCAGTTTCCTGTCCTCAAATGGAGTCACGACACACTACCTTACTCAGCCTTCACCAACACCATTGCTGTCTACCTTTTCTTTTCCCAATCAAGTTCGGTTTCCAGCAAGCATTTCCAGTCGTCTCCTTCTTTTGGCCTTTCCTTCAAGCTCGAAAATACCACCTTAATGATGTTCCTAAACTCACACAAAAACAAAAAATGCCATCTTGCTGCTGCGATTCTGTCTTCATTTTTTTTTGTGCTGTCGTTCTTCTGTTTCTCTCCACTCAGGTTCGCTCAACACAACAGGGGGGATGGAGTAAAGGAAGACGTATTCAGTTAGTGGCGAAGATGAGTTGATGCGTGAGGTAGAGATCTACAAGGAGAGGTCGTGAGGTTGAGAGAAAATGGGGGGCTTGAGAGTTAATGGTAGTCTATGGAAATAGTAAAGGGAGAGATAGCCGATTGGAGAAAATCGATGGAAGAGAAAAATTTTCAAAGAAGGCAAAAGAGATGTTGAGGTTGCAGTGTGATTCGACAGGTTGGTGGGACTTTTCCCATCAACCCGTAAAATATATATTCTATATATATTTTAAATCATTTCATTTATGCATACTTTTATCTTATTCATTTTATATTATTATTTATCTATTTACATATATATATTTTTAAGATATAATTCTTTTATATCTTATATATACATATATATTCTATACATATATATACTTTATATATTTTCTTGTTCTTACAACTATGATTTGTACCTATATATGTATATTCCCGAATACGTATATGTATATATATATTTCAAATTTCATGCATGTACTTTGCAATGATACATGTGCACGTACACACTTATTTTTGGATATATCTCTATTTACCCAAGGCTTACGTATTTAAATTCCCTGTATACACATACGTTGCATATACTGTATTAGTGTACGATATACGTTCTACTTGAAGGCTTCTTTTCTATGAATATGAACCATAGTAGTTTTATATATTCTAAGCTTTTCCTTGAAGTACATGTTTTTACGACATACACACAAATCACACCTTGAGTACATATATATTTTAAGAAAATCACGGTTCTCACATCCTCCCCACCTTGAAAGATTTGGTCCTCCAAATTGCTACAAGTTCTCCTAGAATAAGTGGGGGTACTTCTCTTTCATTAGACTCTCCAACTCCCATGTAGCTTCTTCTGAGCTGTGGTGTTGCCAAAACACCATTACCAAGGGAATTGTCTTAGACCGCAGTACTTTATCCTTCCTATCCAAAATCCGAAGCGGTCTCTCAACATAACTTAAATCCTTTCTAATCTCTAAAGGTTCATAATCAATCAGATGGGAGGGATCCAGATGATATTTCCTGAGCATAGATACGTGGAAGACATTGTGCACACTCGATAGCTCTGGTGGTAGTGCGAATCGATATGCGACATCACCCACTCTGTCTAGTATCTCAAATGGACCAATGTACCGAGGACTCAACTTCCCTCTTTTACCAAATCTCATTATGCCTTTAGATGGAGAGATCTTCAAAAACACCTTATCTCCCACTTGAAACTCCAAGTGTCTCCTACGATTATTGGCATAACTCTTTTGTCTGCTTTGTGCCGTCTTCAATCGATCACATATCAATCTAACACTTTCTGAAGCCCTCTCTACAAGTTCGGGAGCAAATATCTTCCTTTCACCCACTTCTTCCCAGCCTATCGGGGATCTACACCTACGCCCATACAACGCCTCATACGGTGCCATCCCAATGCTGGAGTGGAAACTATTGTTATATGCAAATTCAGCCATGCCAAATGATCATCCCATGAGCCCTGAAAATCCATAACACACGCTCTCAACATATCCTCAAGGGTTTGAATTGTTCTCTCGGATTGCCCATCAGTTTGAGGATGGAAAGCGGTGCTGAAACTCAATTTAGTTCCTACAGCGTCCTGGAAATGCTCCCAGAAACGAGAAGTAAATCGAGAGTCTCTATTTGACACTATACTCACAGGGACTCCATGTAATCTCACGATCTCTCTAACATACAAATCTACAATGGCACTGAGTGAATCTGCAACTTTCATAGCCAAGAAGTGTGCCGACTTAGTCAATCGATCGACAATCACCCAAATGGCATCATGGTTTCTTCGGGTCCTAGGAAGTCCCATGATAAAGTCCATGGTCTCGTGCTCCCATTTCCAAGTTGGCACAAACAAAGGAGTGAGCAACCATGCCGGCTTCTGATGCTCTACCTTAACTTGTTGGCACACTAAGCACTTAGACACAAAAGTCGCTATGTCTTTCTTCATACCTGACCACCGGTACACTTTGCGTAAGTTTTGGTACATCTTCGTATTACCCGGATGCATCGTGTACTTAGAACTATGTGCCTCTTCCATGATCTGTCTCTTCAAGGCTTTATTGTATGGAACACATATTCTCCCATTGAACCTCAATAAATCATCACTGCTAATCTTGTATTCTGATTCTTGACCCTTTCGTATCAAATCAATAACTTCAATCAACTTCGGGTCCTCACTCTGAGCCTTTTAATCTGTTCTATGATACTAGGCTCTATCCTCAAACTAGCCGTCAGACTTTCACCTGTAGGCTCTAGATTCAGATTCATCTCCGAAAATTGCTCTATCAACTCCCACTCTCTAACCATCATGTAGCTGACCATGCCCATACTCTTTCTACTCAATGCATCAGCCACCTTATTAGCCTTGCTTGGATGGTAGAGAATCTCACAATCATAGTCTTTAAGTAACTCCATCCACCTTCTCTGTCTCATATTCAATTCTTTTTGTGAAAAGAGGTACTTCAGACTCTTGTGATCTGTGTAAATCTGGAACTTTTCTCCATACAAATAATGACGCCATATCTTTAGTGCAAACACCACTGCTGCTAGCTCTAGGTCATGGGTGGGGTAATTCCTCTCATGGTCTTTTAGCTGTCTAGAACCATAAGCCACCACTTTTCCATTTTGCATCAATACGCACCCTAGACCTTGGTGTGAAGCGTCACTATATACAGCAAACCCCCCTAAACCACTAGGAATGGTGAGGATGGGTGCTGTAGTCAATCGGTGTTTCAACTCCAAGAAACTGTGCTCACACGTCTCATTCCATTCAAACTTGACATCCTTGCGAGTGAGACGAGTCAAAGGTCTAGCTAGTTTAGAAAAACCCTCAACAAATCTTCGGTAATATCCCGCGAGTCCCAGAAAACTGCGGATCTCGGTCACTGTCTTGGGCTTCTCCCAATTAATCACAGCCTCTATCTTCGTTGGATCTATTGCCACGCCTTCCTTCGATACCACATGCCCCAGAAAACTAATCTGTTCCAGCCAAAATTCACATTTGCTGAGCTTCGCATAAAGTTCTTTCTCACGGAGGGTCTGAAGAACAATGCGAAGATGGTGCTCGTGCTCCTCTCGAGATCGGGAATACACCAAGATATCATCAATGAACACTATGACAAATTTGTCCAAGAAGGGTTTAAACACTTCATTCATCAAGCCCATGAAGGCTGCAGGGGCATTGGTCAACCCGAATGGCATGACCAAAAACTCGTAGTGGCCATATCTCGTCCTAAAGGCTGTTTTCTGTACATCCTCACCTCTAATCCTCAACTGATGATACCCAGATCTCAAATCAATCTTGGAAAATATCTGAGCACCCTTCAACTGGTCCAATAAATCATCAATTCTAGGTAGTGGATACTTGTTCTTAATCGTCACTTGATTCATTGCCTATAATCGATACACAGTCTTAAGCTGCCATCCTTCTTCTTAACAAACAATACCGGAGCCCCCCAAGGTGACACACTTGGTCTTACGAACCCCTTATCCAACAGCTCTTGCAACTGCTTCTTCAATTCCTCTAACTCGACCAAGGCCATTCGATACGGAGGCTTCGATATTGGTTGAGTGCCTGGGAGTAGCTCTATAGCGAACTCCGTCTCTCTTTCCGGAGGTAGCCCCGGTAGCTCATCCGGAAATACATCAGGGAAGTCTTTAACCACGGATATGTCCGAGAGTTCCAGATGGCTCTTATTGGCATCCTCGACAAAAGCGAGATAGCCTTCACAACAAAGATTCATTTCATGTTAGTACAATATTAAAAGAAAAAGCTTTTCATTTCATCTTATCAAAGTTTAGTACAAACTTTTCAGGTAGGGAGAAGATCACTACTTTCTCGTAGCAGTCTAAACTAGCATGATGGTTAGCTAACCAATCCATGCTTAGTATTACATCAAAATCATACATGTTCAATAATATCAAGTCTGCTACTAAATGTTTATCTCCCACCTTCACTTTACATCCTTTACATATTAAGTCTGTCATTTGAGATTCTTTCAATGGTGTACTAACTTGTAATAATTGGCCTAAGGGTTCAAGCTCTAACTCTAGCTTTCTAGCATATGCAGGTGATATGAATGAATGCGTGGAGCCAGAATCAATAAGTATAAAAGCTTCTGAATCATTAATTAAGAGCTTACCCTTGATGACGGATCCGGAGGCATCAGCAGTCTCTTGGTCCAAAGCAAATACTCGACCCTGTGCCACCGGTTTCTTGCCCTTATCTGTGGGCTTTTGCTTATCTGTGCTCCTCGTCTCAGGTCGTCTCTCAGGAGCCTTGAGTGTGGGATAGTTCCTCAAGCGATGTCCAATCTTGCCACACTTAAAGCAAGCCCCTGTCCATATAACATGGCCTAGTACCATGATCTCTGTTACACCTCGGACAAATCTGAGCTATCTTAGGCTTAAAAGCCTGAGTGTGAGGCGCTCCATACTTCAGCCTCTTATGCTGGGCCCTATTCTGCTCGGGCCTCTTAGTATCGGTCCTCTTACCCTTTCCTTTGTTTCAGCTATCATACTAGCTTTGTGTCTTTTCCAAGTCCTGCTCCACAAATTGAGCCCTCTGGATAGCATCGACATAGGACACGATACGAAGAGCTGAGAGTCTTCCTCGAATCACTGGCCTCAACCCATTGATGAACTTCTTGGCCTTTCTCGCCTCATCATTCACTATATGTGGCTCATAGCGAGACAAGGTGGTGAACCGCGCCACATACTGGTCCACTGTCATGGAACCCTGAACTAAGCTGAGAAACTCTTCTTGTTTCTTCTCACGAGCACTTTTGGGAAAGTAATGACCGTTAAAGGCCTCGAGAAATGCCTCCTACGTAATGGTAGAGTTCCTGCTCTGTAACACAATCTTGGCCGCTCTCCACCAGTGTTCGGCCTCTCCCTCAAACATATAAGCAGCTAAGTTCACCCTATCCTCTGAGCTGCATCCCATAATCTCAAAGGCCTTCTCTATCTTCATCAGCCATGTCTCGGCTACCTCAGTGTCCATTGCCCCCTTAAACACTGGAGGGTTCATCTTCTGGAATTGCTTAAACTGTTCCACATTCTGCCTCACATTAGTAGCTGATGATGTGGGTGCTACTATCTGTGTAGGTGGAGGCAGTGGTGGTGCAGTCTGTGATTGAGGAGTCGGTGACTGCTGACTAAGTGGTGGGGGTGGTGGAGCGGGCTGTACCGGTTCTTGCACGGGCGGAGTCTGTTGTTGATCTTGACTCCTGGCATTTTGCCGCTCTACCAAGGCCACTAACTCGGAGATGGTTTGATCCAAGCGTGCGAACCGAGTGTTCGGACTTGGAGGTGGTGACGGTGGAGGTAATTGAGCTTGCCTCGCACGTGAGGTTCGTCCACGTCCACGTCCCCGTCCTCTCCTCATATCTTTTTATGTATTCAATATTACAACAATGCATTTAGAACAGTTTTCTGCACTTATTGAGTACTATTGAGCACTATACAATCAGGCAACATCAGTACTATGGGATGTAAATTATTCTAACTCTTCGACACTGACATGCACTAGACAATCTCGGCTCTGATACCAATAAATCTGTCACGACCCGAAGGCCGCGACAGTGCCTCTTACTTGTACGGATGCGTAGAATTTAGGGCTAATTTTTTTGATTTCCTATATTTGCTTTGTCTAAGTGCAATGTAGTGAATTTTTTTATTTCGGGACGTTAACTCCCTCGCCTATTTTTATGACTTTGCCCAAGTTATTTTCCTGCATAAAAATCACAAGTAATAATCTAGCTCATGCTTCCCAGAATGACAGTTAATTACATTCTAGCATTCCTATGACCAAATTCATTTCCATATCATAGCATTTCATCTTATGGTTCACATTTTTCCTACTTGGTCACTTATTCATGCTATTTAATCTACAATTCATACTCATGCAAAATCAACATTTCATACTTCATCATTGCTAGTCTAGATGCTATTCTCTATATTATATTACATCCCATCTAAGTACTGAATCAAAAACAGCCTGAATTGATAATGGAGATAAAAGAAGAGTATGTATACCCAATGTTTACAAAAAAAATCTCCTTGGAGAGTTGGGATTATATTTCAGGCCTGGGACTATTCGGAAAGCTCCGAAATACTCCCCCAACTCCGTGCTCAATCTGAAAAATTTAAATAGCGTTTAATGAGCAAGGCTCAGTAAGTCATTTATATAAGTGCAGAGTTAGAATTATACTGTTCTATATGCCATGCATGATGTCATGTGAGGAGAATCCATTATTGATCATTTTCTTATTCATCATGCAGCATTTACATGTATTTTCCAACTCAATCCTATTATGCTTCAACATATCATGAGATGTCTAAGTCTTGAAGTCATAATGTGATCTTGAACATGTAATTATGAATGAAATGGTTACAATCATAAAGTATATACTACATGTTCTTTTCCAACAAGTTTCAAGGCATGTGAAGTATCAATACATTTCATGTGTTCTTTTAAGACATGCTTGAAATATGTAAGCGTTTACATTTCATGTCAAATATACTTTTTAAAGCATATTTCATATCACATATACTTTTGAAATACATTTCATATCACATATGCTTTTGAAGCACATTTCATATCACACATACTTTTGAAATACATTTCATGTCACATATACTTTTGAAATACATTTCATATCACATATACTTTTGAAGTATTTCATATCACATATAGCATCAAAATGCGTTTCATATACTGTAATCAATATCGAGTTTAGAGTTCATTTTCATTTTAAAGGCATACTCTAAACTTCATTTCATATCATTTGAGACTAGGCTAGATCCCTATCTCTCTATCAATAAAGACATAGTTCACTGTAGCTAGCAGTGAAGAATCATATCATCGTCCCTTGGAAACCACTAGGGCGCTATCTATGGCCATAGACCTCATATCTCTCAGTCCCACTGATCAGGCAAGACTGAGACCTGTCCACGACTATTGTCGGACAAGCTTTTAGGCCTAATGAGTAATCTCCAATTAGGCGGCTTCCACTATGCTTTATTGAATTTAATTCTCTTAGGGTGCCTATAGTCTCATAAAGCAATTCAATCTTTCGTATAAAAATAGTTTAATGTACGTAATGCTTTTCTAAAGATCATTTACATGTATATACGTACATATGTGAAAACTATCATTTCATTCTTTTCAAAGCCATTCAAGCATCCAAAATATTCTTGTAAGCATGATAAGAATAAATCATTTCAGTTTTTTTTTTCATGTATAGTAATAAGTCATGCTTGATGGCAATAAAATTCAAGGAAGTGAAATAAGATCATAAAATGACATGCTCATGAATTGCATGAATGTTTATCATTTCATCTCATAATATCTATGAACCTATACCATATCGATTCACTTCCGATCAATGTCTCTCACCTTGGTACTCTATCAAGTCGAATATCATACCTACATTTCATTTCGTTATATTCAATCTCTAGGTATTCAATTCATTCTATAGTAAGATTCAATCCTATACAGGATAATCCTACTTCTACCTTATATAAACGTCTTACCTAAGGCGAGTTTAGTTGAGTGTGTCCCATGTCCAGCTAGACCGTGTCCGTCGTCCTCTTGGCACACTACACATTCACAAGGAATTTCGAGTTAAGAAAGTCTAGCTCAAGTTTTCAATGCGCTTATATAAATTTAAACTCCAACATAATATCTATATATTAAAATCTTCAAACCTATTTCTCTCATTTTCCTATGTGTGTGTGTGTGTATATTATATATATATATATTCTTCTTCCCTTTCATTTATTTATTTATTTTTCCTTGTTTCTTATTTGTCTCCAAGATAATAATAATATATATGCACACTTACACATATATATATTCATATATTTAGCATTTATATCATAAATTAAATAAAATTCTCAACTCTATTCTTCTCATCTCCATATATTTACAAATATATATTTTCATATATATTTTTCTTTCTTTTGACTTTTCTTTATTTTCTTCTTTCTTTCTCTTTTATTTCTCTTTCTTTTATTTTTCCTTTTTACCTTGAATTTTCGGCAGCCTGGTGTGGAAATGCTCCCCCTACGGCAGCCCTTGTTTGTCAGCTACAACCACCACGTGAAGCAGCTCCCTCCTTGTGCTCTCTTTCCACACCTTCTCCTCCTTCTCTTAGTCACTAAGCATGTCCCAAACAGCCTCCATGATGCTTGATTTTTCTGCTTCTCCGCCAGTCACCAAATCACAGCCACATGAAGCTTTCGTTCAACCCTAGAACAACCTTGAACCCTCAGGAAATAAACCTTGATTTCCAGCCCTCTCTCCTTCCTTATTCTCCTTCTTAAACGTAGCCCCAAAAATCCCAGCTTATACCTCTGTTTTCCTTTCTACCCAAAGTCTCCTATTCCAGCCCCCTTTATCTTGAAATAAAATACCACACACACGAGATCCCTTTGAAAAATCAGTTTCCTGTCCTCAAATGGAGTCACGACACACTACCTTACTCAGCCTTCACCAACACCATTGCTGTCTCCCTTTTCTTTTCCCAATCAAGTTCGGTTTCCAACAAGCATTTCCAGTCGTCTCCTTCTTTTGGCCTTTCCTTCAAGCTCGAAAATACCACCTTAATGATGTTCCTAAACTCACACAAAAACAAAAAATGCCATCTTGCTGCTGCGATTCTGTCTTCATTTTTTTTTGTGCTGTCGTTCTTCTGTTTCTCTCCACTCAGGTTCGCTCAACACAACAGGGGGGATGGAGTAAAGGAAGACGTATTCAGTTAGTGGCGAAGATGAGTTGATGCGTGAGGTAGAGATCTACAAGGAGAGGTCGTGAGGTTGAGAGAAAATGGGGGGCTTGAGAGTTAATGGTAGTCTATGGAAACAGTAAAGGGAGAGATAGCCGGCTGGAGAAAATCGATGGAAGAGAAAAATTTTCAAAGAAGGCAAAAGAGATGTTGAGGTTGCAGTGTGATTCGACAGGTTGGTGGGACTTTTCCCATCAACCCGTAAAATATATATTCTATATATATTTTAAATCATTTCATTTATACAGACTTTTATCTTATTCATTTTATATTATTATTTATCTATTTACATATATATATTTTTAAGATATAATTCTTTTATATCTTATATATACATATATATTCTATACATATATATACTTTATATATTTTCTTGTTCTTACAACTATGATTTGTACCTATATATGTATATTCCCGAATACGTATATGTATATATATATTTCAAATTTCATGCATGTACTTTGCAATGATACATGTGCACGTACACACTTATTTTTGGATATATCTCTATTTACCCAAGGCTTACGTATTTAAATTCCCTGTATACACATACGTTGCATATACTGTATTAGTGTACGATATACGTTCTACTTGAAGGCTTCTTTTCTATGAATATGAACCATAGTAGTTTTATATATTCTAAGCTTTTCCTTGAAGTACATGTTTTTACGACATACACACAAATCACACCTTGAGTACATATATATTTTAAGAAAATCACGGTTCTCACAACTTCACTCCTCTCCAATAATTTAACAAAAATAAAATTAACTTTTTAGCTTTTCCAAAAGACTCTAAATTTTCAATCAAGTTCTAAATGTGTTTTTCTTCTTTTCTCTTTGGTAAAAGAGAGCCCGAAGTCTGTGAAGGGGAGAGTAATTTTTGTAACTTATTATAATTTCTTATTTATATATAATTTTTCATCTTACTCTATATCTTTATGTCAGGTTATTTTGTAATATTTTTCAACCAAAAAAAAATTGAATGGAAGCACTTTATAAGAAGTTAAAAAAAGCATAAGTTTTAATTTCAGACTTTGAACTCAACTTCAGTCTTTTAAAAAAATATATCTATTTTTCTTGTTTAAATAAAAAATATATTGTCAAAAAATTTTGATTTTTTTATTTCAATTTTTTAAATTGTTCAAAAAATTAAGATAGTTTCCATAATTCATTCAAAAATTGTATAATTGGTAATTATTGTTATTATTAATTTAAAAGTTTTGATATTCTTCAAAGTTTAATGTAACATCCGGAATTAGAAAATTTTGAACTAAATTTTTCTTTTTCACTTCTATCTTTCTCATTCAATTAATCGGTATCATTGGGTTTGCATTCTGTGTCAGTGTAAGTTGACTGTACAATTTCCATCTCGGTTAAACCTTTATACTATTAAATTATTTAAACTGTAATTAATAATTAAGAAATCAAAATAAAATCTATTAAATAATATCTATAAATCTAAGAGTAATTTACATATCACTATTTCAAATACTTTCCTAAATTTCACAATTACAATATCTACATCCCATCACAACAACATCTGCTGTGCATTTATAAGTCTGAATATAAATATAAAACTTTACAAGTACCTGGTTACTGGGTACTTTGAACTTCTAGTACTTCTCTTCCACTATTCTATCACAGCGGATGGTACGTATATTGGTGAGTTATTTGGGATGGTGAGTGAGGGGGTGAGCTTTGGGAAAGCTCAGTAAGAAACATATATAAAAGTGCACACTATATGTAGTTGAATAAAATAACTTATTTTATTAAACAATATAATCCTTTAATCAAATAATGTAGTACTTTTCAAAATCATGAGAAATGATAAGTAAGGAAATTCCTTTAAAATCATTCAAATGCAATAAATGCATTTTGTATTTCAATTAATGCTGCAAAATAATTTTCGTAAAATCATAAAAATGTGATATATGCACTTATATCGATCAAACATATACTTAAAAACTCATATCACTTCTTTCATAACTTTTCAGTCAAATCATGTACTATTCTAGTAAATCAAATCATTCAGTAAATCAATCACCTATCAAATATCATATATTGATAGAAAACAATCTCCTAGAGATTCATGCACAATCCTATATCCCCGTTGGGACCTCGTAACAATAGCCACTGTCAATCACTCACAGTTCGCACACTCACAGTTCGCACTGGTCAGGTGCTCACTATGTAAACCTGTGGGGTTTGACCGTAACTCCCACAGTCATATCATGTAAGGGAAGGTCTGGGACGTCTCCCAGCCTAATCATCATTATCTCGTATGCACGATCATCAGGGAGACTTTAATCTCATAAAATCATTTCATATGCTCATAAATTATTTCGTATAACTCGATTCATTTAATTCATCTCATGAAATTCAATTGATGTAAAACATTTTATATAATTCCAAATCATGTAAAGAATTTCATATAAAACAATTCATGTAACTCATTTCATTTGAATTCAATTTCGTGTAAATTATTTCATGTAATTCAAATCGTGTAAATCATTTTCTGTAGTTTAAATCATGTAAATCATTTCATGAAATATCATCAGGGAGACATCATTTCATAAAATCATTCCATATAAATCATCTCGTTTAAATCATTTCATGTAAATCAATTCATATAAAGCATTTCTCGTAAAATCAATCCATGTAAATCATTCATATGCAACTTTCATATATGTCTCTTACCTCTATTTCCGTGCAATGTCCAAAATCCGATAATGTTCTTTACGTTTCTTTTAATTCCCGAGCTTGACACTGCACAATAATTCTGAATTATATTCAGAATTCTATATAGTGACTTTAATAAATATTCCGTAGTTCTCTATTTTCTATTTATCATTTCCGAAAATTAATTTATTTTATTTCCTATCAAATACCAAAATATAATGTCAATTTTATCCTATTCTTTCCATGTTATTAATAATTTCAACTTATATTTAAAATCCCATGAATAATTATAATAAATATTCTATAATTTTCCAACTTTCCTATTTATAAATTTCAAGAATTCAGTTATTTAATTTCCTAGCTATATTTAAATTGAAATCTTTTCTTATTAATTACTACAATATGGTTATACTGAAATTTACAATCTTTTTACTGATTCAATTTTATTTACAATCAATCTTTATTCATTACTAATATTAATTTCATTAATTACTTATATCCCAATTACTTTCATTTTATTAATTCCCAAAACCAAATTATTTTATTTTCTTACCAATCACTATAATATAATGGCTATTAACTTTCATTCTCTTCCAAATTCAATTTCACCTATAATTTTATTAATCCAAATTCATTATCTCAAATCACTAAATTTTGCATAGAACTTTATTCTGACACTTGACCAACATGAATTTTACTTATATTTTTCAATTCCAATTTCACAATTAAACTTTATGCATTGTTTATTTTAATTCCATGATATTAAATTTCACTCTAACATTTATTTTCTCCGTTACATTACATTTGTCTTATTTCTAATCCAATTTTCCAATTTATCTTTATTCAATTTATATAACATTCATGCTTAGTGACGAGGAGGAGGCCTTGAGACTTTGAGGTCTCAAGTTCAAGTCTCACTAAGTGTGAATTTGAGTTAGTCTAGTTATTTACTAGTTTGTTTAGTTTGTTATAGTTATTTACTAGTTTATCTAGTTTGAGTAATGTGATTTTCATAGTTATCTGTTCATGGAATGTAATATGCTGATTGTGATTGTAACTTATAATGAAAATGTACTACTCAAAAAAATTTATATAACATTCCTACTATCATTTAATATCAAAATTATCTAAATATCATCACTAAAAGTATTAGCCAAATACATACATATATATATATATATATATATATATATATCCCAACCTTAATCTTTTTCCAAATCTTGTTTTACAACTAATCTTAATTTATCATTACATATATTTTACAATTTCCATTTATTAAAGTACATTAGCATTTTATTTATTTATTTTTTTCTGTTTTTCTTTTCTTTTTCTGGTTTTCCCTTCCTCAGTCGACAGCTTTACATTTTCTTTCCAAACCGTGAGCCTCCATCAGTCCAATTTTCATGAATTTCAATCTTCATTCAATCCTATCTTGCAACCATCTCATACTCATTTAGAAATTACATCAAACATATTCAAAACATCAAAGCATCATCACCATCTTGCTACTCTGTCTTGACCGAATATCACCATCCATCGTACCACTTCTGTATTTTGCAAGATTATCACCCAATTCAAGCTTTCGACAGATTGTAGTCATCATTTCTATTAATTTCCTACTAAACATACAGTAAAACCCACAAAATTTCTTCATTCCCATTCGTGGCCGAATCCTACAAATTTCACTACATTTTTCTTCAATCCAAGGTATCAATCATGTTCCCATGAATAAACAAATCAAGAGCTTTAACCAGAATTGAAAGGATCTTCACCATAGCTTACCTGTTTCCAGTCGAACAAACAGTCCCAAACCCATGCTGTTTGCCTTCACGTCAGCCACTCCAATGTTGGGCTTAAAGTGTTCTTGAAATAAAGCACAAGTTTAGTGAAGTTGGTTGCATAAATTGATGAGGAAAATGAAGTTCTTTTCAAGGCCAACGTGAAGATCCTTCGAGAAATTTCTGGACAGAACGTAAAACAGGGTAGTGGGGTGAGTCGGTGATGGCTGGGTAGAAGAAGGCTGTTTTAAGCTTTATTTAGCCCAGCCAATGACACCTTGTCCCATGTATGTTAATCAATTTTCTCTGCATAGCAGACCCATTGCTCAACTCGTGCAGCAAGCTTACACGAGAAGCTTGCTGCAATTTCTCTTCTTTTTTTTTTATTTATCTTATTTATAAATACATAATATCAATATATCATGGATCTATTTTCTATTAACAACTACAAATATATATATATATATATATATATATATATATATATACACACACACACACACACACACTTATTTATATATATATATATATATATATATATATATATTCTCAACATATACTCTATATATATATATACATATATATTTGTATACATTTAAAATTTATATTTTACAATATAATTATTGTATATTAAAAACATATTTAAATATAATTTACATATTATATATATAATCCTTAAAACATATATTTATCCATTTTGTTACTTATTATTATATATATTTATTGCTCATATCTATATTTTCCATTTGATTGGTTCTCAAAATTAATTTATTTTATTTTCTATTAATTATCACAATATACTCCAATTAAATCCTATTCTCTTTTCTTAATTACTCCATCAATATTATGAAGTTATTTAATTTTGATTAATTAACCATTCTTGAATTTCATTTTTGAATTTATTTCTTGTTTTCAAAAGCACGCTCAAACGGGGTGATTTTTAGATGCCGATTCTTGCTATGTTTATATTTCATTTCACTATCAACATTCTAGGGTCTCACTCTGATCTGGATAGAGAAAGTCTTGGTGAGACCCTCACCGAGTACCTCTCTGAATCTTATCGAACGAACCGTTTATTAAATATTTTAATAATTAATATTTTCTTTTTAAATTCTTACGCTCTGTAATTATATTAAATATGCGAAAATTGGGGTCCTCACATTTAATGTTGATTTTATAATTTTATGAGTCTTCATGTGTGTGCCTGTGTCTATCTATGTAGTGTGTGTTGGTAGAATATATTTTATGAAAAAATAATACAAAATATAATATAAGTTGGCTACATTAAAGTCAAATGTCAAGATCTGCCATTAATATATATATATATATATAAAACAGTCTGCTCTTAAGATGTCACGACCCGTGACCACATTTTTACCCTTCTTATACACAACTTAACCGGTTGGGCTGTCTGCGATACTTCACTTGTACTGACTGTTAATAAATTTTACATAATATTGTTTATATTATACACATCCCCTATCGTAACAAATCAGATAAGTAGTACTGTTGACGTGTCTAAATACAGAGAATAAATAATCATACCTCAAATAATCAGTCGGTCTGACACATTGTTCTTCGTGTACAGCCAGGATCCACAATCCACTGATTTCACATTCATCAAAACCTGAGATGTTGAAAATTAAGGGGTGAGCAAAACCACGGCTCAGTAAGAGAATTATATGCCTCACTTGATACTCAGCTTCCTATATGCTGAAAATCTTTTTCATTTTTCCTATGGGCTCTAGGCTCGCATGTAGGAAAGATACTACAGTCGGCTAGGGATCCGAATGGAGTAAGGTAGGTATTTTAGAATACCATACTTGTTACGGAACCTAGAAGCAACTGTAGAGAAAAATTTTTTTTTCTTTTGTTTTGAATTAATAAATCCTTTTCCTTTTTCATCTTTCATAACCTTTTTCATATTCCTTTCAAAATAATGCTTCTACGAAATAAAGCCTTTAAATAGAATAATTAATATCCGTATATTCCTTGAAAAGAATATTAGTTAAATCATCATCTTATTTCTTTAAAACTTATTTCATGTTTTAATGTACTCTCTTAATTAGTTCTGTCCGTTAAAAAGCAGAATAAGCTATTAAAATCTATTTCATTCTTTGACATTTGTCGAATTCACGAATCACACTCACTTACTTATCGTCATAATATCCTACGATTTCTCATACTAACATCGGAACACGTGTAGCACTTAGTTCCCGAAGGACTTTAGAGGTGGCTCCCACGGTTCAATCATCGAGTCTCTGCTCGGTATGGCCTGTACTGAAACATCGGAACACGTGTAGCACTTAGTTCCCGAAGGACTCTAGAGGTGGCTCCCACGGTTCAATCATCGAGTCTCTGCTCGGTATGGCCTGTACTGAAACATCGGAACACGTGTAGCACTTAGTTCCCGAAGGACTCTAGAGGTGGCTCCCACGGTTCAATCATCGAGTCTATGCTCGGTATGGCCTGTACTGAAATATCGGAACACGTGTAGCACTTAGTTCCCGAAGGACTCTAGAGGTGGCTCCCACGGTTCAATCATCGAGTCTCTGCTCGGTATGGCCTGTACTGAAATATCGGAACACGTGTAGCACTTAGTTCCCGAAGGACTCTAGAGGTGGCTCCCACGGTTCAATCATCGAGTCTCTGCTCGGTATGGCCTGTACTGAAATATCGGAACACGTGTAGCACTTAGTTCCCGAAGGACTCTAGAGGTGGCTCCCACGGTTCAATCATCGAGTCTCTGCTCGGTATGGCCTTTTCCGTTTGACATATTCCATGTCATGTAAAATATTTCCCTTTTTAACATGTCACCTATCATTTATGGATTTTAATATAGACGTTAATCTTGTCGTACTATAAACCCTGGATGGTAAAGGACTAAACCGGTCAAATCTATGACCATAATCTATATTGTCCTCGGTGGATCACGGATCAGGTGTCGACCGGGACTAAACATGTCACATATCATGTATCAGCATGATAAGAATACCAACCAGTCTCAAAACCGTATTTTTCATCGGAAAATACACCTTTATGGAATTTATACAATTATATAATTCCATGATTTAAAACCATAAGGGTTATAATCCTTTAGTGAATATTGATAAAAATATCCATAAAATATTTACTATATTTCACTTCATCTTTCGTCTCGTAATTCGTGTAATTTATCTATTTCGAGAATTTTCGGTGATTTCATTATTACCATTCTCGAATACATGAATATTCTAAAGTTCCATCTCATTATATTCATATTTTATGAAATTTAGAAATTTCCTCATGTCTCGTGATTTACTATCGAAATTCGGAAATAAATCATTTAATATGATTTTATAAAGTTTTTCTAAAATTTTCGGCAGCATAACGACTGCCGATTCACTAACCTCCTGCACGGAAAATACAGTTTAAAATCTTTCAGCCAGTACTTCTTCTCAAATTATTTTCAGCAATTCATGCATCATAATAATTTTCATAAAATAATTGCATAAAATATTTTAAATTAAATTATGCAGACTGAGTATCCTTACAGTGCTGCACATGCATCCCTTACCTTTTTCCGGGTAGGCGACTTCCGCTTATCGATCGCGCCCGCGCTCCATTTCTCCCGATTCCTTATCTCGATTGCTGAAAATAATTTCTGGAATTAAAATTCTAATTTTTAGAATTTTTCATAATTTATTTAATTTTTTCTGAAATTAAATTCTCGGGAAATTTCTTACCGAATTTGTAAAATCCCGGGTTGTCGAATTTTCGGGAATTTTTCGAATTCCCGAAATTTTCCTTTTTCCTCTTTTTCTTCCTTTTTCTTCCTTTTTCCTCTTTTTCTTTTCTTTCTTTCTTTTCTTTTTCTTTTTCTTTTTTTTTTTCTTCTCTTTTTCTTTTCTTTTCTTTTCTTTTCTTTTTCTTTTTCTTCCTTTTTCCTCTTTTTCTTTTTTCATTTTCGGGAACCCGATTCTGGTTTGTTGTTTTCCTTTTATTTTCTTTCCTTTTTGGTTTATTTGGTTTCCCTTTTTAGTATATTTAGTATACTATATTTTATACACTTAATATAATAATACATATATGTCATGTATTTATATTATATATTTAATACACATAATATTATTATTATCATATATGTATATAATATAGTATTATATATATTACATATAAAGTATATATTTTGTGTATTAAAATTATAGATCTAGCATGGATATATAAGTATATATTTATATACTTAAAATAATTAATCTTTACATATATATCTATATATATATGTTATAATATAATATGTTTTGTATTTAAAATATATATTTTTCAAACTTTAATGTAAATCAAATATAAACATTTCTCAAATATATATGTATATATATATACCTATATATACATAAAAGATTATACTTAAATACATATGTATTATGTAACTTCATGAACTAGTGTATATATATATATATATATATATATATATATATATATATTCATATATACAAACATGTAATTATTAATATACTATATAGTATTTACATACATATGTATTTGTATAAAAACATGTGTAAATATATTTATATAATTGAATTATATATAAATATATAATATACGCATTTTTATTTATAAATTTTGGATTTCCATTAATCCAATTTAAATTCCTCCTTTTCATACTTTCAATAACTCCGACTTTATTATTATTATTATTTATTTATTTTCATTTAATTTCCTCACTTTTCTTAATTTCGGGAATTTCAACTATATTCCCATCTCGTAAATAAATTTTATTTATTTACTTTAATTTATTTATTTCCTCTTATCTATTTTCTTTAATATTTATTTTCAATATTTATTATTTCCAATAATTGAAAAATTTACGGTTATCACATAAGATATGTCTTAATGTCAAATTGTATTCGTGTCGTCATGGCTTATTCAACTATTTGCCTGATTTACTATTTTCAGATTGTTATTCTATATATATATATATATATATATATATATATATATATATATATATATATATATATATTTATATATATATATATATATAGACACACACCATGTGTAACTTAAGTCGGAATTTAATATTAACTTCTTTATTGTTCAATCTATTAAATCATACACAACATGTTTTGAAAATTATTTTTAAACTAAATGATTGTTGATAAGAATTGAAGGTGGCATTATTACATATGAAATATTTTGATACATTGTCGCCTCATTTTTAAGATATCATAAACGGCTTTAAACAAGATAACACATACTCTTAAAGTGTATTAAAAACAAAAAAATAATTAAAGAAATAAACATGTGACAGTCTCTTAATCTCATTTATGACATTAAAAAGTTTTTAGTGCCAGCATATCAAATATAAACTCTTATTATATGGCTACAATTAAAATGGCTACAACTATGTCTTAAAAAAATATGAAATATTTAGTATACTGGCAAATATGTTTGGTAATTAAAATTTGGTAAGGAATTAGGGATTGACTTACCTGCTTTGTTGTATTTTAATTTCCTTAATAATTGACTTAATTTTTTTTAATATATAATTTAATCTTTAAAGCTATATTGCTTAAATTATTTAGTTCTCATTTTGTTAGAAATTAGTATGAAAAACAATTGATATTCATATATGATTAATCAAATGATATCACATTCCATTGGTTTCTTTTTTAATTTTTATTTGACTATTCGCTGTTGATCAGAATTATAGCAATTTTACCTTTGTAGAAGATAATTAGAATAACAACTTTGGTGTTCTGTTTATGAAATTTCTTATCTTTGCTTTGCTAATTCTATTTTTCTTCAAATATTTTACATGTGCACAGGAGAGAAAAAAATTATAGCATGTGTTAACCTTTGATAATTAGAGTAACATCTAATATAAATTAAATTCATATGACTGTAACATAGTTTTATTATAACTCGTTTCAACGGAAACATGCATCAACTACCAATTAAACTTTTTCTTCCAATCTTTATAATCATTGCTAAAATAAATCCCACCTTCTGTTGCTTTCCAAAAGCAATTCCCAGTCGCTCTGCAGTTGACAGTTTCAACATTGACCTTGAAAACACTCATATTCAGCAAATACTTTGATCCCCAGTTAAAGTTACAACGAAAATAAGTGTACCTAAAAAAGTTCACGATGAACTCGAATCGAAATTCTTGGTTCTTCCACAGAGTGTGTTGTCCGAGATCGTCGTCTTCAGAATGACAATGAATGACCAATGGCTTATCATTGTTTGCAAAGCCATTTACAATATGCACCTTGAATCTGACACGAAAAATGACAGCATCTATTGACTTTGTAGCAGAAACCGATGTTTGGAAAATGCAACTTGCAAGGAAAAGCATGCAAAGGAAAGGAGTTATTAGAGTATTATAAGACATGCTTGCTTCCCTTGATATTGATATTAGTTTAATTGAAGTTTACTAATTGTCTTTTTGTGCGTGTGAGAGAGGGAGAGTGAGCTAAATGCTTTATAGTAAACCAGAATGAAAAGGAACAATTTATGGACTCAGATATGAAGACAAAAAATCTTTATATGGTAAGCCATATGTATAGTAGTTGGCAAATTAAAGGCCATATAAACTCTTTATTCTATTAATAATATGGACTCTCTGTCTTATTGAATGCTTATTTGTAATTAATTTTTTCTTTTTTAGATGTAATTTTGTTTTTATTTGTTTGCTTGATAAGCCAGAAGAATACTAGTTGGCAAATTAAGAGATATATAACTCCTTATTCTAATTCATAAATTCAAATTAGAACTTTTAATTTAAAAAGATTAAAATTATATTAATATTTCGTTGAATGAAAATATCGATTTATGGATAAAAACAAACCTGGCATCTCTAAACACAATACGAAAATGATACGAATAAGAGACACGATGGTAATACGGATTAAAATTAACTAAAAATTTATATATGAATATGGTAAAAACTAAAAAAAGATTTTGTATTTTCCATGTCGATGTGAAATTTTTGTGTTTTACACGACATAAACACGATTTTATACGACATGAAAACAAATTATAAACATGAATTATCAGATTTGGATAAAAGCAAACTTGACTTTTCAAAACTTACACTTTTTTTGGTAATTAGTATACTATACATTTCCATGCCACTATTATCTAAAAATCTTACGAAAATTTAAACAAGTGTATTGCTAGCCAAATGTATATTATGTGTTCTTTTTCTTGAGTAGTATATTTTCATTAGACGTTACAATTACAATTAGCATATTACGTTTCATTAATAGTTAACTATAAAAATTACATTAATCAAGTTAGGTAAACTAGTAAATAACATAACAAACAAAACTAACTAGTAAATAACTAGACTAACTTAAACTCACACTTGGTGAAACTTGAACTTGAAATCTCCTCTTTGCCACTAAACCAAGGTTTCATCGACTATATTATGTGTTCTTTATTTTGTTAATTTACTAAAAAAAATAATATAAAAAATGCTATTTACATGCACAACTCAGAAAAAAATAGTGAGAAGATTAAAATGAAAAAAGAGAAAAATTCTTAAGAAGAAAATTTAAAATGAAAAAAGTTAAAATACTCAAAATAGTGAGCTCTCAAATCAATTTAAGTAATTTGACGTGTGTTTATTAAATTAATTATATGAATTAATAAGATAATTTTACTTAAAAATAAAAAAGATAGATTTACATGTAATTTCAATGGACTTTACATTGATTATTATAACTATTTAGGTTTAACTATGAAAATGAAAATAGATACCATAATAATATATTATATATATATATATATATATATATATATATATATATATATATCTCGTATCATTTTTGCTTATAGGGATGCTTATGCTATAGTCTGAAATAATGACATGTAAGTAATTTTTTGATCAAACAATAGCTTTTTAAAAACTGTTTCATCCACAGTTTATGGTTCACGTTTTTGTTAGTTTCATAATTTTTTCTCCCTCACCCTCACGTTTGTGTCTCCCTCTCACACACAAATACTAATATTATTTTTTTTAAATTGATTAACAATTTTTTATACCTCACTTCTTCCGTTCCCTTCTTTCATTAATTTTCCTATTTTTCTCTCCCTCTCACACACAAATAGTAATAATTTTTATACCTCTCTTTCCTTCTTTTGTTAGTTTTCCTATCTTTCTTTCCCTCACCCTTAGGTTTCTGTCTCCTTCTCTCACACAAACACTAATATTATTTTTTAAATTAATTAACAATTTTTTATACTTCTCTTTCTATGTTCCTTTCTCCTTCTCACACACAAATACTAATATTTTTAAAATTAATTAACAGTTTTTTATACTCGTCTATCTTTCTCACATCATACACTTAAATACTGTTTGATAAACTAAAAAATTAAGTGTTAAAAAATTAAGTACCGAATATAAATATATTGTTTGATAACAATAAATGTTGAATTTTGAAATTTTGTCATTTTACATTTTACCCTTATCATATATTATATATATATATATATATATATATATATATATATATATGAAAGAGCCACTTATACAGATATAAAACTAAAAAATTTTACACACTTTTTTAACTTTTAGATCAAAATTAAAGGATGGCTTAGATTAAAACCCACTCTTTTAGAACTTCCGTTTATTCTTTCACGTTTTCTTTCTACCGTTTCTATTTCCCTCTCACCTTGCCTTTTCTGTTTCTGATTGTCTCTTCCTCTCTAACACTGCCCTCTCTCTATTTGATCGTCTCTCTCTCCCTCGCTCACACTGTCCTCTCTATATATGATCGTCTCTCTTTGTATCTGATCAAAAACATTAGTGTCCTGGTATGGATGATAAAATCTGCAATTAATTTACGGTATCTCTTGGTTACTTAAATCAGCAAACTTGTTCAACCCAAGCTTGTACGAGCTGTTCTTGGAGTTATGTTCATTAATGAATCTCAAGTTATCCTTAAAGATCTTGAATCTCGCCTTTGCCTCTCCGACGCCGTTGTATGCTTTGCCATGTTTCAGGACCCAAGATTTGTACAAGCTCGTTCTATAATTGAAGAAACAAATTAGACACCAACGCTTTATTCGAATGTGTACAATCGAAGACTTCACTTTCAATTTGAGTCAATTTCCCAAACTAATTGAATGAGGGAAGTTCTAAAAGAGTGGGTTTTAATCTAAACCGTCGCTTAATTTTGATCTAAAGGTTAAAAAAGTGTGTAAAACATTTTAATTTTACACCTATGTAAGTGGATTTTTCCTCATATATATTATATTTCTAAAAAAGCTATTGACACGTGTCAAATAAGCCAAAAACAGTTGAACAAATTTAGACTTCCATTTTCTGCTTTTGGCATTGAATAAAAAAAAGAAAGCGTTGTATACGTTGAGAGCATTAACTGATTTAACAAATATATATGCGTTAATCTTGAAGATAAACCAGTACTAAATTTAAAATTTTAAGCATTAACTGATTATCTATTCAAATATTTTACATTCAAATTTTTATCAAATTATCTATTTTAAATAAGGTAACATTTTCGGATATTTGTTATTCAAATCTTAAACATTATCCTATCAAATTATCTACACATATCAAGCAAACTCATTAATCTTCAACAACTTTAACTAAATTAAAATTCTACAAACAAAAAATTAAATGAATTTAATAAATTTAATAAAATAAATAATAAATTAAACATTCTAGACTCTTTATTATCTATTTAGTTTAAATAAAATTTTACCTAAGCCTATGTTTGGATTGAGGGTGAGGAAGGGAAAGGAAAGGAAAGTAAAGTAAAACAAAGGAAGGTTGTAAACCTTTCTTTTGTTTTGGAAGATTTTTTAGCTAGGGAAAGGAAAGAGAGGGGGAGTGAGCACCCCTTGCTTTCCCTTGAGTTACTCAGTTTTTTTAAAACCCAAATTTGGGATAAAGGGGAAGGAAAGGAAACTTGAAAAAAGTTTTAACATGTAGAATATCAAATTTAACCTTATTATCTTATAAAATTTAAAACAAAAAGGGTTATAATTGGAAAAAAAGTATTACAATAAATCATTTCCTTTCTTTTCCATTGTTTAACCAAACAAGGATTGTTAGGATTACTTTACTTTCCTTTCCTTTATTAATTTTAGCTATCCAAACAAGGGGTACATGTACCCTTTCTTTTCCTCTCCTTTCCTCTAGTTTACATTCATTTCTTTTCCATTCTTTTCTTTTACTAATGTTTATCCAAACATAGTGTAAAAGAATCATCCGAATGGAATGAAAACCACATTCTAATAACTACTCTATCTGCTCTAAACATGATTTATCCACGTTCTAATAACTCTCTGCAATCCACTTTCCGAAGCAATTCAACCATCAACATCCATTTGCTCTAGTTTTGTTGGCCCTTCATTTGCCAACAAAGTCACCATTTTCTTCCTGACATCCATCTGCTCCAGTTTCGTTACCCCTTTATTTGCAAACAGTCACCATTTTCCTCCCGACATCCTTTTTTCTCCAGTTTCAGATTCTACAGTGAAGCCAAAGAAAAAAGAGAAGAAAATTAAGAGAAAAAAAAGGAAAGACAGTACGTGGAAGTTGGCATCGCGACAATTTCGCATGCTTCTTCCCAACTGTTAGTTTGGTTAACATCGTTATATAGACAGGAGTTCTTGTGCCTGCATGTTTTACGCGTCTTAGCATTTGTTTTGGTCTTTGAAGAAGGAAGAAGAAATAAGAGTTGTTGGAAACGCAGTAACATAAAAAACTGGTCTTTATTTTGAATTAAAGTATGAAAATATGTTCTTATAACTTGATTTGACATTTTTTCAATATACATTTCATATCATACTAACCTCAACTATCTTATTTACACAAATTTGCCTCAAAAAAGCATCATAACAAATCGGTTCAAAAAAGCACCAACAACCCTTCATTCGCAAATCAGTATTATAATAAATCTTTATATATTACATTTAATGTAATATAATTAATCTGCATTATTTTTTTCTTGGCTACAAAATTATCTACATTATTAACAGTTTCAGGCTTACAACAATCAAAACAAAGCATCACAGAACTTCATTATCAATGAAGTATTAATATGTTCTTTTATAATATCACCCTGGAATAAAATCTGTTACTCCGCCATTCTAACAAATCTTTAGATGAAGGCAGTGGTTTTGTCGCCACAATACAAGAGGGTTAGTGCATTTATTATTACATCTATATTTAGATTAGCTTAGATCATCAAATATAGCCACAATATTAATTAACAAGTGATTTCAATTGAAACATATTACAGGAATGTAAATAATGTTGATTAAATTATTTGTGAAAATAACAGTTCCATCAAAAAAAAAAAAATTTAGGCCAAGATAACCATTAAAGCACTGTTTATACCGTTACCACAATATCTATAAATGAACTGTCATTTATAAAATATATAGTGTCACATCCCATAATGTACAGTATTTACCACATTTACACGTGCACAGTGACGGTTGGGCTATCTGTGATGTCTTTACTCCATACTTATTAAAACAGTAATCATTATTGTAATGAAATTTGTAACATCCCGAATCTACAGTAAATCACATATTTTACTCTTATTCACACATTTTTACCAGTTGGGCTGTCTGTGATGCTTAACACTCTATTAACCCTTTAAGAAATAAATGATACTTTCATTTCAGTACCAAAATAGAACTATGAATACCTCATAATTTTTGAGATAACCTACATTCCCTTTTTAATCAAAGTAGTACTGTACAATTTTACTGAATATATAAAAGAATATAATCTACCTTCAATATCGTATATCTGCTGACTCCAGCAGCTGATAACTCTGGAAGGTAACCTTTTAATTCAAATCAATAACCTGTGGAGTGAAAATAAGGGGGTGAGCGACAACGTGCTCAGTAAAGAAGTTGTATGTTGCTTTATAAAACCAAAACTATATACCACAAAATGTTTATTTTTCCTAATAGCATACCTAATAGGAAAGCAGTGGATATAGTGAATAGTCTTTAATATTCAAATCACTAGCTAAACAGTTTACGATATAGTATAGTAAACAGTAAATAGGATTCAGCAAATCCTTTCAGTAAACAGAAATCAGCAAGTTGAGACTAGGCATCACCTTACAATTAAATCATGCTATCATTGTTCCCATAGGAACATTAGTCGTTCGCTTTGGGGTGCATTCGTAGGCCATCGGCCCTCGCGGTTTTCTCGGAGTGTGCCTTTAGGCCAAAACTCCAATTCGCATCCCTACTGGGACATAACTAGATCTATGGCCACAATCTATATGTGGTCCTTGGGTACACTTGCCAGGTGACCTCGAGACCTCTGATGACTTGGCGGGTCAATCAGCCATGTGAATAGTAATGCATGAAACTCGGGGCCTAAAGTCTCAAAAATCAATTTATATCTCATAAAGAACCTTTAAGAAATATTTCACACATTTCATCATTTCTTTAAAATGATCGTTTTCCAAAAATGTATTATATTTTCTGTTTACAAGACACAGTAAAAACAGCCAGTAATTTCACCATTTTTCGTGTGAGAAAAACACAAGTTAAACTGGCTCGCCCCTTATCAGCTCGCCCATTAAGGCTCGCCCCTCGTAGTGGATTGAGTTCGCATGTTTTCATTCGCCTATGTGGCGAACTAACATCACCCACTGTGGCTCTCATATCGAGTTGAACTGGGGGGTCGCCCACAAAATATTTCTCTTTAAAAAAAACAAGGGATCGCCCACTGTTGGCTCGCCCAGAATTATATCAAAGGGGTCGCCTATCTTTGGCTTGCTCGGATTTTATTAAAACAGGGGTCGCCTTTCTTTGGCTTGCCCAAAAAACAACATAGGGGTCGGCTTTATAACTCCCCCAAATCATGGTCTGTGAAAATAGTTTATCAAACTAATGCATGTCTCAAACCAAATCATTTTCTCAATATTTTTATGACATTTTACTCCACAGGACATGTATTTCACTTCACATACAACTCCCTTACCTGGTCTTATGAAACTGAGCTTCTCGGTTGCGTTTATCAAAATCGTACTTCTCGACTGCAAAATAATTTTATCGAAAATTATTAATAATTTTCTTCTTATTTTTAAACCACTAAAATTCATAAAATGTAGCCACTAACTTCATGTTATAAATACAACCAGTATAAATTATACTGGTATTTAAAATCAATTTCTTTGTTCCACTTCCTTTTTTCGTTTTAATCGCACCGAAAATTCTCTTTTAATTTCTATAATTATTCTTTACCAAAGCCCCTAATTTTCAACATAATTTTCCTTTTTCAATGTCATGGCCGAATACCTCTCATGGTCATTTTTATTGACTTTCTAATTTTTCTTTCCATCTTCTTGATTCCCATTTAATACTTCTTGTCTACGTGAACCCCTCTTACCATTTCTTTGCATGAAGTCTTAAATGCCTCCATTTTTTCCATGCTCAACCGTAGGTTTCCTCAACAGTCAAAGTTCTCTTTTCAACCTACTTCAATTCTAAGCTTCTTCTTCCATCATATCTAGTTTCCTTTCATGATTTTACATCATCAAACTACAATTTCAGCTCAATTTCATTTTATTCTTCATCTACTTCAAGATATGAATTTATTCTATTTCTATGATTTAACAAGAATAAATCAAAAGCAAGACTATAATCATGCTTCTCATGCTTGAAATCATAGAATTATATCATTCAATATCAAGAAACCATTAAATCTCACCTTGACCAATTTGTGCTTCCAAAACAGAATTTGTTTTCTGTTTTGTTCCTTCTCACATCAGCCCTTTTAAAATTGTTTCTTGATGGAGCTAAGGTTTAAGGATGAAGCTTAAGTATTGAGGTTTTTCCCATTTACAAAATTTGCTGAATTTCTTTCTTGGTTGGACATAAGTTGAAACAGAACCGAAATATGGGAATTCATTTCTGCCTCTCATATACATCAGTATTTGGTGACGATGAGGGTGTTTTGCCAAGCCTTCTTGCCTCTTTAATCTTCTCTTTATATCCAAGACAACCAATACCAATAATCCACCTAGCATCTTATCATATTTCTTCATCATTTTATGCATTAAACTTCATTTATTGCATGTAGAAAAATTGCAACACAAGGTGGCGTAGATTCCTCCCTTCTACAGGTCTTTTGCTTCTTTTTCTTTCGTTTTATTCTTCAGCAATTAATTGCTCTCATATTTCACTTTTAAGCCATAATTCTCTCATATTTTCTACCACCCACGTCAAGGTTCAATAGCCTTTAAAAAAACCTAAAGAGGGACGTGTAATAGGTAGCAAAGTGGCGTGCATAGTAGTCCACTTTTGCTGCTTTATTTTTTACTTTCATCTTCTCCATTTCCTATCTATTTTACACCATAACACTCATGTTTCATCAGCCAAACTTATGGCTGGGCAGAGGATGGTACGAGAGCAGCCATAAGTGACGTTGGAGTCCTCTTTGCTGCATGATTTTGTGGACTTTCTTTGCTT
Source organism: Heritiera littoralis (assembly GCA_031772115.1). Lineage (NCBI taxonomy): Eukaryota > Viridiplantae > Streptophyta > Magnoliopsida > Malvales > Malvaceae > Heritiera > Heritiera littoralis. Next base: position 158,015 of record JAPDPK010000053.1, on the reverse strand, counting down.
ACTTTAGCCAATCATATTAGCTCTTATGTTAATATTAATTACCTCTTCTTCTTATTATTAAGTTAGCATATTATTTTATAAACATGTGTTTACAATTTCAGCCAGTTTTCTCCAGCTGAGCACGCACATGGCATAGAGGAAGTCTTCAATTTTGGCTGCACCTTTCCTTAACTTTCTTCACACTGCTCTTTCTTCCCTTTTAAAACTTTCCAGTCGTTTATACTAAAGCAGCAAAAGGAGTTTCTTTTGCGTGTTGCCCATGTTTCTTGACTCTTCTTACCACCTTCATACCATTTCAACCAATCACAAGTAATCCCATGTGAAATCATTTAATAGAATTTTATTTTGAAAATTCTGCTTTCACACCTCTTTAAGGAGTAAACCGAACACTACATGCAGCCATGTAGTGGCGTGATTCACCATTCCTTGTTTTCTTTTGGTTAGTTATTTCCACCAATTAAATTCCTTCATGTTTGTATATTAACTCCCCTTCATCTAATACTATTTATCACTTTTTTTTTCATCAAAAACTAAATCAATTTCAAATGCAATACCGAGTACATGTAGCAGCCATGTAGTTGGCATGGAAGCTTCCCCCTCTTTGCTACATGATTCAAGTTTGATTCCTCTTTTCTTTGTATATTCCATACAACCAAAATACATCACATGGGATATAAAATTCTCTTTTCTCTTATTAATATTTTTGTTGATATTTTATGCCATGGAATAACTCTTCCATGCATAATTTTTCTGATTCTTTTTCTTCTCATATTTGTTTCAACTTTATATACTATACTACAATTCATGAATCCAAAAATTCCAAATTGATGATGGAAATTCATTCCATCTTTATTTAAATTCCACTAAATAATTAAATTTCACTATCAATAATTCACAAGTATAATGTACAGTGTAATAAAATCGGGTCTCACAAAATTAAAATGATCTCTGATAAAAATATATATCGCAAAATATTATATACAGTATTTACACGTGTTTTACATCCCCTGTACATGAAATATATAATCGTAGTACTGTACAAATATGTCTGAACATCTAAAGGAAAATAATACCTCCAGGATCCACTTAATGCTGCCTCAGGGCAAACTATAGTGCAGTCGAATATGTGAAACGGTATCACTGAAGATAATCAATGGAGTGAAAATTAAAGGAGTGAGCTAACGTCCTCAGTAAGAGAATTGTATGTAAAACTGATACTATAAAATCTATATGCTAAAAACATTTAATTCTTAATAGTTCACTAAAGGACAATTCGGGATGGATACTATAGTTAGCTAGGAAATCGGATGGAGTAAGGAAGGTATTTTAGAATACCTTCCTTGTCCCGGCTCCTATAAGCAACTATAGGGAGTAAATTGTTGAATTTAATATTCAATCATTATGAAAACTATTAGATTTGCATAGCAAATAATTTACTTAAATAAGTAAATCAAATAACATTTCTTTTCAATAGCAAATATTCAATTCAAATCTGATAAACACCGTACAGTCAACAGTTTAGTAATTGGTATACAAAATACTTTGTAACTGTAAACAGTTTAGTACCAGCTAATAGTTCAATAAAATAGTACCATAAACAGTATGGTATAATGGAGACCAGTCAACACCCTAAATATATCATGCTATGATAATATTCCAAATAGGGAGAATAATAACACATGAGATATATGGCCATAGTCTATGAGGTCCATAATGTGCATTGATCAGGTGCCAACCGAGACGTTGATAATATGATCAGTATCTATCAGCATAGTACAGTAATAATAACACGTGACACGTGAGCATGATACGGGGCCTAACAGTCTCAAAACAGTGAACACACGGTAGAAACACCATTTATGAAATCATTTCCATTGATAGTATCTTCAATCAGTCCATAAATAATCATAATGAAAATATATTCGTTTTATGAATAAAAATTGATAAAATATTCATACTTCAGTATTCTTTCCAGAAAATGTTCTATTTATCTATAGAACAATATAAAGTATATGCTAGTACTTTCACATAATTGAAATTCCTTAACAGGAATATTTAAATATTGTTTTTCGATAAATAATAAAATTATGCAATTTAATAATCTCATGGAAATCACTCAAAATTTCACTTATTTTCATTCTTGAAAAATATTAGAAATAATTTCTTAATATTTCTGTAATTTTTGGCAGAGTAACGACTATCTCTAACCTAGCCTTCCTGTACGAAAAATACAGTTTTATAAATCCAACCAATAGCCACAATTTCACCAATTCCAAAGCAATATATTTCCAAATCACTTCATAAAAATAATGTGAACCAAAACATGCATTTATAGTATCCTTACGGTTCACATACACATCTCTTACTTGTCTAATTAAGTTGGGCTTCCCCGATAGCACCACGCGTGAATCACGACTCCCAGCTGCAAGATTGTTAGCTTTAAATTGCCATATATATTTTGAAATGACAAAAACTTAAGTAAGCTTTAATGTTTTAATTCATATTGTAAATTTGCCTTATCACACATGATTTTCTCAATCCAATTTCAAGTGAACATATCAAACATTAAGACCATAATTTAATGATACATACTTATTGGTCTTAATACTTTATAAATGTTTTGAATATTTTAGAAAATCACTTGATGAATTTTTGGACTATGTTTTCATTTGAGAAAGTCAAGAAAAACTCCCACAAAAGAGCTAAAAATGTTTTGGGTTGAATTAGGATCAAACACTATATCATTTCTAACCCAAAAGTGCAGGAAAAATGCCCTCTGGAATCATGGGATCGATCCCATATGGAAAGGGATCGATCCCTTTTTTGGCAGAAGCACTCTAATGCGTGAAATGAAGGAAAGGATCGATCCCTTTGGTGAAAGGATCGATCCCTTTATGTCAGAAAGTCCCCAACCGCTAGTTTTTGTGAGACACAACGGCTAGTTTCTGTTTTGGCTCCAACCAACGTCCACAAACCATCCAAGGGACTATAAATATAGGCTTAGAAGCTGAAGCAACAAAGAGGAACTACTCAGCAACTCCAAAACACATATTCCTCAAATCCTCAAGCCTCAACAACAAATCAAGAGCTGCAAATTCCTCATTTTCTATCATTCACATATTTCTTGTATTGTTTAGCACAAACATTGTATAGGCTTTTCTTTGTGCCTAATTTTTGTAATCACTTGCCTATCTAGAGGCCCTTCTTTGATTACACAATTTGTAAACACACTCATTCCTTGTAAAAGGGGAGGTTTCTCTTTAGCCTAAGAAAAAGATGGAGGTTACTCTTTAGCCTAAGAAAAGGAGGGAGGTTTCTCTTGAGCCTAGAAAAAGAGAGAGGTTTCTTTTTAGCCTAGAAAAAGAGGGAGTGTAACAAATTCAAGGATAGTGAATTTGGGAAAATCCTTGGGAACGTCTCAAGGTAGAGGACGTAGGCAAGGTAGCCGAACCTCTATAAATCGATTGTGTAAATCTCTCTCTCCCTACTCTTTATTTACTTGCAATTATATTATGTTTGTTGCATTGAACTTGGATTGCATGCTTGCCTGGCTTAGAGAACTTAGAAAATAATCAAATAGGCTAGAGAATTTAGAAGAATCGCAAAACGAGCTTAAGGGTAGTTAAAAACCGATTCACCCCTCTCGGTATAGCCTATAGAGCCAACAATTGGTATCAGAACTTGGGCTCGAGATTGATTTAGACTAACCTCTATCGAGCAAAACGATCATAAATGGCTCTAGGTGATGATTTTGAGACTAGCTCACAAACTTTAGAAGAATATTCATTTGATGAGCTTCAAGATGCATTTAATGAACTAAGTGATGAATAAAAATCAATGCATGCAAAATATAACAAAAAGTTAAATAAATTTAGAAAAGAGAATGAAATTTTGATGAATAGTAATTTTGAGTTAGAGGAGAAAATAAAAGATCTAGGCTCAAAGAATGATGAACTCACCAAGGTGAAATTAGAGCTAGAAAAGAAATTAGAAGACTTTAAAGATAAATTAGGAAATCCTAGCTCCTTGACTATTGAGGATGAAAAGGAGAAACCTAGCTCTAGTGAATGTAACGACCATTCTTATGACGATTTACAAAATGCCTTTGATGAGTTAGCTAGTGAATTTGAATGCATGAACTCAAAATACAAGAAAATGATTACAAAATTAAAAATGGAAAATGATGAGCTATTGAATGCTAAGTTAGAATTTCAAAAGAAATTAGAAGAGGCTAACTTAGAGATAAATGAGTTGAATGAAAAGAATACAAATTTGCATAACTCATTTACTAGGTTTTATATGGGTCAACAAAAGCTAGATCATATGTTAGAGACCCAAAGAGCTTTCTTTGACAAAGATGGGTTAGGCTATAATGCTAAACAAAAAGAAACTCATCTTAAGAATTTCCTTGTGAGCAAAAATGCTATACATGATTTATCTCTTACATGCTCACTATGCAATAGAATAGGACACTCTTCACAAGCATACACATATAGAAAAATCACATTTAGAGGAAGAGTAGTTAGAAAAATGTGGGTGCCAAAGCATGCTATGAATAATGATGAATTATGCTTAAAATGGATCTCAAAAGGATCAAAAATTATTTGCACTAACTCTCATGGACCCAAGAAAATTTGGGTACCAAAGCATGCTTGAATTTGTTTGTTATAGGAGTGTTAATTAGAGCATGGGAATACAATGGAACAATGGAGTTTAAATGCTCAACACATCCTCATGGAGTTTGCTTGTGCCAATGAAAAAGGAAGAGCTTGGAAATCCATTTTTAGCAAGGTGACAACAATCTCTCAAAGAATGGCTAATGGAGGATCCAACACATCATGGCAAGCACTCTCAAGCAAAGGAGTATTGTAAGCATAATTCCTTACTCCTTAAACTTTTTGTCCTTTGATGAAAAAATGTGTTAATGATTCTTGGTGCATTGTGAGTTGAATGAATAAAGAAAAGGCATGTTGAATGATTGTTGATTGGTTGATGGATAGTTCTTGAGGCATTGGATTATTAGATGAAAAGCATGTTTAGCAATTTTGAAATGATTATTGGATTTCTACATTTTGAGCAAGTTTTCTATGTGTTGATAATGTATTTACTTGCCTCAAATTGCCAAATATGTCATATATGCAAAATGCCATGTCATGTGCATTAATGAAGAATTTGTATGTTGAAAATCATGGCATGTTGTTCACAAGATGTGTGATTTGATGATGTATGTGCTTAAAACCTATGTGAACAAGTTTGTTTTGACATATTTGTGGTTTCTAATGCTTTGGTTTTGTCAAAATATGCTTAACTCTCAAAATGACATCCTTTGAGGCCAAAAATGCATTTTAATGTGTAAATTCTTCCAAAATTGCAAAATCTTTTGTAAAATGGTTTTTCATTCATGTTTTTCATTCATACAAGTCCAAAATCATGTTTTACAAATGTTTAAACCTTTACTTGGACTTAAAATACTCAAAAATGAAGTTTTGGTACCTCAAAGGTTGGATTTTCTATCAAAAACTGCAGAAACAGGATGAGGGATCGATCCCTCAACAAGCAGGATCGATCCCCCTTGAGCAGAATGCAGGTAATCTGCATTCTAGAGTTAAGGGATCGATCCCCCTCCTCTAGGGATCGATCCCCCTAGGCCAAAATGGCTTTTCTGCACTTTTTCAACTGAAATTGAGAAGAACTTTTCATTGTTTTGATACTTTCTCCCTTCTCAACTTAAAATTCATTGTTTTAACTTCTTTTCGATGATCTTTAAACTATGAAAATTCATTTTTCATTGATATCATGCCTCAACTCCATCAATTTGTATCATTTCCAACAAATGGTATCACTTTCAACAATCAATATCATTTTTATTGACTCACAAGTGCAAAATCATTCTTCTTGTTGAAAACATTCATGAATTGCATAAATCTTGAAATAATTGAAATATATTTTCAATGAATGCTTAAACATAATTTTTGAGATGTATTTCAATGATTTGTGTATATATTTGAGAATTTGATGAACTTGTGCATCACGAATATTGATCATTCCTTTTGTTCATCTTAGTCAAGCATGCTTATAGGATTATGTCTCTTAGCTTGACTTATCAATTCCACACTAGGTTTCATGATAATTATACATCTAGTGGATTGATTTCAAATGTAAATTCAACAATTGGTAATGGTCATTGGCCTATAATTTGTGATGGTAAATGGATCCTAAATGTTCAAATGCATGAAACTTTATCATCCATGTACTTAAATTTTTCTTATGGCCAAACTATTAAAGAACTTGGGCTTTAATGACAATACCAACATTCAAAGATAAATGCAAACTTGAACATATGAATTATCCATGCATTTATTATTTGAATCTTTCCTTGCTCATAATTGGTTAAGATCTTGAATGGAAAATTGAGCATAGGACTCTTTAGTTTCATGGAAGAAAATGTGTTTGCTTGAATTCCTTGATTTTTTGAATCCTCCATATAGTATAAGTTTGTGAATATGAATATGGATTAATACTCTATGATAGTGTGCTAATGATTAATTGATCCATATGCATATTTGATGATGTGTGTTGTGTTCTTGCATATTTAGAATGACTATTTTCTTGACATGAACACACTACATATTGGATTCATGCAAAATGCCTAAGTCAACCATTAGTAACAATTGTTATTTAGATTGAAATAACAATTAGTATCATTGGCAACCATATTTTCAATAATTGGTAAGCCAAATCTAAATTGCCAATTGGTATGTGCTTTAAATTGACAATTCTTCTCATGCTCTTTAGTTTGAAATGACAAATAGAGAAGAATCCTCTTAGGATATTTTTGTATGAAACTCTTGTGTGCTAGAATTTGAAGTTAATTGCTATATGTTTTGATTCTATGCACACTCTCGCTTGAACGTGATTTATGAGCTCTTGCATATGATATGTCATCTAATTTTAGCTCATAATCATAATGTATTACAATGCACCTTAGTTGGACTTTAGAAAGAACAATTGATATACTTAGGTGCTTAATAGGATTGAAATGAGCAAGTCATAGACCTTAGTAGATATTTATACACAACTTGCTTCATTAATTACCAATTGTGAACTTCTTGCAAAATTATTTATAAACAATTGGTATAGGATCATAAGTCATGTTCTTTGCATGAATATTTCATACTCTTTATGAACAATTGACTTATTTATTTGTGCTATGAGTCTCGTGTACTAACATGTTTCTTGTTGGATGGAGCATATTCTTTCATCTCTTCTCACATTGCCATGATTTTAGGGGGAGTATATTTTTTATTATTTTTCCTTCTTTTTGCTATGACAAAAAGGGGGAGAGATAGATATTAAAAGGGAGAGATAATGAGGGAGAAATAGTTTGAAAATTCATTTTCAAAACCCATGCTTATATTAAGGGGGAGCTTTATAAAAATCCTGCTTTATTTGAAGGGGAGTATTTTATCAAAGAATTTTCAAAGCAAATTTACATTAAGTTTTGTCATATCAAAAAGGGGGAGATTGTTAGCTTTAAATTGCCATATATATTTTGAAATGACAAAAACTTAAGTAAGCTTTAATGTTTTAATTCATATTGTAAATTTGCCTTCTCACACATGATTTTCTCAATCCAATTTCAAGTGAACATATCAAACATTAAGACCATAATTTAATGATACATCCTTATTGGTCTTAATACTTTATAAATGTTTTGAATATTTTAGAAAATCACTTGATGAATTTTTGGACTATGTTTTCATTTGAGAAAGTCAAGAAAAACTCCCACAAAAGAGCCAAAAATGTTTTGGGTTGAATTAGGATCAAACACTATATCATTTCTAACCCAAAAGTGTTGGAAAAATGCCCTCTGGAATCATGGGATCGATCCCATATGGAAAGGGATCGATCCCTTTTTGGCAGAAGCACTCTAATGCGTGAAATGAAGGAAAGGATCGATCCTTTTGGTGAAAGGATCGATCCCTTTATGTCAGAAAGTCCCCAACAAATAGTTTCTGTGAGACACAACGGCTAGTTTCTGTTTTGGCTCCAACCAACGTCCACAAACCATCCAAGGGACTATAAATAGAGGCTTAGAAGCTGAAGCAACAAAGAGGAACTACTCAGCAACTCCAAAACACATATTCCTCAAATCCTCAAGCCTCAACAACAAATCAAGAGCTGCAAATTCCTCATTTTCTATCATTCACATATTTCTTGTATTGTTTAGCACAAACATTGTATAGGCTTTTCTTTGTGCCTAATTTTTGTAATCACTTGCCTATCTAGAGGCCCTTCTTTGATTACACAATTTGTAAACACACTCATTCCTTGTAAAAGGGGAGGTTTCTCTTTAGCCTAAGAAAAAGATGGAGGTTACTCTTTAGCCTAAGAAAAGGAGGGAGGTTTCTCTTGAGCCTAGAAAAAGAGAGAGGTTTCTTTTTAGCCTAGAAAAAGAGGGAGTGTAACAAATTCAAGGATAGTGAATTTGGGAAAATCCTTGGGAGCGTCTCAAGGTAGAGGACGTAGGCAAGGTAGCCGAACCTCTATAAATCGATTGTGTAAATCTCTCTCTCCCTACTCTTTATTTACTTGCAATTATATTATGTTATTGCATTGAACTTGGATTGCATGCTTGCCTGGCTTAGAGAACTTAGAAATAATCAAATAGGCTAGAGAATTTAGAAGAATCGCAAAACGAGCTTAAGGGTAGTTAAAAACCGATTCACCCCCCCTTTCGGTATAACCTATAGAGCCAACAAAGATATTACACCAAACACCATTATTCACCATAATTAAATTTCTAATAATTTTTCCTTTACTAAATTCTACCATATTATCAGTAGAAATTATTATCCTAGTCTAAATCACACCGGTAGTAAAACCTAACTTCGCTAAATTAAGTCTGATTTTAATTTCGACTTCACCGGTGGATTCTTTATAATTTCTACATTCACATGGCATCCTAATTTCATCAATTTAAGCCATGAAACCTCTTCCCTTAGCTTGGCCTAAAATGGCCTAATGAATTCCTTATGCTTTTTCAACAATTTAACATTTAATTCATATTTATTCATGCTCATTCATCATTTTGGCACCCTTTTTAAGCATCAAACGACATGGAAGCAAGAAGAACCTCTAATGGCCGAATAGCCTAGGGGAGGAATTGTGGGGATTCAAGTCAAACCAATACCAAAACCATGCTTAATATACTTATATTTATCATTTTCTATCCTTGAAATTCAAAGAAAGTGAAAGCATGAAGATGGCTCACCTTGACCGAATGCCTTATGCTCCTTTTCCCCTTGCTTTTGCCATTTATTCTAAGGGCTATGGATATAGGTAGAGAGAGGAAGATGAGTAGAGTAATTTTGTAGAATAAATCTTGTTGAAAAAGCTTGATTTTGTTGACTTTTGGAAGCTTTCTTTATCTTTTCTTCTCTTTTTCTACGGTAAGCACGTGAAGAGAGGAAGAAGAAATAGGAATAGTGGCCGGCTGCAGCTGGTGGAAAAATATAGAGGCTTCTTAATATGACAAAATGACCATTTTGCCCTTAGTTATAAACTTTTTGGACATTTCTTGCCCTTAAGTTTCCGTAATTTTTATAACTGGGTAACTGAACTCCAAAAATTCATATTCCATCACCAAAAATTATTATTAAACATATTTTTGATGAATGGTAGTGGTTTGGTTTGGGTTTGGACCTACCGTGAAGGTGAAATTACGAAAATGCCACTACCACTATTAGGTAAATTACGTAAATTTCTGATTTAACTACCGATTTAATCTATCTATTAACATAGCCCAGGACTTATTTTCACGTACAATATCATGCTATTTTTACTTGGTCCAAATTCACTTTAGATTGGGCACAATTTATTAAAATGCCACCGGGCTATGTACTTAATTGTCATTTTTAAATTTGTTTTCGTACTTGTCAAAAATAATCTAAATGAGAAATTTTATGTTTGAAATGCTTACCGTAGGTTTATTGGACTCCTCGAATTGTGTGGGTTCGGTCTCACTTCCATCCGGGCACTGTAGAGCATGTGGGGTCCACCATACGTTACCGACTCATACCTGTGAAATACACAGGAATGGACAGTGGTGAGTATCCCTACATGTACCACAGTACTAGAATACTCGATTCTCACATATAGTCTCACCGTAGTGCCAATTCCACCAACTTGTATTGCTTTAGTTTCCTAAAGTTAAATTTGAGAAAGAGATGCATCTCTTGTCACGATCTGAAGGTCGTGACGTACATTTGTGAGCTTACATTTTTACTATTTTACAAAATTACGAACCAAATTTTTCTTTGCGATCTCTAATATTTTCGTTATGCTCTGACCTTAATAACTTAAACTTTAATCCTTGGTTAACTTTATTTAACCTATTAAGGTGGAAAATGATCATTTTTAACCCACGATATATTTTTTTCTAGAAAACAAATTGAAAATATCCCCTTAAAATAAGAGTTTTCCCCAATTTAAAACCACCTACAAATATATGATCATTTCATATATATATATCCCAATCATAGCACTCATTTCCATAATCCACATCAAACATTTCAAAAAGATGTCACATCTACAATGCTTATATATGCAACTATTCATTATAATAACATCATGTCAGATAATCTTACTGTCCACCACAAATCATTAATTTCATATCAAAGACAATTGAGACAACATTAGTTCATTTATTTAGCTTACATCCCATCTTATTGTATTGTAAAGGAATATTGCCAGAAAATAAACTCACATGCAGGAATAAGTGTTTATATATTGTAATATCTCGAGCGTATACCTCGAAAACTCAAGTTACTGCTTGGACTTGTGTGTTAAAACCACACTTTTTCTTAAACCAATCATGTACTCCACGTGTAATTATAAGTACATGTAATGCAATAATGTAATTTGTGAATTTCAAATATTTGGTTAAAGTTCGAAATTTATTAAAATGAAGTCTTCGAGAAGAGAAGTTGAAAATAATGTAAAACGTACACGTATGTCATATGTACGATGTATGTTATGAATGCACCGACAAATGCATGCAACATGCATACATGCATATATATACATATGCATGCATATATATATAGACGTATAAGTGTAGATATAAATATAATCATACTAATACACATAAGTATTTACATATGTACATACCAATAAAAATAAATGCATAAGTATATAAAGAAAATATATAAGTGTATAAATGAAAAAATATGAGTATATATATATATGTATATATTTATATACATAATATAATAAAATGGATAAGTATAAGGGTTAATAGGGATGGCAACAGGTAGGATACTCGCTAATTTTGAGGTATCCTACCTCGAACCCGTTTATATATTACACTACCCGAACCTTATAATTACCCTGATATTTTTTATCCTTCATACCCGAACCCTACCCTAATAATTCTGGCATTACCCGTTTAATTACCCAAACCTGTTTAATTACCAGTTTAAACAAGTCAAACTTTTAACTTTCAAACTATTTTGAAAAATGCCAAATATTTAACTCGAACCCGAATCTGTACTGACAAAAATTCTAAATTATGTATTTTCGTATTAATTAAAGACAAAATCAAACAATAACTAAAATTAAAATATAAAGTCCATAATTTAACACATAATTTTAAAAACACAACAAACAACTTTAAAAATACAACACATAACAACTTAAAGTTCATAGAAATTTACTTATAAAACTAAAAACAAACATAATTTGATAAAAATCAACCCAACAACATTTAAAATTCCTTCAATCCTTGACCAATAATTATTCTTCATCACCAATAAACATAAAATCCATAGCAGCACTTGGACCTCTTACACAAACAAAATAGATAAAATATTATTGTAGCCCTTGAAATGAAATATAAAAATATATTATGCTTTTAAATAAAAAATAAACGAAATAAAAATATAGTAAGTGAATTATTTACCTCCTAGCTCATTCTTAACCAATTTTGAGAGCACATCAATACCTCTAAAGTAACAATCTCAACATTTCCAATAGACGACATTTTCAAAGACCTATAAACAAATTCAAGATTTAAAATTAAATACAATAATGCTTAAATTCACAAACATTAATTTTAACATCCAAACAAAACACACATATATAAACTAGTTTAATAGATATAGATATATAATATATTTTTTACAAGTTAGCACCCAAACAATATATAAATATATATTTACTGCTGCAAACTTGCTAATAACCATATATATATGAAACAAATTATTGCAGCAAACAATATATATTTCACAATGTGGAAATGGCTTCAAAAATACATTTCGAATATATATTTTTACCGTTGCTAGCAAAGCACATCTCAAGAAAATAGTTATGAAAATACATTTCTGTTTTGGGCAACTCAATATACAAAAGTCATTTCAAACAAAAAAAATAGCTAAACCTAAAGAAAATACAGCCCTATTAATCAAGATCTAAGCTTATTTAATTTAGATCTGAGTTTATTTAAGTTAGATCTGAGCTTATTTAACCTATATCTAAACTTATGTAATTTAGATCTAAGCTTATCTGCAAAAATTTTAACAAAATAGCAAAGAATTGTTAGATTATACCTTGTGATGTTGGTATAGTGAAACTGACGAGAGGCTCTATGAGTGAAGGTCGGAGAAGACAAGCGTGGTCGCGTCACGGCGGACAGAACTGGAGTATGTGGACAGAACAGCCGGAGGTGTACACAGACAGGAGGGGGAGGAACTAGCAGTCAGCACTCGGCAAAGGCGGAAACAACTTTTGTAACTTTGGGTTCTTACGGTTTTTGCGTTTTTGGTTTAGACTTTGTGAGTTACTGACTTTGGCTTTTTTGTTTTTACTTTCATAATCGGGTGGGTGGTTAGTCGTTTGCTAAAAGTTATGGGTTGATTTGAATTAGCTATGGGTAATGGGTTGATTTGATTTGGCTGTGGGTTATGGGTTGATTTGATTTAGTTGTGGGTTATGGGTTGATTTGGTTTTTTTAAGTAGGAATTATTTGATTAAATAAATTATAAAAATTTTAAAAAATCTTTTAAATATACTAATATTCATATTTTATTTTTTCTTCAAATAATTTCTTATACATTATAATATGATTTAAAATAAATTATATATATTTAATTATCTTAAGTATACATGGGATAATTTGTATATATATTAATGTTACAATATAATATGTGCTTCTTACTATCTTATCATAATATATATTATAATAATCTTTTATCATATTTATCTTATTATAATAATTTGTACATGTTAATGTTACATTGTATTATGTGCATCTTTCTATCTTATCATAATGATTTGTATATTATATATTATAGTAATCTCTTATAATGTATATTATCTTATCATAATAATTTGAATATGTTAATATTACATTGTATTATGTGCATCTTACTATCTTATCATTATGATTTGTATATTATATGTTATACTAATCTTTTATCATGTTTATCTTATTATTATAATTTGTGCATGTTAATGTTATATTGTAATATATGCATCTTACTATCTTATCATAATGATTTGTATATTATATATTATAATAATCTCTTATCATGTTTATTTTATCATAATAATTTGTACATGTTAATGTTACATTGTAATAAATATTACTATCTTATCATAATGATTTATATATTATATATTATAGTAATCTCTGATTATATATATCTTATCATAATAATTTGTACATGTTAATGTTATACTATAATAGTCTCTTACTCTTATTATATGACATAAAATAAAATATAAATCTCTTAAAATATACTATTGTTTTTAATTTCAAAATGTTTTTCATTTTAATCTCTTATCACAGGTTTAGAATATATTATTATTTTTAATTTCAAAATATAATTTTATATAATATATCCATATAATTGAGATTAGCTTGATTAATAACCATATTTATAATCTCTTATAATAGAACAATATACAAATACATATTTATATATTTTAAGATTTATATATTATACTGAAGTTGTGTATATATTTATATATTATACTAAAATATCATATATGTTAAGAATTTTATCTTAACTTATTATATAAAATTTTCATAATTTAATTTCAATATTTTATGTATAGATTTTAAATATCTTCTTATCTTAAGCATAATTAAGTAATAAATTTAGTTTCATAAATAATAATAATAATTATAATAATTTCATTATTATTATTATTATTATTATTATTATTATTATTATTATTATTATTTGCTGCCAACAACATTTTATTAAATTGGATCATTAAACTTTTAAGTATAATTTGTTCTGAGATATAAATAAAAATTTATAACAAATTATATCAGATAAAAACGTTGGTACATTTGGTAAGGCACATGTAAGAGAGTTTTTTGGCCAGGGTTCCAACCTCCATAGCAATGAGACTCCCATTTGTGCACATAAACGGGTATCGGGTTCGGGTACCCTAAACTACCCAGTAAAATCATAATCGTGTTCAGGTTTAGGGTACCCAAGGGGTGCTACCCGAACCCGATACGAGTAATAATATTATTACCCGAACCCTATAATTACCCGTTTATAGGGTACCATAACCCGGTATAATCGGGTTGGGTATGTCCGGGTACCTGATTAAACTCTACCCGTTGCCATCCCTACAGGGTTTATATATATATATAAAAGAAATAATGAAATATATATGTTATGTGTAAATGTTAATGTATATAAATATATATATATATAAAATAATGAAAGTGGAGTTTGGTGGGAAAGTCTCCCACCAAGCCTGATTCGAGGTTTGTAATGGCTAGAGGTGTAAAACACTGGTCAATCCATTAAACCCGCGGGCTTTATAAGGGCCGATTTTAATTTTTTAGGCCCGTTTTTACGGATTGGCCCGCGCGGGCCAACCCCTTTAAGCCCTTTTTTTTATATAATTAGCTTTTAAACTATATTATTAATTTATTTTTATTTCTTATCAAAATAATACATAACATGATTTTATTGCATTCTAGCAAAAAAATGAATTTATATAATTTTACTTTGAATTCAAACCATAACATTATATGTATGACAGTAAAAAAAAATGTTGAAAAAGTTTAATGTTTAATAAAAATTTATGTTTTTTCAAGTTTGTAATTATTTATTTTAAAATATTGTAAGTGAATTGTAATTGTATTTAGATTGTATTTATATATGAATTTTAATGATTTTTTAAAATTTAATTTGATTTAATTTTTATTATTTTTATTTAAAAAACACTTGGCCCGCGGGCCGGCCCGGTCCGTATTAAAAATGGACCGACCATGTAATATTTAGCCCGTTTAAAAACGGCCTAAACGGGCTTAGCCCGTTTAAGCCCACTTCCGTACGGCCCATCCCGTACCCGCCCCGCCCGTTTTACACCCCTAGTCATGGCAGACTCCCCTGCCAACCGTTATACCCAAAAATAAAAGAAAATGTAATAATAAATAGATAAAAATAATAAGACAAAGAAAAGAGAGATGAAAGGAGCTAGAGAAAGAAAGAGACACGGGAGAGATGGCTGGTAAATTTGAAAGGAAGAAATAGATAAGAAATTGAAGCTAATGAGAAATGGAAAGCTGAGACTAAGGAGAGAAAACTTGAGGTGGGTAGAGGAAAACCGAGAGCAGTGAAGGGCGAGGAAGTGGAAGATCGGTGAAGGCTGAAGGCCGAGTTTCTTGGGGCTGACGACAGTTGTGAAAGGCTTCTTCCCTGGGCTAAACCAGAGGCGAAGAAGGCTGAAACATAACACAAGCAAGCTGCTACAACGGAGCCACGAATAGGAGACTCTCAGCAAGCTAGCTAGGAGTGATGTGTTGCTGGTTTAGGCATGGTGTTGGGCCGTTGTGAAGGGCTATTTTCAAAGCTGAAAATATGGCTGTGTAGGTTGCTTTGGTGGCTATAAAGAGACTGAAACAGGGCCTATCAAGAGGTTGAAGAAAGGTAGTCTGTTTTGGTGGAGTTGGGCTCTAGTTTAGTGGCTGCAATTGGGCTACAACAAGAGAGGAAAAGGACTGGTGTTGGTTGCATTTTGGGTTGCTAGAATAAGTCTCGTAAGGGCTACAATTAAGGGTTGACTAGGGCAATTTCTCAGGGCTGTTTAGAAACAATTGTTAAGACCATTTGGGGGTAGGAAAATGGGGTTAGTTTAGGTACAAATGGAGGCAGATTAGGGGTGGTTTAAGGGCGAAGAAGCAAGTAACTAATTGAGGTTTTAAAGGATGTCCTAAGGCCGAAACAGGGGAAGGGTTTTCAGGCAAAAGGTGTGCAGCTTGGGTGGTTGAAAGGAAGAGCATTGGGCTATTGAAAGAGGGAAAGGGTGTGATCTGGGGTGGAGCGGGTAGCTAGCTACTGTGCTGGCTGAGAAAAAAATGAAAAGAAAATGAGAGGAAAGAAAGGAAAGGAAAGGAAATATATATATTTAATGAAAAGGGAATATATATATATTTAAGGCACAGGAAATATATATTGGCTTAGGTTTATCGGTAAGCCAACATCATTCAAATTCAAATGTATATATTGTATTTTATTAAATTTATACTAAGTAAATTACCAATGTTTAAAGGTGCACGTACATCAAGTTCGGTGTACGCGTGAAATTCGCTGCACGCATGCGAAGTTTGGATTTCACGAACATTAAGCTTTAAATTGATGTGGCACGACGCTAAGGTGAGAACCGAGCCTAGACTAGGCTCGACACACAAGCCTTGAGCATAAGAGTCGGTAGGACATATATATAATTCAGACTTATAATTATATTATATAGGTATAGTTAGGCTGAGTGATAATGGTGATAATCAATGGTTGAAGATTAATAATACATGAAGAATGATATGATTGTGGTTTAATGATAATTGATGGATTGAACGTTATTGGTTTTTTGATCGAATGATCCATAGAATAGGTAATGATGAGTGCATTTACAATTAAACTGATTTTCTTTAGTACAACCATGTTGAAATTGAAAGTAAGGAATTGAGGAAGTTAAAGTGAAATGTGTAAGAATCTTGGATTAGATATATAATAGTGTGCATTGAGAGTTAGGATACTAGTAGGACTAGACATTATGGATAGCTCTATGCTAAATGATATTGCATTGACACATCACATGGGCACTACGATATACTGTTATAAACTCATATTTTAAATTGCATCACTTTTAAGCATATATTATTTATGATTTGAGATTTTGAAAGAATGCATTTGTTGTAACGATCTGTCATATACAGTAAATATCCATAAATCACATATACAGTCAGTTGGTTGGGCTAACAGTAATGCCTTTATAACACTTACTTTTAATAGTAATCAAATTTTAAATAGAATTCCATTTATAGTTGATAATAATATTTACGTCAATAGTGTTATTTTCAATATAATTTCACACATTCTACATCCCTTGTACATAATTATACAAAATGTAGTATTGTACATGAAAGTTTGAACATATAAAGAAAATAAATATATCTCTAGGATAAAAAAAAAATGCTGCCTCAGGGTGCCCAAAGTGCAGCCAATCCGTGGAATGGTATATCACTGTAGATAATCTATGAGGTGGAAAAATAAGGGGTAAGCTAACGTGCTCAGTAAGAAATTCATACGGAAGAACTGATACTATGAAGTTTATATGCATAAAAACATTTAATTTCTAATAGTACACTAAGGGACATTTTTAGGAAGGATATTATAGTTGGCTAGGAAACCGGATAGAGTATGGAAGCTTCTTTGAAGTACCTTTCGTGTCCTAGTCCCTAATGCGACTATAAAGAGTAAACAGTTGGAGATGATATGAATAAACAATTTAAATCACTTAAAATCATTTCATGCACTTTTCAATATATAAACAGTGTATAAACAGTTCAAATGAAACACTTTAGTAAAAAATTCAGTATAAAAATCTAGTAAACAGTACAACAAACATTTTGGAAATCCACGGTGCAGTCGATATATATAGTTCACTTTAGTATCAGTAAGAAGCTTAGTTCAGTAAAACAGTACAGTGCAATGGAGATTAGGCAACACCTAATAAATATTATGCTATAACAGTATCCCAAAAAGGGAGAAACAATAATAGTAAGACATATAGCCATAGTTACAGTGGGTCCATAGTGTACACTTGCCAGTGACAACTGCGGAAGCTGAAGACTTGCAGGTCTATCAACAATAATAACAGTCAGCATGATACATGGCCTAATAGCCTCAAAACAATTTATAAAGGTAGAAACACTGTTTAGAAATCAATTTCAATGATAAAATCTTCAGTTAGTCCATAAATGCTTATATTAAAAAATATAAGTAGTTCAGAAATAAAAATTCATAAAATATTCATAGTTTGGTATTCTTTTTTAAAAATGTTCTATTTATCTGTAGAACAGTTATAAGAACATGTTGGCACCCTCACATATGTAAAATTCATTAACATGAATTTTTAAATATTGTTTTTCGATATTAAATGAAGATATGCAATTTAAATAAATGAGATAAATTTAGCTAAATAAATTCTTTATTTTTAATATTCAAGGATATTAAAAAATAATTTCATAAAATTATTAGAATTTTCGGCAATATAATGGCTGTTTCTAACTTAGCCCTCCTGCATTAAAAATACAGTTTATAAGCCAGCCAGTGTCTACAATTTCAATAATTCCAAGGCAATTGACTTCAAAACAATTTCATAAAATCGTTTTCACCCACACTATGCATTCATAGTATCCCTACATCTTTCATACTCATCCCTTGTCGTTTTCTACCAAACTCGCCAACTGCACCACTCGATAAATCTCACCCCGGGTTGCAAAAGTCATTATACCAACATCATCACTTCACCATATTTTAATTATAATAATTTCTTCTTCATCAAAATCTACCACATTATCTACAGTAGTCCCTAAACCAATGTAATTTACACTGATACTAAAACACAACTATGCCTAAATCAACTTCGATTTTAATTCGGATTGCACCAACAGTCTTCTCTTAATTTATATAGTCTCATGGAACTTAGAACACATCAAATTAAACACAATATCCCTCTCCCCTTACAATGGTCGAATGGTACATGATGACTTTTACATGATTTTTCAACAATCTATCTATTAATTTATGTTTCATCATTAATTTTGATCTCTCCTACACCATTTTCATTCATCAAATCACAATAATTCATGAGTTCTTCATCATGGCCAAAACCTTAAGGGAGTGCTTGAGTGAGTTTTGATTCAATCTAAGGCTAAATTCATGCTTAACACACTTAGTTACATCATTTTCCATCATTAAAACTTAAAGGAAATGAAAGCATGGGATTACCTTGTCTTGGCCGAAAATGGTGGGCATTCTTTACTCTTGATTTTGTCCACTTTACAACAAGAAATTGGTATGGGCTTGTAGAGAATTGAATTTAGAACAAGTTTGTAGAAGTAAGTTTTGTGTTTTGAGGTTGATTTAATGGTGTTTTTGGAAGCTTTTTATTTTTCTCTAAGGTTGGCTATGGTGGTGATGATGTGAGGTTGAAGATGAGGGAGTGTGGCCGGTCCCCTTGGTGTATAGAAATGTTTAGAATATTCTCTTAATACAAAATGACTAAAATGCCCTTGGTTATAAAAATTTTGGATAATTTTACCCTTAAACTTCCATAATTTTTCTAACTAGTCAATTTAACTCCAAAATATTTTATTTCATCACTAAATATTATTTTGGAACATATTTTAATGAATGGATGGGGTTTTATTAAGGTTTGATTGATGGTAAGGGTGAAATTACGAAAATACCCTTACTCAGCCAATTGTGTAAATTTATAATTTTACCTCTGGTTTAATCTATCTATTGACATAGCCTAGAACTTATTTATATGTAGATTATCATACTTTAGTTAGTTGGTCAAAAGTCAATTTAGTTTGACCATTATTTACGAAAGTTCAACTAGGCTATGTCCTTAATTGTCATTTTTTAATTTGTTGGCACACTTCCCAAATAACTTAAATAAAGGATTTTGGCTTCTAGATTCTTACCATAAGCTTATTTGACTCTTCTTACAATATCTGTCCAGTCTCACATCCATCCGGGGCATTGTAGGATTTGTGGGACCCACCATACTGTTTCCTTCGTTACCTGCGAAATACACAGGAATTGAACAATGGTTAGAAGTTTGAAACGTGTAACAGTACTGGAATATGCGATTCTCACATTCATTTAATGCTTACATGAATACCTTGAATTATTGATTAGTTTTGAAAAGAAAGTATATGGTATACATGTATATATTTCTATATATAAATGATCTTAAAGAGATGTAGTATATACTTTACATGATTTTGACAAGAAAAGCCAAAGGTTTAAACGTTTTATGAGACTATAGGCACCCTAAGAGAGTTAAACTCAATAAAGCATAATATAAGTCGCCTAATTGGAGATTACTCATTAGACAAATATGCTTGTTCGACAATAGTTGTGGATAGGGCTTAGTCACACCTGAGCAGTGGAGCTGAGAGACATTAGGTCTATGGCCATTGATAGCACCCTAGTTGGTTTCCAGGAGACGATGACATGATTTTCACTACTAGCTACAATGATTTAATTCTTTATTGATAGAGCATTAGGGATTTAGCCTAGCCTCAAACATATATGATATGCAATCTAGAGTATGATTTTATTTAATATGAACTTTGGACTTGACACAATTTTTACAGCACATGCATATGTTTTGAGACTGTACATATTTTAGACGTTCTATAAAAGATGAACATGAGATATGTTTTGAAACTGTATATATTTTAAATATGCTTTAAAAGTACACGTGATATGATTTGCAAGTTGTACATGCTTCTGTCATGTCTTAAAAGTAAACATGAAATGATTTGAAATTTTATATGTTTTGAACATGCTATAAAAGTTTATGTAATATGATTTCGAGACTATATATGCTTTATATATGACTATATGCCAAACGCAATATAATTTGAAAAGATAGTCGTATTACACAGTAAAGCTTGCATGAGTTTGCATACTGGATCATGTCTTTCCACATGAAAAGTGAGATGATTTAGTAGAGTATAAGAGCATAAATTTTAGATGATAAATGACTTGATTTGATATTGTGCTTGATTACGATTTTCATATGAGATGTGATATGCCATGAGATTGATATGAGCATGGTTTAGTACCATATGATGTTGGAATTATATATGATGCACTATGCATGATATATTGTGGTAAGGGTAAAAGAGTTGAAAAATAATTGAATTGATACGATCATAGGTCTATGTGCTAGACAAGTGCCAGGACGAGGATGATAAGGTATTTTCAATTATCTTTACATCGATACCTCAAAACTTTTTCCACTTGTAGATTTTAGGGCATGATTTGAGATGTTTTGATAAACAATTACAAATGGAACATGATATGAAAATCTTTACTTAAAGGTTTCATGCGTTTACATTAGAACAGTATAAGTCTAATTCTGCACTTATATAAATGACTTATTGAGCCTTCGCTCATTAATTATTTTTTAACATTTTTTCAGATTGAGCACGAAGTTGGGAGGCATATTTTGGAACTATCCGAAATAGCCACTGGCTTGAAATATTACCCCAACTCCTGAGGCAATGTTAGATGATTGCTATAAGTATATATACATATTCTCTTATACGTATTTAAAATTTCAGGCTAATTTTTATACAATATTACAGGATGGGATGTAAACTAGGATAATGAATGATCGTTATAATACCTTGATGCCACATGATATATGTGTGATGAGTAGTCATAAATATTAGGACTGTTGATATAATGTCAGTTTAACGTGGTTGTTGTGGACTGTGGAAATTATTGTTGTAATTGGGATATATGACAAGAATGTAATTGCAAGTAGTTTGAACTGGGAAAATTTCTTATTTTAAATGGGGATATTTTCAATTTATTTTCTAAGTGGGAAAAGTTTGGGTTAAAAATGATTATTACTTGTCTTAGAGAGTTAAATAAATTCACATGTGGACTATAGCTTAAACTATTAAGGCTAGAGTACAATGAAAAGATTAGGGAATATCGTTTAGTGACTACACTGACACCGAATACAAACTGTAAAAGGAAAAGGAAAAATTTAGTTCATAAATTTGTTAACTAGAATAAGTGTAAGTGTCAAGTGAACTTCACGACTTTTGGGACATGACACTGTGATACTCAAAAAGGTAGCCTGTGACAGTACAGTTTAAGCTTAATCTGTAGAAGGATTTAAAAATAATTTAGTGAGCGAGAGCTCAGTAGGATACTCATATAAGTGCAGAAGTAGAATTATACTGTCCTAAATGCAATACATGAAACCTGCAAATATAAATCCTCATAACTTATTCCAATCATAGAAGTACTTGATCTTAATATCATGACTTAGAAAAACCTAGGTTTGCCGAGGTTTTGGGGTACGAATGGAAGAGTACTTTAGAAATACCCCATTATCCTCGTCCCTGGCACCTGTCAACAAAACGTCAAACACTGTACTTATTACTCATCCATATCAATCTGCAATAACAATCATTTAACCTAATATCAATCACCTACTGCACCCAATATCAATCACCTAACCCGATATCAATCCAATGCTGCACCCAATATCAATCATCTAACTTGATATCAATCTAATACTGCATGCGCATAATGTTTTCAAGCTTTTATGCAGTTTCAAATCATGTGGCTTTCGGTATAAAATTACGTGCAAGATAGTACTACTCAAATCATGTCAAGCATGGTATACAATCATGTATAAAAGCATGCATAATCTAAAATAATTTCACATGTGCAGTTCGAAATATGCATAGTTTCATGCACGTCATGTATATTGTAAAAGTGTTCAAGGTTCAAATTTGATTCAAATGTAACTACTCATTCAAAAGTTTTAAAATAGTACTTGGACTATCATCTAGAGTTCAAAATCAGAGGTTCAAAACAATACTCAAACTATTGTCTTGAGTTCAAAATCAAAGTTTCAAAACAATACTCAAACTATTGTCTTGAATTCAAAGTCAAAGTTTCGAAACAATACTAGGAGTATTATCTCGAGTTCAAAATCAATGATACAGCATGACTTAAAACACAAATCTGAAACTGATAGTAAATCATACTTGATCACATTTTAATAATAAGGCTTTAGCATTGTTCAAGCCCTTCACAAAGCATACATGATCAAGTTCAAAAATAAGGCTTTTCGTGTTGTTCAAACACAATTCAAATAAGCTTATATTCAAAATCGAATTCAGAATGAGTTATGGTCTAATCATATCAAACTCATCAATAAAGCCTTATCTAATCACATTGCAGTTGATCAGTGTGTTGAACATCCCTAGACTAAGGAGCTATCTATGGCCATAGATTCGAAAACCTCAGTTGCATTGATCAGGTGCAACTGAGACTTATCTACGATAATCGTCAGATAAGTGTCCATAGTACTTTATTGACTTAAAGTATTAGCCATAATCTAAAATCTGAATTTCAAAAGTTTTGAAAGTTCGGATTTTCAAATAATTCACATATGCTGAAATTCGAAAGTTTCAAAAATCAAGAAGGCTAAATTGTGCTTTGCTTTAAAACCCATTTAGGCATATGCATTATGTCACATGCTTTCTTTTCTAAAAGCTGATCAAATGGTTCGAAGTTCTAACATATGCATGTTCAGAATAATGTTTAGCTTTTTAATACTCAATATGAAATACATGCTTTTAGCTTATGCACAAACTTCAATTCTAAGATGCAACATCAAGGGCACCATGCCTCAACACAATACAAAGCTGTTTTATGGACATCCCAATGATTCAATCATTATCATATCGTTTTTCTTATCTCATTTTCACATGCACAACATGGTTGCTACGCCCACTTTAGCTAATAAGTTCATACAATAACTGGATGAATACATATAAGTACCATCACACAAGTATATATATTTTATCAAGTTTACAGGGTACCATAAGCATACCTTCTCTTTCTCTTTATCTCACATATCATTTATCGATTTCTCAATTCACTATAATGAAATTAGATTATTCCATAAGATATCAAAATCCAATTACCATAAAGGTTATAATGTCATTACAAAACCATTGCACAATCACAATATCATATAGGCTATCATGCTTTTACTGATATCATTTCAATTCCACGGTTTCACTTAAGCTATTAAGCTCTCTAGTATCACTATAAGACCACAATACCTTTTTATCATTCAAACCTTTAATTTTTTTTTAAATCCTGTAAATCAGATCAAGACTTCCAAAAAATACATTGAAATCATTTCTAACCTATCATTCAATCATTCTTTCTAAAGATCATAAGTATTTTCACAAACAGTTACTTTCCGAACTAATCCTTTATAAAAATTTCAGCAGTATAACATTTCTATAACTAAGACTTCTTGCACATAGAAATCAATAAAATCCCAATCCATTTGAAAGCAGTTCAATTCATAATATCCAGAACACTTATTTCTTTAAATCCTCAATCAATTCATTACTAAAAATCCACAATCAATACATTACTTTAGATACACCATTTAGTTCATTATTTTAAATCCACAATCAATCTGTTACTTTAAACCATTATCAATCAAAACAAATCATGTCTTTTCCCCACATCACAATCAAATCATCATAAGTAGTTATTCCATAAGGCCTATTGGCACAAGGGCACTCTCTATATTATTGTTATTGTTAGTTTCATTTAAATTTCCATATGGTAGCATGGTTCCCATTCTCTTAGGTAACTAAGTTATCAATGTCATATTTGAATCAACTTATTATTGCACAATAACACTTAAAGTAAATCTTTATTTTCATACTCACCTAATGGTTCAATCTATCAAATCCATACAACTTGAGGTATGCATCATGATATGTCCATACACAATTCATTATCATTTCACAACATCGCTAAAACATGTTTCAATATTCCAATCATATTCGCTCACCTCCCAACAATATTCTCAAGATATTACCTCCACATTTTATGTCAATAACAATATATTTAGTTAACCATAAGCTATATTCTTTCAATAATATAGAAATTCTCAATCAATATACTAACAACACCACATCATCATTGAACATAACATTTCAACCCAAACAAGTCTAATACATTAAAAGCCTACCTCAACCTTATATAAGAATCCTACCCAATTTCACAAATTTTAGCTCATACTAAGTCTCCAAGCTTAGGCCAATTCCACCAAAATTCATTACAACACAAATAACACACTAAGCTTAGAAGAATTCTATAATTTACAAAACAATTTATTAAATAAATAAAAAATAATAATATTATTATTTTTTATCCTCTCTTCCTTCTTATCTGTCTCTCTTTTTTTTTGTGCTGAATCGGTTCATACTGGTTCAGCTCTGTCTTTTAGGTTTTTAGGCTTTGCCGGTGGCAACCAAGGCGCGTCGACGGCATGTTCGAGGTAGAGAAAGAGTCGGTGGCTGCAGAGGCAGTGGCAGAGGGTGGCGTCGACACCTCTCTCTCCCCTTTCCACTTTCGATTAGCCCTTCCCTCTTCGTCTATCACTCTTCTTTCCTCCTTCCGTCGATCAACTCATTCTCTCCTTCGATCCAGTCTCACAGGATGCGGTGGTGCGTGGAAGTTGAATGGCCTGAGTTGATTTCGCTTCTCTCCTCCCAATTTCCTTTTCATTCCTTCTTTTTTTTCTATTCTCTTCCATTTCTCTCTCAGTCACTGCCGGTGTCGACCCCCCTCTGTCGGCCAGCCTCTCTGTTCGATTGAACGGTTTCTTATCTTTCTGTCCTCCTTTTTTTTTTTCTAACAGTCTGTCATAAGCAGACAAGGGCAAGGCATGGCAAGCTCCCTTTCGAAGCTTATCGTGGTTTTCATTTTTTTATATTATTTTTTTGTATTTATTTATTTATTTATTATTATTATTATTATTATTATAAAAGTCTGCAAAAGAAGACTTCAAGTGGTTTCTTTCCATTTTTTTCATTTTTTTATATAATATATTAATTATACATATATAATACATATATTTATTTATTTATTAAACATAAATAATATTTTTTATATATTTTTATATATAAACATTTATATCTATAATCCTTATAATATTTATATATTATTTATTTTATTTATTTATTTTTCAATTGTATAATTTTATATTATATATATATATATATATATATATATATATATATACACACACACACATTTATTCATACAAATGATTATACATATATATATACTTATTTCTTGACATATATATTTCTTTAATTTTAAATCCTTGCTTTTTAAGTTAATTAAATTTCTAAAATTTAATTATTGCTTAATTAAATGAATTCTCATAACTCTTAAGTACTCTATATTAAATTATAAAAGTCCAAATAAATAGATTTACTCATTTAATTTTGAAAAAATCGCAATTGTCACGTCTCCATGCACCCCACTGTCATGTTGCATTTTAATCTCCTTTAGACAACACAAGAAGGTGAAAGAAGAGAGCAGAAAGCAAGACTGTGTTTCTAAAATCATTATGTAGAAAATCATGTTTGTTTCTTTCAGAGTTACTAAATCTTATTTAAGTGATAGAGTGACAAAGTTCAATTTTTAAAAAAGAAAAGTCAGGGGTGCTGGAGAATCATGTCGAGTTTTTCATGTGACTAGAGAGCAATAACTGAACAAAAACGGAAGGATAAGAGAAATTATGGATCCAAAAATTGTTTAACACGTTCAAATTTTATGCTTTCACCATCTCCTATGACTTTTAAATCGAATGACAATAATTTATACAGAATAATAACTAAAAGAGAGTAATAAAAATATATAATAATTATTATTATTAAGAGCTATTAGATTTTATTGTTTAATGTAAAAAAAAATTGGGTATTTCGTACAACTTTTACATGTTTTTTTTTTCCTCGAAAATAATTTTTTTCCATTTTAGCACTCTCTAGACTATTCCCTCTCCTTCACTGTTGTCTTTATTTTTTATCTCTTTTTTTCGAAAATTTAAATATATATTTAAAATAAAAACTATGGAAAGTTAAAATGCCTTAAAAAAAGGTTTTACATGTCGAAGAATTTATAATCTAATGATACATATGGACTTCACATGGCACTTAAAATGCATTTTGATTTCATTAAGTTACAATTGTTACTTAATATTTTTTTAAAAAATACTGCTACGTTTTTAATCAATAATTCTTCAAAAAAAAATATTTGTTTTCAAATTTTATCCTGAAGCTACTTAAGAACTTATAGAGTAGCAAAATGACAGGTTTGGTTCATACTTCTACTACTTGCTTTTTGCTATTTATTTTTTGCAGAATAAATAGAAAACCCATAAACATAATTATCTTTAGACCAAAACCCACCAAATCAAATCATCAAAAGCAAACATTGATAGAATGTACAGCATTTAACAAGAATTAAACAAAGACATGCAGACTATACCAACCAAGCAAAGTAAAGCTTCAATGCTAACCCTTAAGCAGTGTTGATTCTAAGGATTTAGAATCCAATTGAAATGGATAAAAAGAACCTTAGATAAACTCATCTGCAATATTAATTAATCCAAAACCAAGTTCTTTATGTCGTTATTGTCTTTTTCCACATCTTCTTTTTGCAATTTTGCCCACTATTTACTAATTTTATTCTTGCAAATTAAAAAATCAAATTTATTGGGCAGGTACTATAAGAGGAATAATAACCAAAATAATTAGACATGTTTGGCTTGAATAGTTAGCTAATGTCAAATTTTGGGCTTAGCAATCAAAAATTAATTTTTGGTTGTGTATTTACACTCTTAATTTAATATCACATTAATTTCAAATTGTATACTTAGCACGTTGTTAATATAATTTTCTTAAAAAATATAATATGTTTTAATCTTGACAATTTTTTTAAAGTACAAGACCTAATAGCATTTTCATTTTTTTCTCCATTGATTTTTGACTCATTTACCTCATATTAATTTTAAAACTTTTTATAGATGAATTTAGATTTATCTTATATAAAAAGAAAGACAAACGAAGTTAAGTCCACCACAAACTTAGATCAGCAACAAAGCTTCCTTTTTTCTATATTCAATTCAGTATCAATAAAATACTAACACACACAAAATAAGAAAGGAAGCTGTCATAATCTTCTGATTGGGTTTATACATGAATGACCGGGAAAAGAAAAATATACAATTACTTTCTATGTCCTTGATCAACAATTCTGCAAAATCAACCTGCCTATGAAATTGATACAGCTAAAGAAAAACCGCTCTTTCCATTTAACATTTTCATATGAGCAAATTAGTTATAAATTACAAACTAACACATGCATAAATTATAAACTGAATATGTATTTAGAAACTATTTATTTAAGATTCTTGTTACAATGTTTTCTGAGTAGTATGTCAACAACACTCCATATAACATTTATTAACTAACCCCGTGTTTAAATAAAATTTATTTTTATTAACAATCACTTTTAAGCATACAAAATTTCCATGCATCACACAAGTTATAAACTAGTTTTCATATTATTTCAAATAAAATTAAGTTTTTATTGATGTATTTTATTTTATAATACACGTATGAAACATGAGGAAAAAAATATAACTATTAAATCCAAAAACATTTGAATTTTTTTAAAAAAAATAATATTTAAATATAATAAAATATTTTTTTTGAAAATAAAAACTTGAATCACGTTTAGATTGAAAAAAACATTACAAATAAAAGTCCCAAATGTGAGATTTTCACCTCTTATTACTGTTAAATATATGCAAATGAAGTTAGAGAAATAAGATATCTTATCACGGTTTAAACACCTTATGTTTTATAGACATAAAGGAGAATTGGGTGGCAAGCCCCACAAGGCCACAAAGACCTCTCGTATTCCGATGAAAGTGAAACTTCATGGTAGCGATATTTGAAGCCAAATACTAAGATGGTAAAAATCTATATCCCAAAATTCCTCTATTTGTACATGTTTTGAAAAACGTGCAACAAATTTAAAAATGACGATTAAGTCCATAGGTGAGAAAAACTTTCGTGAATAATAGCCAAACTAATTTGACTTTTAACCAACAATAGTTATAGATAAATCTACATGTGAAGGCATCTCATGTCATGTCAACTTGACGATTGAATTACACGCCAAAACCACAAATTACGTGATTGCACAATTAGGTTGTTTTAGTAATCTCACCCTTGTTACTAGCCAAACCCTTACAAAAACTTAACTAGTGATTAAAATGTGTAGGATATATATATATATATATTTGAGTGAATAAAATATTTGAAAGTTTAACTGAGCATTTAAACAGAAGTTAGGAAGAAAGGGATGTAGTTGGAATTTTCATTATATAATAATGGCATTTTAGTAATTTGCTATTAAAGATTATTTTAAAATGATTTTTCCTCTTCTTCCTCATCTTGCCATCTCTCCCATCTTCTCCTACCTTCCACCATAGCCAACTAACTTGAAGAGAGAGAAAGCCCACAAAAACCCTAGCAAACAATCTTGAAACCAAAAAACGTCTTCAGCAAACCTATCCAACTCTTCGAGCTCTACAACATACTACCAAAATCAAGTGTTAAAGTGGCCAATTGCATGGTGAATCTTCCTCCTTCATATTCAACCAAGTAAGGTAAGAAAGAGAAAGCTTAAATTCAAGTGTTTTAATTATTCTAGGCTATGTATTGAAGGTGTCTAAGCATGTATTTAGACTTCAATTGAATTAAAACCAAGAAAACATCTCCCTTAGGGTTTCGAACAAGTCTCCTTATGCATAAAAATTGTGTAATTCAATGCAAAAAGGATGTAGAATCAATGTACGTAATGAGTAGAATGCGTATACGGCTTTATATTGTTGAAACGGAGAGTGTGGCACAATAAGGGGCATTCAGCCAAGCTTTGATAATGGGTTACCATGCTTTAATTGTTACATTGATGGTCTTAGAATATTGTACTACTGAATATAAGATTGTTGGTGAAGTCAGATTTGAAAAAGAAAGTGATTTGATGCTAGTTGTAGTTTTGGCACTCCGTAGAAATTAGATCGAAATTGCTGTTGTATTAGGAACTATAGAAGATTATGAAGTATATAATATCCTTTGTAGAAGAAATGTCGAGTTTTAATCATGTTTTGATCTTATTTTGCAGTTTTAAAGTAAGAAGGGTTAATGAGCGATAGGCAAATATATGTTTGCCTATTCGTTTTAGGTGTTGCAAGCTGCTATTTGATACGGTGGTATTAGTGGTAAGGAACGTGTGTAAAATAGCGTAAGAGATACTATATTGCGTTGGGAATGTTGGTTGGTTGTGAGATATAAATGGTGTTTTTAATGTAGGAGGCTTAGGTTAGCTAGTATCGTTATGTTGCTGAAAATTCATAAAACGAACCTAAATCATTTCTATCACTAGTAGCAAATTAGTTTAGTTACCGAAGTCAAAGGAATGGTAAGAAATGAGTGAAAAGGGGTTAGGTATTAAGATTGCATGATTTTGTAACTTAGTTTTCTAAGGGATTTTTAACTTTTTGTACACGTTTCAAGTTACCTACATGTTTTAGACACCTGTTTATATGAATAAAAAATTTTGAACTATGAATATCGCATTAGGAATATTTGCTGAATTTTTATACTTGAAATGGAATTATTGCTTATTTTTTATGTTTATGGACCGACTAAAGATATGATTTGATGAAATGATTTCTATAAATGCTTCCGAATGATAAATGATTTGTTTTGAGACTGTTAGCTCCTGTAGTTGCCTTTGGTAATCATGTGAATGTAATGTAATGTAATGTTTGCTGTTTGACACTGAACACAACTTCAGCACCCACAATAGTCACTTGATTAGTATACTTTGTGGACCCTT
Source organism: Heritiera littoralis (assembly GCA_031772115.1). NCBI lineage: Eukaryota > Viridiplantae > Streptophyta > Magnoliopsida > Malvales > Malvaceae > Heritiera > Heritiera littoralis. Next base: position 127,140 of record JAPDPK010000053.1, on the reverse strand, counting down.
CATTATGGCCATATGTCTTAATGTAATGTCCCTCATGGAACCTTAATGTGCATGATTCTATAGGGATGTTGACTGTCTCCACTGAATATTTTACTGAAATGAATGGTTTTATGGTTTCTTCCAAATGAAATGAAAGGTTTGAATGCAAGGAAATGTAATTACAGCATGATTGAATGTTTACCTAAAATGATGCATTGAATTTTCGCTGATATGATTTTAATATTTTTGATTGTTTACTGGATGTAAAGCATGTTCATGGAAATCTTAAATAGATATAATTTTCATTGATCCACATGAATTCCTTCTCTGGAAAATTCACAAGAATCACTATAGTCAGATTGAGGGACTGGGACAAGAGAGGTGCTTCAAAGCATCCTTCCACACTCAGCTTAGTATCCCTAATCGATTATAGAATCTTTCCTTTCAATGTTGTCTGTTATCGTTGTTAAATGCATAAATCATCATAGAGCTTAAGTAGGATACATACATAATAATTGTATGGTATCTGCTCTTTTATATATATTTTTTACTAAGTGTAAACTTACCCCTTAATTTTTCCTCCTAGATTATTTGCAGTAGAGTTTGTGCAAATTTCAAGGACTTCCTTTGCTTTTGACAGTATTCCTTCAAGGCGAATTCAATTATCCCTAAATGTAATAACTAAGACTTTCCCCGACATTAGTTCATTAAATTAATAATTAATCCTCAATATAAAAGTTTTTAACTCAATAATAATCATGCGGATATGGGTGCAAGAACTCGAATAACGAAGTGCACATTGTGAGCGAACCTTTCGATCTGCACAAATCCCAAGATAAGACTCATCGACTTAAACCTTGAACTATGGTCAAACTCTTAAGTGTAGTTAAACTCTATCATTGCCTAAGAAAGACTAGCTACAGTGCTCATTCGTGAGAGAATTGCTAGTAACATAACTATACTATGATAGTTAAATAAAATAAATTGACTCAGCTAAGTAAAATATTTTATTTATCTAATTGAATTTAATTAAGACATTAAATCAATTAAATTTGAGTAGCTAAATAAATCTAGATAAGTACATAAGATGTTACCTTAATTAGTAAGTAATGAGAGTAAGATTTTAAAAGAAAATATAGGCTACTAATAATACAAATTATAAGCCCAAGATATATATACATATACATATATATATATATTTATGTATGCATTTATGTACATATATATATATATGTCGTAACGGCTTCGCGCTCGACGATTTTGAAAAAACATTTAAAAACAAAAGGGAGTCGCCACCAATCTTTTTTGACTAGGTGTGATTGGCCACCTAAAAATATTTATCTTTTTAACAAAATCTCAAATTTAATTAAGTTTTATTAAAAAGACAATTTTTGGTCTGCGAAAACAAAATCGGGTCCGGGAGTACGATTACGCATGGGGAAGGATTAGCACCCCCACGACGCCCGTTAAAAAACGGTACCATAGTAATCATGTGTTATCCTTTAGTTTTAATAAAATGATCTTGAATTAATATTTATAAATAATTCTTATTTTATTGCAATCTTTTTATTCAAAATCATTTTTTTATTTGTAAATTTATTTTGGTTTTATTTTAAAAGGTTAAACTTTATTTTTCGAATGTGAACCTTTTTGTATTGAATAATTAAATCAAATATTCCAATACTTTAGGCAGCATTTGAAATAATTTTCCTCACCTAGAGATTTCTTAAGAATCACTACTTGTGACTTTTACAGAATCTCATCCTTGGTAGATTCACGTTTATTTAGAAATTAAATGAATGCATATGATGTAAACAAATAATAATGATGCAAATGAATTTTTAATTTTAAATTTCATTATTTATTTTTTTATTTATTTATATTTCTTTGTTTTTAAAAAAAACTTATTCATTTTCTTTTTTTTTAATAAAAATTTAAATTATTGAAAAATCATACTAAATATTCCAATACTTTTGGCAATAATTAATACGACTCTTCTCACCTAGGGATCAGCTGGGAATCACTACTTGTGACTTCCGTAGCATCCCATCATCAGACATTTACATTAATTAAATTTGAAATTTTCTGTTAATCTTTTTATTTTCTTTTAAAAACTTATTTATTTTTATTTTTAAGAAAAATTTAAATTATTGAAAAATCATATTAAATATTCCAATACTTTTGGCAACATCTAGTATAACTCTTCTCACCTAGGGATCAGCTAGGAATCACTATTTGTGACTTCCGTAGCATCCCATCATCGGACAATTTGTTTAATTAAATTTAAAATTTATTATTAATTTTCTTTTAAAAACTTATTTTTATTTTTAACAAAAGAATTGAATTATTGAAAAATCATACTAAATATTCCAATACTTTTGGCAACATCTAGTACGACTCTTCTCATCTAGGGATCAGCTAGGAATCACTACTTGTGACTTCCGTAGCATCCCATCATCGTACTATTTGTTTAATTAAATTTAAAATTTATTATTAATTTTCTTTTAAAAACTTATTTTTATTTTTAACAAAAGAATTGAATTACTGAAAAATCATACTAAATATTCCAATATTTTTGGCAACATCTAGTACGACTCTTCTCACCTAGGGATCAGCTAGAAATCACTACTTATGACTTCCGTAGCATCCCATCATCGGACAAATATTTAATTAAACTAAAACTTTATTTTTTTCTTAACACAACAAAAATTTGCAAATCATGATCTTAATACTACTTTAAATCCGTTTAGTGAATTAAATGTTCGTGAATTGTATTTACTTCATCTTATCTTCATTTTTAGTATTATTATTCTCTTAAATATGAAAACCAATTAAATATATTATAAATAAACAAAGAACGTGTACGTACAAAAAGCATTAAATTTCCAAGCATTTTTTTTTTTATAATTTCCAAGCATCATTACAAAGCCAAGTTAAATGCAAAAGCATGTACTCATAGTTGAATAGTCAAAGCAAAGGCAATTTAAGTTATAAAAGTTAACAAAAACATGACTACTGCAGCAAGTGTACCACACGTAGAAGCAGTCAACACAGCTAGCATTCAAAACATTAAGTCTGTTAGATGAATGAACTGATGAACATAAAAGCAAGTATCCAAAGATATCGGTCAGTCAAAGCAAGATATTAATCAGAGCTAGCATTAAACTGTCAGAACTAGAAGCAAATTAAAGGAACGAAAAATAAATAAATAAACCAGTCGGTATCACTGGTTTTTCATTTTCTTTCTCAAGCATTTACCATTTCCTTCTTACACCTCCAGTTTGATTCTCTCTCTTCCTTGTTGAGCGTTACTGCTCCTTTCTTCTGCTTTAAGACCCGATCCTGTTTCTCCTTCCTTGTTGAGCTTCGTAGCTCCTTGAGCCCTTTCTTTCATTTAGTTCCCAAAAAAATACTTGAAACCTCAACAAGTAGAAGAATCTGGAACCTTCTTTTTGTTGCGATTCACTTTGCTACTTTTTTTGTTTTTTCAATTAGGCTTGTGTTGCTTGCTTGACTGACCCAACACAAGTGTGGACTGATGTTGCTAAAGGCAATTTGAGGGTGCTCGACGGTGGCTAGGACTGGAGGCTTAAGTAATGGAGCTGTTTTGGTGGTTTTCAGATAGCTCGATGGTGAGGAAGTGAGGTTGAGCGATGGGGCTGTTTTGGTGGTTTCCGGATAGTGGTGATGGCGAGTGATGGCTGTGAAAATGGCGGTGATTACCAGTGGGAGAATGTGGCTGGTACTGAAGATGGGTTTCTAAGGGTTTTCGGTTTGAAGAGGATGAAAGCTAGAGCTATCAATTTTTCGGATAGAGGGTGTTGAATTTTTTTTGATAGCTCCTCCTCCTTAGTGTTGGTTTAAGAAAACTTTTTATTGCTGGTTAACACTGATCAAATCCTGATATTCAGAGAAAACAATCATCTGGCAGCTAATTTTCAGCTGCCTGGAAGAGCTCAGGTCAACAAAAGTGGACTGGCAGCGTGATTTTGGCTGCCAGATACAATATGCAAGTGGTGCCGTACACGGCATCAAATCATTGCATTTTTTATTTTTTTTTATTTTTATTAAAAGAATTAAATAACAAAAATAGTAAAATAGAGCAAATAATAATAATAATAATAATAAGTCCAACATGAGTTAAGCTCAAAGCCAAACTTGAGCTTTATAAAAGACAATTCTAATTGGATTTTAAGTGGACTTTCAAACCTATATAAAAAAACAAAATTAGCCAAATAAAAATAAGATTTTAACAAATGATCCTTTGCAACATGATTCAATATTTAGAGTGAATTTTGATCTACAACTAAAAATTTTGAATCAAATAATTTAATAAAATAGAATTATTTTATTTTTCAAAACTAGACATCTAATAGTCCGAACAAAATTAAGTGTCTACAGTTGCCCCTCTTTGCTCATTGCTGAGAATCAAGAATAGAGCAAAGACAATAGACAAGAATTTTGTCCGGCTCATGACCTAATCTCTTATTTTTGTTTTTGGCTTTCTCTTTTTTTTTTTTTTGCATTTTCTTGGAAAGGTGCTCCTCCTACTATAGAGGCAATGAAACTTTAAATCTTTCTGAAAAGTGTTCCTCTTGCAGCAGAGGCAATGAAACTTTAAATTCCTTTCTTGAAAAGTGCTCCTCTTGCAGTAGAGGCAATGAAACTTTAAAAAATTTTTTTTTGAAAATATGCTCCTCTTGCAGCAGAGGCAATAAAACTTTAAATTTCTCTCCTGGAATGTGCTCCTCTTGCAGTAGAGGCGATGAAACTTAATTTTTTTTTTTGAAAATGTTTTTTTTTCTTTTTTCTAGAAAGCTCCTCTTGCAGCAGAGGCAATGAAACTTTAAAAATTTTCCTGAAACGTGCTCCTCTTGCAACAGAGGCGATGAAACTTTAAAAATTTTGCTCGGAGGACTTAAAATTTTATGCCCGGAGGACTTACAATTTATGCCCGGAGGTCTTAAATTCTTTTTCTGAAAAGTGCTCCTCTTGTAGCAGAGGTATTGAAACTTTAAAAATTTTGCCTGGTGGACTTAGAATTGGTGCTCGGAGGACTTAGAATTTGTGCCTAGAGGACTTAGAATTGGTGCCCAGAGGTCTTATGATTTGTGCCCAGAGGACTTAAATTCCTTTTTTGAAAAGTGCTCCTCTTGTAGCAGAGGCATTGAAACTTTAAAAATTTTGCCCGGAGCACTTAGAATTGGTGCCCAGATGACTTAGAATTTGTGCCCGGTGGACTTAGAATTGGTGCCTGGAGGTCTTATGATTTGGTGCCCAGAAGACTTAAATTTTCTGCCCAGAGGACTTAAATTCATTTTCTGAAAAGTGCTCCTCTTGCAGCAGAGGCATTGAAACTTTAAAAAATTTGCCCGGAGGACTTAGAATTGGTGCCCGAAGGACTTAGAATTTGGTACCTGGAGACTTAAATTTTGTGTCCGGAGTACTTAAATTCCTTTTTTGAAAAGTGCTCCTTTTGCAGCAGAGGCATTGAAACTTTAAAAAATTTTGCCCGAAGGACTTATATTTTCACTTGAAAAGTTTGAATTTTGATGCCGGGAGGACTTACAATTTGCTTATCTTCTGAAAATCAATCTTTAATCTTGATTAAACATGGCACTGGTAAAACTGGATTTGAAATTTTCTTTATCATGAGCAAACTTGCCCCTCTTTTTTTCTTTTTTTTTCTCTCTCTTCTTCTTCTTCTTTCTCTTCTCTTCTTTCTTCTCTTTTCTCTCTCTCTCTTTTTCCTCTTCTCTTTTCTTTCTCTTTTTTTTTTTCTCTTTTTCTCTCTTCTCTCTCTCTTTTTTTTTAATCTTGGAAAAGGTTTCATAACCTTTGAAATCTTGATTGAATGGTGTTGAGTCTTCAGCTTGAGAAACATGTTTTAATCTCAAAATCTTACACAAAAGCTTTCAATGTTGATGCTGTATGATATTGTGTATGTATGCATGTATGCATGACACTAAATCCTGTACATTCTCTAACTTTGAAACTCCATCTTGTCTTGCCAAAAGAGGCACATTATTTGCCTTTTTATTTTCTTTGCCCCAACATGATCATGAAAGCTCCTTTTTGTTTCCTATTTCTGCAGATTTCTTGTACTCACATCATAGCTTTTTGACGAAAAGCACGAAAAATTTTCCCATAACTATTTTCCAGGAGGGAATTGAATTCAAATTTCACAAGTGATATTTGATTCTTTCAAAAAAATTAGTGATTACTTTTTTAAGATGAGTGACATAAATCCTACTCGGATCTCTTCAACTGGACAATTGAAAGTTTAATGCACCGGATGTTTTGTTTGAGGAATATTTTGCCACTTATCTAAAAAACCATAGATTCCTCTATTGATTCAAAATGGTTTTCTTAAAATACCATCGCTTTTCTTCCCCCCTTTTTTTTTGGTAACAAAATTTTGAATAAGAAAAAAAGCAAAATATTCACAACTTGATTTGACAATCTCTTAAATTCCCGAATAATGGCGTTCTTCAAATGCCAAGATCAGGCATGAATGACTGAGGTTTTTTTTTTGTTTAGTAGGAGTGTGTACAAGAAGAATGGTTCAAACTTTTTCAGAAAAATGTCAAGCAATCGAGTGGCATCAAAATCTTTAGATATCCCAAGAGTTTCTCAAGGCTTGTTGACTCTTTTTCCATATTTTCAATTCAGGTCACTGCATGACTTGGTTGCATGAAAAGTTCATTGTTTGCTCTAGACTGCCCTTTTCGGGTTTTCACCCTAGAGCTTCATTTTTTCTTTTGTTTTCTTTTCTTTTCTTTTCTCTTTTTTTTTGATTGATTGATTGTTCCACCATGCGTTCAAGAATTCAAATTTCATTCAAACCAAAGAATGGCGAGAATCTTCCAAAGAAGAGCTCTTTGATACAAGCATCCATACTTGATCAAAATGGACTTTTAAGTACATAATGTAGGCCATGGTTCAGGGTTCTGAAAGAATAGATAAACAGGCCCAAAATGTGTTTGAAGGTGATCAATCCAAGGATCATTTCTTCTCATATAGACATCTATCATTTACATACTTAGAAGCACCTTTTCTCTTTATGCTTTTTCATGTACTTCTTCTTCTTCTTCTTTTCTTTCTTTTTGCTTCTTTTTTTTTCAAAATCATATTCATCCTTTGCAGCATCTTTCTTTGTGTATTTTCACATGTATCCTTCCTCCTTTCTCTTTTTTTTTCTATTTTTCTTTTTTCATTGATTCACATCCAAGATTTCAAAAACATAGCAAATCTTATTTGATCGAAAACAAAAGCTTAATCATTTATTTTCTTTGAAAAGATACTTTCTGCACATGCCCCCCAGTGTGGAGGGTGATCCTTGGAGGAGGTTTATTATGAAAGAAACTATCAGGGTCAAAAGGGGTAGCAACAGGATAATGTTTATATTTATGAATGGGATGTGAAAGATAGTCATTCGTCATTTCAAATTAAGATGCCTCCATCGAAAAGCAATTCTTAGGATGAGTTTTTTTCTTTTGGCTTTTGAAATCATCTGAATATCATGTTTGCATGATGCCGCGATCAATTTCATTTTTTTTTTTCTTTTTTTTTCTTTTTTTCTTTTGATTTCCTTGTAATGCGACACTTTAATATGACAGAACTTGACCTCACACACCGAAAATTCATTTAAGAAAAGATGTGATGCGCGACTCAAGGTATTATACAGATGGACAACAGTGAAAAATTCTCAACTTTGGCTCTCTCTCTCTTTTTTCTGTTGCTTCATTTTTTTTATCTTGCCCCAAAACATGGGCGAAAAGGCATCTCGGGAGTACAGGATTGAACAATTTGGGATTTGTACAAGAATTTAGGTGGAAAGGTATTTCAAATGATCTTGTCAAGTATAAAATTACCAATATCAAGAATATTTAGAGATTGTCATTGAGTTCTAAATGATTGTCACGAAGTTTTGCAAGTTGGTTGTTGCTTTGAAAATCATTTACAATGAAGCCTTGTTATGATCAAATGGGAAACAAATCGAAATTTCAAAACTTATGCCCCAATTTAGCTTTTTGGCTTTCAAGTGATTTGATCCTGGAATAATTTAAGACATTCATCTTTGATAGTAATCACTAATTTTCTTAGAATCATTTTATCATTATTGTGAAGAAAAGAAACATTTTTTTGTCGTGTGCCATTGGAAAATAAATTATGCAAAAAGTTGTGCTCATACAATTGTCACCTAGGCCAACAGAAATGACAAGCATTTTCCAACAAAATACAGACTTCAAAATCTCAAAATCTTCATTTCCCTCCAGATTGATATGCCAAAATGCCATGATTTTACACCAAAGTGGACTTCCACTGTTCCATAAGTTCTCGAGTCAAGATTCCCCCATCGATAAGCTCTTCAACCCTTTCTTTCAACTGCCTGCATTTTTCTGTTGAATGCCCAATTGCCCCCAAGTGATAGTCACATCTGCTATTCGGATCATAGCTCTTGGCCAACGGGTTCGGTGCTGTTCTCAAAGTTATAGGGGTCAAATATTGGTTTTTTACCAAAAAAGGCAAAAGATTGGAGATTGGAGTCAGGATTTTTCCTTGGTTACTTCTCAATCTTTTTCTGTTGTTTATTGATTGTTGTAGAGGTTGAGCTACTGGCCTAAGCATAAAGATAGGCGCATGAGCAACCGTTGGAGGGTAAGAATTTGCTTGGAATCCTGGTTGCGGGATTGGTGAATAAAGATAAGGATCACAGGAAGCATTGTTCAAGATTGGGTGGTATGATAGGTGAGACAAATAAGGATTATGTGGAGTGGAATTTCTGGGAAATCGCCCCTCGAATGTCACAGCTTGCACTTCTTCTTCCATCCTTTCAAGTCTGTTATCAACCATGTCGCCTATCTTGATCTTGCCTCTCTTGATTGCATTCTCAATCATCTCTCTGGAGGCCACCATGTCAGCAAAATTCTTCGTAACATTCTCAATCATCTTATCATAATATGGTGCCTAGAGTGTATTAAGAAACAGAGTTGCAGTCTCTTTTTCTGTGAGGGGAGGCTGGACCTGAGTGGCAACATTCTTCCATCTCTGGGCGTATTCTCTAAAGCCTTCAGTAGCTTTCTTCTCTATGGATTGCAAAGATAAACGATCTGGGGCCATATCCACAACATGCTTATATTGGGCGACAAAAGCCCTTGCCAAATCTTCCCATGAGTGAACATCGCCCCTGCCCAATTGTGTATACCACCTAGCAGCAGATCCTTTAAGGTTGTCTTGGAAAACATGGATCAACAGCTTGTCATCATACACATGTGCTGCCATCTTTCTACAGTACATAGTGATATGGGCCCTTGGACAAGTGGTCCCATCATACTTTTCAAATTTTGGGACCTTGAACTTTAGAAGAATGACCACACCAGGTACTAAGCATAATTTGGCCACATCTAGAGGTCCGTGAAAATCCATACCTTCAATAATCTGAAGCCTTTCTTCTATAAGCTCTATCTTTTGTCGGGAACTTGAGCCTTCTTTCACTTGTGGCATCCCTTGCTCTTTGTAACCATCCAAATTGGCAATATGAGTTGGTTCGAAGGGGTTCATGGTGGGAGTTGCATGCCCTTGAAACTGACTAGGGTCGACTGCAGACGGCATATTAGGGCACACATAACCCTCGGTAGGCATTGCTTGTGGCTCTTGAGATGATTGGGTTTCTTGTGGGCCAATGTTAACTGGACAAAAAGAATCTTCAGCGTTTCGTAACCGATGCCCCTCTTGAGTAGCTAGTTCTCCCATTTTTCCATTATTCAGCTTTTCCAACAAACTTGTCATCTGTGATAACTGCTCCCTCATCTCTTGTTAAGCTCTTTCCATTCGTTCCATCCTACTCATTTCTGTCTCTTCCATGGTCCAAAACTATCTCCGAAGTTTTTCAATGATCAAGCTATCTTTCCACCAAATCTGTCACAATCTAAAATTAGATGTCATGCTTGCCATGCTAATATGAAGCTTTTATTGTATTAAAATTGTATATCCACATGTAAAAGAAATTTCAACCTTGCTATTATTTTACAATATCACAAGTCACTCATCAAAAGGAGAAAGAAGAAGAAAAAAAATTATAAATTGAAGATTGTTTTTGTTTTTTTTCTTTTTTTGGAAATAGTTATTGTTAGTCTTATTATTCTTCTGTCAAAATCGTGTTATGCACATATGAATGAAGTGAATACAAACTTATATAAAATCTTGTAACATTCGTATTCATATACGAATTATTTACAAGATTCAAAATTCCTTAGTAACCTTCCACTATTCTAATGCCCTCAACATTCAAAGTCTTTCAAAAACAAATCAAGCATCGCAGATTCCTGGTTGACCATTTCATGAAAAGTCGATCGGTCTCCACTTGCTAATGATTCAACATGTAGTTGTTCTGGAAACGACAGCGACCCTTGAAAACGAACCATTTAGTCACTCTCAAGCTTTCAGGCATCTCCATTATCTTGCTGGCTTTCCTTTTATCTCCCATATACCATGTCCAAACTCTCCTCGATTATTCTCCAAACTATTCTAGCTTTCTAATTGATCTCCCATATCTTTGACCTCCTGTAACCCAAAAATACAAATATCTTCCTTATTATGTTATGTGAATGCATTAATGTAATGAGATATGTCATGTTATTTAAATTCAATGAATGAATTCTTCTTCTTTTAGTTTAATTCTAGAGTATGATGATTTTTTCTCTTTTTTTTTCTTTTTTGACAAGAATGGATTTTTTTTTCTCTTCTTTCATTAGGACCAAAAATTTCTTATTTTCACTCCGTAATTCATTCTCTTTAACCTCCTCTTTTTTTAAATTATTTTTAAAGGACTGTGACAATGAATTTACCTTTTATTTTTATCCAAAAAAAATTTCTTTTTATTTTTTTATCTATGCATAAATTTCAAAAATATATATATACATTATTATTACCTTCTTTTAGATAGTACCAGAGAACAAAGAATATTTCCATGTTATTCTCAAAAAAAAAAACTTTGTTTTCTTTTTTCTTTTCTTTTTTTTTAAATTGTAAACTTATAAAATTTTATTTTGAAAATGACAAAGAAGACAAAAAAACACCTCTTGATTTTTATTTTTTTATTATTATTTTTAAAAAGCATGAATTTGAAATATTATTAGAGTTATGATATGAAAAAAAAGTAGTAAAATGTTCCCTCATGTGTCCTAATTTCGGGATAATTTCTACAAAAATTGGACATGGCTCTACCTAAGGCTGGCCTCTTAGGTTTTTCTATATGCTGGGTTGGGATTTATAAAAATCTAAAGGTTCCCAAATTATACCTCACTGTCGTCCACACTGGACTAGTAAGATTTAATTTGAGTGGGAGTATTTCGCTTGCCATTGCGGAGCTGATTACCTCACAGAGCAAAGGTACTCTACTCCCTCCTAAGAAGGACAGAACCAGGGTATAGGGCTAATGTTATGAAAATGCAAGTGCAAGTGTGTGAATAAGGGAACATGTCAGACTCAAATTAAATTATTATCTCTACCCTAAATGTTTCAACAATTTATTAACAAGAATATACATAAAATAAATAACATAAAAAACAAATACAAACAAAATTATTTTCAAAATCCACGTGAATTAAGTTTAAATATCATTCAAGACTATTAAATTAAAACTTTGGATAACACATGATTAATGAATGGCTTGACCCTCAAAAAGCTTCCCCAGTGGAGTCGCCAAGCTGTCGTAACGACTTCGCGCTCGACGATATTGAAAAAACATTTAAAAACAAAAGGGAGTCGCCACCAATCTTTTTTGACTAGGTGTGATTGGCCACCTAAAAATATTTATCTTCTTAACAAAATCTCAAAATTAATTAATTTTTATTAAAAAGATAATTTTTGGTCTGCGAAAACAAAATCAGGTCAGGGAGTACGATTACGCATGGGGAAGGATTAGCACCCCCACGACGCCCGTTAAAAAACGGTATCATAGTAATCATGTGTTATCCTTTAGTTTAAATAAAATGATCTTGAATTAATATTTAAAAATAATTCTTATTTTATTGCAATCTTTTTATTCAAAATCATTTTTTTATTTGTAAATTTATTTTGGTTTTATTTTAAAAGGTTAAACTTTATTTTTCGAATATGAACCTTTTTGTATTGAATAATTAAATCAAATACTCCAATACTTTTGGCAGCATTTGAAATAATTTTTCTCACCTAGAGATTTCTTAAGAATCACAACTTGTGACTTCTACAGAATCTCATCCTTGGTAGATTCACGTTTATTTAGAAATTAAATGAATGCATATGATGCAAACAAATAATAATGATGCAAATGAATTTTTAATTTTAAATTTCATTATTTATTTGTTTATTTATTTATATTTCTTTGTTTTTAAAAAAAACTTATTCATTTTCTTTTTCTTATAAAAATTTAAATTATTGGAAAATCATACTAAATATTCCAATACTTTTGGCAATAATTAGTACGACTCTTCTCACCTAGGGATCAGCTGGGAATCACTACTTGTGACTTCCGTAGCATCCCATCATCGGACATTTACATTAATTAAATTTGAAATTTTCTATTAATCTTTTTATTTTCTTTTAAAAACTTATTTATTTTTATTTTTAAGAAAAATTTAAATTATTGAAAAATTATATTAAATATTCCAATACTTTTGGCAACATCTAGTACGACTCTTCTCACCTAGGGATCAGCTAGGAATCACTACTTGTGACTTCCGTAGCATCCCATCATCGGACAATTTGTTTAATTAAATTTAAAATTTATTATTAATTTTCTTTTAAAAACTTATTTTTATTTTTAACAAAAGAATTGAATTATTGAAAAATCATACTAAATATTCTAATATTTTTGGCAACATCTAGTACTACTCTTCTCACCTAGGGATCAGTTAGGAATCACTACTTGTGACTTCCGTAACATCCCATCATCGGACAAATATTTAATTAAACTAAAACTTTATTTTTTTCTTAACACAACAAAAATTTGCAAATCATGATCTTAATACTACTTTAAATCCGTTTAGTGAATTAAATGTTCGTGAATTGTATTTACTTCATCTTATCTTCATTTTTAGTATTATTATTCTCTTAAATATGAAAACCAATTAAATATATTATAAATAAACAAAGAACGTGTACGTACAAAAAGCATTAAATTTTCAAGCAACTTTTTTTTTATAATTTCCAAGCATCATTACAAAGCCAAGTTAAATGCAAAAGCATGTACTCATAGTTGAATAGTCAAAGCAAAGGCAATTTAAGTTATAAAAGTTAACAAAAACATGACTACTGCAGCAAGTGTACCACACGTAGAAGCAGTCAACACAGCTAGCATTCAAAACATTAAGTCTGTTAGATGAATGAACTGATGAACATAAAAGCAAGTATCCAAAGATATCGGTCAGTCAAAGTAAGATTATTAATCAGAGCTAGCATTAAACTGTCAGAACTAGAAGCAAATTAAAGGAACGAAAAATAAATAAATAAACCAGTCGGTATCACTGGTTTTTCATTTTCTTTCTCAAGCATTTACCATTTCCTTCTTACACCTCCAGTTTGATTCTCTCTCTTCCTTGTTGAGCGTTACTGCTCCTTTCTTCTGCTTTAAGACCCGATCCTGTTTCTCCTTCCTTGTTAAGCTTCGTAGCTCCTTGAGCCCTTTCTTTCATTTAGTTCCCAAAAAAATACTTGAAACCTCAACAAGTAGAAGAATCTGGAACCTTCTTTTTGTTGGGATTCACTTTGCTACTTTTTTTGTTTTTTCAATTAGGCTTGTGTTGCTTGCTTGACTGACCCAACACAAGTGTGGACTGATGTTGCTAAAGGCAATTTGAGGGTGCTCGACAGTGGCTAGGACTGGAGGCTTGAGTAATGGAGCTGTTTCGGTGGTTTTTAGATAGCTCGATGGTGAGGAAGTGAGGTTGAGCGATGGGGCTGTTTTGGTGGTTTCCGGATAGTGGTGATGGCGAGTGATGGTTGTGAAAATGGCGGTGATTACCAGTGGGAGAATGTGGCTGGTACTGAAGATGGGTTTCTAAGGGTTTTCGGTTTGAAGAGGATGAAAGCTAGAGCTATCGATTTTTCGGATAGAGGGTGTTGAATTTTTTTTTTGATAGCTCCTCCTCGGTGTTGGTTTAAGAAAACTTTTTATTGCTGGTTAACACTGATCAAATCCTGATATTCAGAGAAAACAATCATCTGGCAGCTAATTTTCAGGAGAAAGGATTGTATGAAACAGTTACACCACGTCAGCATATATCACTTCCATTCAAATCATGCCACGTAATCACAGTTTTGAAAAAAATTAATGATTTATTATATAATTAAATGATGAATATTTATTTCAAGAAATTCGGGTCAACAAAAGTGGACTGGCAGCGTGATTTTGGCTGCCAGCTACCGTCTGCAAGTGGTGCCGTACACGGTATCAAATCATTGCATTTTTTAATTTTTTTATTTTTATTAAAAGAATTAAATAACAAAAATAGTAAAATAGAGCAAATAATAATAATAATAATAAGTCCAACATGAGTTACGCCCAAAGCTAAACTTGGGCTTTCTAAAAGACAATTCTAATAGGATTTTAAGTGGACTTTCAAACCTATATAAAAAAACAAAATTAGCCAAACAAAAATAAGATTTTAACAAATGATCCTTTGCAACATGATTCAATATTTAGAGTGCATTTTGATCTACAACTAAAAATTTTGAATCAAATAATTTAATAAAATAGAATTATTTTATTTTTCAAAACTAGACATCTAATAGTCCGGATAAAATTAAGTGTCTACAATATATATAAGTATATATATGCAAGGTTAATAAAATATATAAATCATGTGTATATATATTGATATTACTACATGAGCAAAAATATATATAAAAAATAATAAAACAAGGACATTCAAATAATAATAATATATCAAACCTATTGCCTAAATAAATTAATATATTATTTATTAGTTATATGTACCATGTAGAAAAAAAAGACAGAAAAGAAAAGAAGAAATATAATAATATATTAAACTAAGTGTTGGCTTCTTGGAGAAGCCATTTTTCACGCCACCAACCCTCATTTTCTACCCATACTCTCGGTTAGTAGAGAACTCTGCCTGTGTGATTTAATGCAGTCAGTCCCAAGCCCTGGTAAAAGAAGGGGGCAGTAGGTTTAGACAACCAGCCTTAAAAACTAGTCCAATCTCATGAAATGAACCAATATCAGAATATTGTTGGGGCGTCCCCTACTCAGCGACACACTGCATCGGAGCCCGGGTGTAGTGAAAAGTGGGCAAGGGTTGCTAGGTCATCGCCTCGAAGCGGCGCTCCACATCGACACCTGGATGTGGTGTTAAATAGGCAAAGGTTCCCACACCATAATGGATGGGATTAGGTAAAGAAGTTAGTCCATAACCATAATCATAAGCTTAGGTTAGGATCTTGGAATATAGGTACACTTAGTGGCAAGTTAGCTGAGATTTATGAGGTTATGAGTAGGAGGAGGGTTAACATCTTGTGTCTTCAAGAGACCAAATGGGTAGGGAAAAAGGCTAGAGAGATAGCACCTTGGCAATATAAGCTTTGGTACACAGGGAAAGATAGAGACCGAAATGGAGTAGGTATCATTATAGATAAAGAATACCATAAGGATGTTGTACAGATTAGGAGACAAGGGGATAGGATTATTTTGGTTAAGCTAGTTCTAGGAGAAGAGGTGTTGAACGTCATGAGCGTGTATGCACTTCGAATAGTGTCACGACCCGAAGGCCGCGACGGTACCTCTTACATGTACAGACGCGTAGAAATTTAGGGCTAAATTTTTCAATTTCCTATATTTATTTTATCTAAGTACAATGCAGTGAATTTTTGTTTCGGGACGTTAACTCCCTCGCCTATTTTTATCACTTTACCCATGTTATTTTCCTGCATAAAAATTACAAGAAATATCCAGCTCATGCTTCCCAGAATAGCAGTTGATTATATTCTAGCATTCCTATGACCAAGTTCATCTCCAATTCATGACATTGTATCTTACAGTTTACATTTTCTTACTTAGTCACTTATTCATGCTATTCAATTCATATTCATACTCATGCAAAATCAACAATTCTATACTTCCACCATTTCTATAGTCCAGATACTATTCTCTATATTAGATTACATCCCATCTAAGTACTGAATCAAAAACAGCCTGAATTGATAATGGAGACAAAAGAAGAGTATGTATACCTAATGTTCACAAAAAATCTCCTTCGAGGGTTAGGACTATATTTCAGGCTTGGGACTATTCGGAAAGCTGCGAAATACTCCCCCAACTCCGTGCTCAATCTGAAAAATTTAAATAGCGTTTAATGAGCAAGGCTCAGTAAGTCATTTATATAAGTGCAGAGTTAGAATTATACTGTTCTATATGTCATGCCATGCATGATATCATGTGAGGAAAATTTACTATCAGTCATTCTCTTACTCATCATGCGATCATATACCTGTCATGTTCTCAGATTCAGTTCATCTATGCTTCAACATGTCATGAAATGTCTAAGTTATGAAACCATGATATAACCTTTGACATGTAATTATGAACGAAGTAGTTACAGTCATAAAACATGTAATACATATTCTTTTAAATAAGTTCAAGACATGTAAAATATCAATACATTTCATGTATTCTTTTAAGACATGCTTGAAATATGCAAGCTTTTTCATTTCATGTCAAGTATGCTTTTTGAAACATATTTCATATCACATATACTTTTTGAAATACATTTCATATCACATATGCTTTTTGAAGCACATTTCATATCACATATACATTTTGAAATACATTTCATATCGCATATATTTCTTTGAAGCACGTTTCATATCATATATACTTTGAAAGTATATTTCATATCACATATATCATCAAAATGCGTTTCATATACTGTAAATCAATATCGAGTTTAGAGTTCATTTTCATTTTAAAGGCATACTCTAAACTTCATTTCATATCATTTGAGACTAAGCTAGATCCCTATCTCTCTATCAATAAAGACTTAGTTCACTGTAGCTAGCAGTGAAGAATCATATCATCGTCCCCTGGAAACCACTAGGGCGCTATCTATGGCCATAGACCTCATGTCTCTCAGCCTCACTGATCAGGTGAGACCGAGACCTGTCCACTACTATTGTCGGACAAGCATCTATGCCTAATGAGTAATCTCCAATTAGGCGGCTTCCACTATGCTTTATTGAATTTAATTCTCTTAGGGTGCCTATAGTCTCATAAAACATTCAATCTTTCGTATAAAATAGTTTAATGTACGTAATGCTTTTCTGAAGATCATTTACATGTATATACGTACATATGTGAAAACTATCATTTCATTCTTTTGAAAACCATATAAGCATCAAGCACTCTGATAAGCATGATAAGAATAAATACTTTTTTCGTGTTTCATGCATAGTACTAAAGCATGCTTAATGGTAAAAGAATTCAAGTAGATGAAATGAAAGCAGTATAATGTAGTGCTCATGAATCACATGAATGCCTATTATTCCATCTCTTGATGTCTATAAGTTTCTACCATATCGATTCATTTACGGTTAATATCATACCATTTTGGCACTTTATTGAGTCTAACATCGTACCTGCATTTCATTTCGTTAAATCTAATCTCTAAGTATTCAAATCATTTATCGTAAGATTCAATCCTATACAGGATAATCCTACTTCTACGTTATATAAATGTCTTACCTAGTGCGAGCTTAGCTTGATCTTGTCCCGTGGTTAGCTAGACCGTGTCCGTCGTCCTCTTGGCGCACTACACATTCACAAGGAATTTCGACTTAATAAAGTCTAGCTCAAGCTTTCTATACACTTACGTAAATTTAAATTCCAACACAATATCTATATATACATATATATATATATGTATATGTATATACATGCTCTTAACACCGTATAATTTAAGTTCTTAAATCACATTCTCTCATTTTCTTTCCACATCTTTATATATATGCACTATACATACATAATATATATACACACACACTTAGCATCTATATATTAAAATCTTCAAATCTACTTCTTTCATTTTCCTATGTGTGTATATATATATATATATATATATATTCTTCTTTTTTTTATTTTCTCTTTCCTTTCCTTGTTTCTTATTTGTCTCCAAGAAAATAATAATATATATGCACACTTACACACATACATTATATATTTAACATTAAATGTAATATAGTTCATATTCTTCTCATCTCCATATATATACAAATATATATATTTTCATATATATTTTTCTTTCCATATATATACAAATATATATTTTCATAAATATTTTTCTTTCTTTTAACTTTTCTTTATTTTCTTTTATTTCTTTACCTCAATGTCTCAGCAACTTGGAGAAGAAACAGCACCACCTACGGCAGCCCTTGCACCACGTGAAGAAACCCCAATCACCTCCAAGATGCTCGGTTTTTCTGCTTCTCCGCCAGTCACCAATCACAACCATCTGTAGCTTTCGTTCAACCCTAGAAACAGCCTTGAACCTTCAGGAAATTAACCTTGATTTCCAGCCCTCTCACCTTCCTTAATCTCTTTCTTAAACTTAGCTTCAAAAATCCCAACTTATACTTCTGTTTTCCTTCTCGTGGCAGTCTATTCCTTCTTCAAAAACCCATATTTTCCAGTTTGAACACAGCTCCCATATGGTGGCCACGTTCAGCCCCTCTCTTTCTTGTCTAAACCAGTACCGAATACCCCTCTTTAGCTTGTCTCTAGTCGATTTTCCTTACGCCCAAAAGCGCCTCAGCTTCTCTTTCTCTTCCTCATGTCGAACCCTCCTTTCTTCTTCACTGTTTCTGTTTTTCTTTCCTTTTTATGTTTTGCTTAGTAGCTTATTCTCCTCTTTATTTTATTTATTTACTATAAATGCCATCTTTGCTATTTTTTTTATTATCATTTTATTATTAGTGTGGCATAGGCCACTGTTGGACTTGAGTGCTCTGCCGAATGGCAGAGCAAATTCAGATTTTGGGTAGGATTTTTCCCACCCAATCCCGTATACCTTTTTTTTTGTATATAATATATATATATATATATATATATACCTTTAATATAAACTATTATATTTCAAATCTTTTAATATATATACATATTTATATATATATATATATATGTAGCTTTATTAAAGATTACAATTTATATATATATATATATATATATATATATATCTCATACTTTATGTATTATGTATAGTATATAAATTGTAATGCACTTATAATATGTATTTATTTATCCATGCTCACATATATATATATATATATATATATATATATTCCCACATATATATTTCTTCCATTTATACAATTATATTCTATATAATATATACTTGTATATTTTCCTTTATACACTTATGTATTAATTTATATGCTTATGCATTTATGTTTATTTGCATGTACATATATCTATACTTATGTGTACATATGTACATTAATTTATTTTCTTATTATTATTTGTGTATGTTTATACGTATACATACATGCATGTACGTTTGCATGCGTACACATTACGTGCTTTTAGTTTGACTTACGTGCACACGTAACCCTTTTAAATCATAGAATTATAACTTCTTGCGTACTCATTTAGTGTGCACTTCATATATCGTTTTATCGTATATCTCACATTAAGCTCGGATACTTGACTTCTATGAATACGTACTATAATCTTATACTTGAAATCTCATAAGTACATTATCTCTTTGTGTCACTAAATTGCATAAGAATACATGTTTAGCTAGGAAAAATTTCGGTTCTTACATCCTCCTCACCTTATAGATTTGGTCCTCCAAATTGTTACAAGTTATCCTAGAATAAGTGGAGGTACTTCTCTTTCATTAGACTCTCCAACTCCCATGTAGTTTCTTCCGAAGAGTGATGTTGCCAAAGCACCTTTACCAAGGGAATTGTCTTGGACCGCAGCACTTTATCCTTTCGATCCAAAATCCGAAGTGGTCTCTCAACATAACTTAAGTCCTCTCTAATCTCCAAAGGTTCAAAATCAATCACATGTGAGGGATCCGGGTGGTATTTCCTGAGCATAGATACGTGAAAGACGTTGTGCATACTCGATAGCTCTGGTGGTAGCAGTAATCGATATGCCACACCACCTACTCTGTCTATTATCTCAAATGGACCAATGTACCGAGGACTTAACTTCCCTCTTTTACCAAACCTCATTATGCCTTTAGATGGAGAGATCTTCAAAAACACCTTATCTCCAACCTGAAACTCCAAGTGTCTCCTGCGATTATCGGCATAGCTCTTTTGTCTACTTTGTGTTGTCCTCAATCGATCGCATATCAATCTAACACTTTCTGAAGCCCTTTCTACAAGTTCGGGAGCAAATATCTTCCTTTCACCCACTTCTTCCTAGCCTATCGGGGATCTACACCTACATCCATACAACGCCTCATATGGTGCCTTCCCAATGCTAGAGTGGAAGCTATTGTTATACGCAAATTCAGCAAGTGCCAAGTGATCATCCCATGAACCCTGAAAATCCATGACACATGCTCTCAACATATCCTCAAGGGTTTGAATTGTTCTCTCGGATTGCCCATCAGTTTGAGGATGGAAAGCAATGCTGAAACTCAATTTAGTTCCCAAAGCATCTTGGAAATGTTCCCAGAAACAAGATGTAAATCGAGAATCTCTATCTGATACTAAGCTTACAAGGACTCCATGTAATCTTACGATCTCCCTGACATACAAATCTGCAAGGGCACTGAGTGAATCTGTGGCTTTCATAGCCAAAAAGTGTGCCGACTTAGTCAATCTGTCGACAATCACCCAAATGGCATCATGGTTTCTTCGGGTCCTAGGAAGTCCTATGATAAAGTCCATGGTCACGTGCTCCATTTCTAAGTTGGCACAAACAAACGAGTGAGAAACCCTACCGGCTTCTGATGCTCCACCTTAACTTGTTGGCACACTAAGCACTTAGACACAAAAATTGCTATGTCTTTCTTCATACCTGACCACCAGTACACTTTGCGTAAGTTTTGGTACATCTTCGTATTACCCGGATGCATCGTGTACTTAAGACTGTGTGCCTCTTCCATGATCTGTCTCTTTAAGGCTTCATTGCTTGGAACACATATTCTCCCATTGAACCTCAATAAACCATCACTGCTAATCTCGTATTCTGATTCTTGACCCTTTCGTATCAAATCAATAACTTCAATCAATTTCGGGTCCTCACTCTGAGCCTACCAATTTGTTTCATGATACTAGGCTCTATTCTCAAACTAGCCATAAAACATTCACCTGTAGGCTCTAGATTCAAATTCATCTCCGAAAATTGCTCTATCAACTCCCATTCTCTAACCATCATGTAACTAACCATGCCCATACTCTTTCTACTCAATGCATCAGCCACCTTATTAGCCTTGCCTGGATGGTAGAGAATCTTACAATCATAGTCCTTAAGTAACTCCATTCACCTTCTCTGTCTCATGTTCAACTCTTTTTGTGAGAAGAGGTACTTCAGACTCTTGTGATCAGTGTAAATCTGGAACTTTTCTCCATACACATAATGACGCCATATCTTTAGTGCAAACACCATTGCTGCTATCTCTAGGTCATGGGTGGGGTAATTTCTCTCATGGTCTTTAGCTGTCTAGAACCATAAGCCACTACTTTTCCATTTTGCATCAACACGCACCCCAAACCTTGATGTGAAGCGTCACTATATACAACAAATCCCCCAGAACCACTAGGAATGATGAGGACTGGTGCTGTAGTCAATCGGTGTTTCAACTCTAAGAAACTATGCTCACACGCATCATTTCATTCAAACTTGACAACAAAATTCTCAGTTTCCCGAAGTTTGTGGAATTATTCAAGGATGTTGCTTATATTCTTCAAATAAATATACATATTCACACCTTGTGGTTTCATGCCATTATAATTTATCTGTACGTGATTGAAATATTTCATTAATCAAATCCACAACGTCACAAGATATTTCATAAATCTCTTAAGTACCACAAAGGACTTGTAAGAGTTATACCGAGTTTTGAACATCACCTTATGAACACTTATCTATAAGCTTTTTATCCGTTAACATCTTGTTCAAAGATTGATATTAAAACTCTACATACACCATTGAGTGGATCAAGTAAAACATCAATCTTGAACAATAACTTATTCATTCTCAATAATAATACTATTGAGTACTCGGAATTTGGTACACAATCATAAGCTATGCTTATTCTTTCAAACCATATCATCTGTGTTTCCACCAGTTACACTAATACAGATGGGTTCTTTATTCATTAATCTCTGGAGTATTTTCTTAAGCTCTTCATACTTTTTTCTTTTTTTTTTATGTTCCCTGATAAGAGCTTATAAATAGGTTCTATGTTTTGAATCGAGTTAATAATCTCTCGAATGCACATTACTCCGAAAATTATTTAGAAATTCATCCAGTAACTTCTAAATCATAACCTCATATCATCTTGAATGTTTCGTTATTTACATTTTACAATTCTACTATGTATCCTCAAAACACATACGTATAACTTTCAAATCATTTAACATATATTTCACATCAATTCACTTATTTAGTCACACTTAGTAAGCGTATTACTTTTCATAATATCCAATAATCCCTAATCAAATACCTCGTCTTTTCAGATTTAATTCAGGCCCTAAGAATCCATAACAGGGCCGACTATCTCGCGACCTCCCACAGTATACACTCCGGTCGCATTACTCATCAGAGTATAGGTGGGGCTAATAGTAGGGACCATTATACCTATAATACATTCTTTATACCATCCATTACATTATTACCATCAATCGGTTCCAAATCAATTTAGTTATCTAAGATTCAGAAGAATTATTTCAATACAGGGGTATATTCATCATTTCTCAGTTTATTTCTCTCTCTTCAAGATACCTTTTAAACAGGTGATCTTAGAATCTATTGACTGATGATATCCCCTTTTCATTCTAATATCATCATTTCAGGGTCTTAGTTCGATTCGGATAGAGAAGTCCTGGTGAGGCCCTCACCGAGTTTCTCTTAGTGCCTTACCGAACAGACCTAACATTAAGATTATAAGATCACCTATTTTATGTAAAATTCTCGGATTACAATCTCTTTTTAATTTCAAAGTTCAATACTCAATAACTTTGCCAAATTTGAGGTATCTCGTAAGTTCATATCTTATGACCATTCACCCTCTTATACTTTAGAAACTATCAAACTAGGTCAAGATCAATTGCAAGACATTATGGTCTTGCGTGTCTTATTTCACGCAATCTTAACTTCCACATCAATCTGTTATCTTGCACGACATGCCTTACAAATCTCTAACATTTACAAAAGATTCATAGTATATAGTATGTCGTATTTAATCTTAACTCTACCAATGACAAGTTTGAAGAGTCCCTTTTTTTTTTGTACATCACAATACCTTACAAGCTATTGTGTTACTTATCGAGGTCTCAAATCATCCACCAGTTAGTAGTCTTCTTTACTTTGTTATCATTTAATTTCTATATAAAAACACATGCATTTAGAACAGTATTCTGCACTTACTGAGCACTTAACAATCAGGCAATTACAGTACTATGGGATGTAAACCATTCTAACTCATCTACACTGACATGCACTAGACAATCTCGGCTCTGATACCAATAAATTTGTCACGACCCGAAGGCCGCGACAGTACCTCTTACATGTACGGACGCGTAGAAATTTAGGCTAAATTTTTCAATTTCCTAAACTTATTTTATTTAAGTACAATACAGTGAATTTTTGTTTTGGGACGTTAACTCCCTCGCCTATTTTTATCACTTTACACATGTTATTTTCCTGCATAAAAATTACAAGAAATATCCAGCTCATGCTACCCAGAATAGCAGTTGATTATATTCTAGCATTCCTATGACCAAGTTCATCTCCAATTCATGACATTGTATCTTACAGTTTACATTTTATTACTTGGTCACTTATTCATGCTATTCAATTCATATTCATGCTATTCAATTCATATTCATACTCATGCAAAATCAACAATTCTATACTTCCACCATTTCTATAATCCAGAAACTATTCTCTATATCAGATTACATCCCATCTAAGTACTGAATCAAAAACAGCCTGAATTGATAATGGAGACAAAAGAAGAATATGTATACCCAATGTTCACAAAAAATCTCCTTCGAGAGTTAGAACTATATTTCAGGCTTGGGACTATTCGGAAAGCTCCGAAATACTCCCCCAACTCCGTGCTCAATCTGAAAAATTTAAAAAGCGTTTAGTGAGCAAGGCTTAGTAAGTCATTTATATAAGTGCAGAGTTAGAATTATACTATTCTATATGCCATGCCATGCATGATATCATGTGAGGAAAATTTACTATCAGTCATTCTCTTATTCATCATGCAATCATACACCTGTCATGTTCTCAGATTCAGTTCAACTATGCTTCAACATGTCATGAAATGTCTAAGTTATGAAACCATGATATAACCTTTGACATGTAATTGTGATAACCGTAAATTCTCCTATTTTTGGAGTTAAGTATCTGTAAAATTTAATTTTAGATGTTAATAGACTGATTGAAATAAATAAATAAATTTACTAAAGGATTAGAATATTTCGAAATTATAATACTTGCTCAATTGAAAAATTAAAAATTTAATAATTACGAATTTAATTCAAGTATAAAGAAAAAAATAAAAGAACGTTACAGCAAGCTTCTCGTGGAAGCTTACTGCAAATCAATTGAAAGCAAAATAATAATAATAATAATAATAATAATAATAATAATAATAAAATAATAAAGAAGAAGAGAAGATGGAAAATAAGATAGTGGCCCACATGGCAAAATATGATTGGATGATATGTAAATAAAAGAAAGACAAATGAAGCCATTCTCAGTAGAAAAATCCAGATCCTTCACCGACTCATCCTCTGCTTCTCTCTCTGTTTCACGTTTTGCTCTCCTTCTCCATGAATTTCTCTCGATTTTTCCTCTTTTTCCTAACCAAATCACCGATCTCCTCCACCAAAACACCAAGCCTCCTCCACCTAACCCGTCCCTCACCTTAAGAGCTCTTTAAACTCTGAATTGGAGGGGCTGAATTAGAGAGTTGTCGACTAATTTAAGGGGCTGTACAGTGCGATTTTTAAGGAGGTAAGTGAAGAAATGCACTTAATCCATAATACCTATGGTTTATGGTTGTATTAGGCTATTAAATCATATATATAGCTGTTGATTGAATTAAAACTGATTTAGATAGCTTGGAGATATTCGGTCATGAGAGGAAATATTTGGATTTTATGTTGAATTTCATGTATGATGGGTTGAAATTAGAAATAAATTATGAGATGAGTTAGCAATAGTGATAATGTGCAAAATAAGGGAAGTGACTTGAGGCAAGTGTGGACTGAACAATGGTGCTGATTTTTCAAACAGAAAATGGCGTGAATAATGGATGCTGTTGGCCATGTTTTGACTGAATAGTGGTGGTTTAGTTCTAATGAATTTAAGGTGTTTGATAGAATTTCTAAGTGAGTAGGAAAGATACCTGAAAATAGAGTTGATTGAAGAACGAAAACTGTGAAAACATGTCAAGTGGAAGATGCTGACCATGAAAGGAAAATGAGAAGTTGTAGCCGGCCATACAAAACAAAAGAAAAAAAAAGAAAGAAATGATGATTTTAATGTAATTTCACAATAAATATTAATGATAAAATTAATATAATAATGAATTAAAATAAATTGTAAAACTAAACTTGGGAAAAGAATAAGATTGGGTAAGTATGAAACTTTGGCTAATCATGAATAAGGTTTAGCAGTAAAGTTGAATTAAAGAAAGATAAATTAGGTACATGAATGAGCTAGTGTTTGACTTTTGCTTAGAAATAGGAATACCATGGGAATTTTCATGGTTTAAGAATTAGACTAGAAAGTATAAATGTGATTATTAATGAAATTAATTGGGAAATGAAATTTGGAAGAAACGTCCAATTAGTGTAATTGAATTCTAGTTTTTGATAGGAAATTAAATAAATTAATTGTTAAAATTAATCAATTTGGAGAGAAGAATTTAAAAGAGAATTCATTAAAATGGAATGATGGAAACTAATTTGGGTGAAAGAATTTTTATTTGAAAATAAAAATATTATGAACCAATAATATTAAATTGGGTTTAAGATAATAATAAATAAAATGCAAAATATGAATTATAGGTGAAATTAGATTTGGAAAAGACAATGAGCTAATTTTAATTATATTATGCTAATTAATAGAAAATGATATACATTAATTAATGAAATTCGAAATTTGAAAATAATAAGTGAAATTCAATAATAGTAATGTGACCATAAGAAAATGATGTGATATTAGCGGGATAAATTAGAAGAAGAGAAGGTAATTTACTTGTAGTATATTATGATTATTAATAGAAAATAAAATGAATTAATTTTTTTGAATAATAAATAGAAAATAGAAAATTACGGAAATATTTATTAAAGCTACTATATAGGATTTTGAATATAATTCAGAATTATTGTGCAGTGTTAAGCTCGGGAATTAAAAGAAATTTAAAAAGGCGTTATCGGATCTTGGATATTGCACGGAAATAGAGGTAAGAAATATATATAGGAGTCGTATAAGATATGTTTTACTTGCAATTAAAAGTTCTCAAAAGTTTCGTTTTAAGTCGTTTCTTATCTAATTTTCCCGAATACAAGAAATAGAAATTATCTTTAGTTCTTACAAGTTTAAATATTTCATCATATGAAATGTTTTACATACGTTGAATTAAATGAATTGATTTATATGCATTGAATTACATTTAATGATTTACATGAAATGAATACATGATATGATTTACACAAATTAAATTGTATGCAATGACTTACATGAATTGCATTATCTTAAATGATTTAGACGAATTTCATTATATGAAATGAATTACGTGAATTGCATTACACGAGTGATTTACATGAATTAATTTACAAGAAATGATTTACATGAATTGAATCGCATGACATGATTTACACGTTGAATTACAAGAAACGGTTTACATGAATTAAATTACATGAAACGATTTACATGATTTGAATTATATGAAGTATTTTACATGAATTGAGGTTCGTAAAGTGCTTTACATGAATTGAACTATACAAAATGATTTACATGAACTGAATTTCATGAAAGGAATTACATGAAGTGATTTATATGAAATGATTTACGAGTATATGAAGTGATTTTATGAAATTGATGTCTCCCTGATGATCGTGCATACGAGACAGTGATGATTAGGCTGGGAGACGTCCCAGACCTTCCCCTTTACATGATATGACTGTGGGAGTTACGGTCGAACCCCACAGGCTTACACAGTGAGCACCTGACCAGTGCGAACTGTGAGTGATTGACGATGGCCATTCATTACAGTGTTTCATAGGATTGGCTAAGGAGTTCCAAGTCCCTGGCCTTCCTATACAGGTCCCTTATGGGATATAGTGCGTGCATGAATCTCTGGGAGATTATTTTCTATCGATAAGTGAAACTTGACTGATAATTGATTTAGTGCATGATTTGATTTACAAGACTAGTGCATGATTTGATTGAAAAGTGACAAAGAAAGTGATACAAGTTTTACAGTATATGTTTTTCAGATGCAAGTGCATTTATTCTATTTTAATGATTTTAAATGAATCGTATTACTAAACTGAACGAAGTTTCTGAAATTATTGCATTATCTCATGATTTTGAAATTGTTACGATATTGTTTACTGAAGTTGCATACTAAAAGGGTCTTATAGCATCGCCTACATAAATGGCTGATACAGTGATTAATGATTCGAGATTGCATCACATAAATTATAAAATATTTTATACTGATCATTGATTTGAAATAACATCACATGAATTATTAAATGTTTTATATTGATTAATGAATTGAAATTGCATTGCATAAAGTGTTAAATGTTTTATATCGATTAATCGTTTTATCGTCAACTGAATTTACTCCCTATAGTCGCATCTAGGGACCGAAACACGACAGGTACTCTAAAGTACCTTTCATACTCTACTTGGTCACCTAGCCGACTATAGTATACTTCCGATACTATTCTCTAGTGAGCTGCTAAGAAATAAATATTTTTATACATTTTAATATTTGTATTTAATATGCCTTTTTCTTAATCAGTAGAATAAGTGATTTTTATTTAATTGCATTTTATATACGCTTTTATATATGTTTCTTACTGAGCTTTCCCAAAGCTCACCCCCCTTCTCTCCATCCCAGATAGCTTATCGAAATACACGAAGTCCGCTGCCTTTAGTTAGTCGAAGAAATCGCTAGAGGTTAGAAGTATCAAGTGATCAGGTATTTATTAAATGTTTATTTATATTTAGACACGTATTTGCACAGCAGTTGTATTTATAAAATAGAGCATAAATACGTATCGAAAATTAGTGGGATGTAACTTATGTGAAGTTTATTATGAATGAAATCATAGTTATTATATTATAGTCTATATTTAATTTATTATTGTTAATTGAATTAATTGTATATTGAATTAGGTGAAATGAAAAGATGAAGTGTACTTACACCGATACCGAATGCAAACCTAGTGTTATCGATTAACTGAAATAAAAAGATAGTGTCGAAAAGAAAAAATTTAGTTTAAAATTTTCTAATTTTGGATGTTACAGTAATTATGAACGAAGTAGTTACAGTCATAAAACATGTAATACATATTCTTTTAAATAAGTTCAAGACATGTAAAATATCAATACAATTCATGTATTCTTTTAAGACATGCTTGAAATATGCAAGCTTTTTCATTTCATGTCAAGTATGCTTTTTGAAACATATTTCATATCACATATACTTTTTGAAACACATTTCATATCACATATGCTTTTTGAAGCACATTTCATATCACATATACTTTTTGAAATACATTTCATATTGCATATATTTCTTTGAAGCACGTTTCATATCATATATACTTTGAAAGTATATTTCATATCACATATAGCATCAAAATGCGTTTCATATACTATAAATCAATATCGAGTTTAGAGTTCATTTTCATTTTAAAGGTATACTCTAAACTTCGTTTCATATCATTTGAGACTAAGCTAGATCCCTATCTCTCTATCAATAAAGACTTAGTTCACTGTAGCTAGCAGTGAAGAATCATATTATCGTCCCTTGGAAACCACTAGGGGGCTATCTATGGCCATAGACCTCATGTCTCTCAGCCTCACTGATCAGGTGAGACCGAGACCTGTCCACTACATACATATATATATATACACACACACACTTAGCATCCATATATTAAAATCTTCAAATCTACTTTTTTCATTTTCCTATGTGTGTATATATATATATTCTTCTTTTCTTTTATTTTCTCTTTCCTTTCCTTGTTTCTTATTTGTCTCCAAGAAAATAATAATATATATATATGCACACTTACACACATACATTATATATTTAACATTAAATGTAATATAGTTCCTATTCTTCTCATCTCCATATATATACAAATATATATTTTCATATATATTTTTTTTCTTTTAACTTTTCTTTATTTTCTTTTATTTCTTGACCTCAATGTCTCGGCAACTTGGAGAAGAAACACCACCACCTACGGCAGCCCTTGTACCACGTGAAGCAGCCCCAATCAACCTCCAAGATGCTCGATTTTTCTGCTTCTCCGCCAGTCACCAATCACAACCATCTGTAGCTTTCGTTCAACCCTAGAAACAGCCTTGAACCTTCAGGAAATTAACCTTGATTTCCAGCCCTCTCACCTTCCTTAATCTCCTTCTTAAACTTAGCTTCAAAAATCCCAGCTTATACTTCCGTTTTCCTTCTCGTGGCAGTCTATTCCTTCTTCAAAAACCCATATTTTCCAATTCGAACACAGCCCCTATAAGCTGGCCACATTCAGCCCCTCTCTTTCTTGTCTAAACCAGCACCGAATACCCCTCTTTAGCTTGTCTCTAGTCGGTTTTCCTCACGCCCAAAAGCACCTCAGCTTCTCTTTCTCTTCCTCACGCCGAACCCTCCTTTCTTCTTCACTGTTTCTGTTTTTCTTTCCTTTTTACGTTTTGCTTAGTAGCTTCTTCTCCTCTTTATTTTATTTATTTACTATAAATGCCATCTTTGCTATTTTTTTTATTATCATTTTATTATTAGTGTGGCAGAGGCCACTGTTGTACTATTCGGCAGAGCAAATTCAGATTTTGGGTGGGATTTTTCCCACCCAATCCCGTATACCTTTTTTTTTGTAGTATAATATAATATATATATATATATATACCTTTAATATAAACTATTATATTTCAAATCTTTTAATATATATATACATATTTATATATATATATATATGTAGCTTTATTAAAGATTACAATTTTTATATATATATATATATATCTCATACTTTATGTATTATGTATAGTATATAAATTGTAATGCACTTATAATATGTATTTATTTATCCATGCTCACACATATATATATATATATATATTCCCACATATATATTTCTTCCATTTATACAATTATATTCTATATAATATATACTTGTATATTTTCTTTTATACACTTATGTATTAATTTATATGCTTATGCATTTACGTTTATTTGCATGTACATATATCTATACTTATGTGTACATATGTACATTAATTTATTTTCTTATTATTATTTGCGTATGTTTATACGTATACATACATGCATGTACGTTTGCATGTGTACACATTACATGCTTTTAGTTTGACTTACGTGCACACGTAACCCTTTTAAATCATAGAATTATAACTTCTTTCGTACTCATTTAGTGTGCACTTCATATATCGTTTTATCGTATATCTCACATTAAGCTCGGATACTTGACTTCTATGAATACGTACTATAATCTTATACTTGAAATCTCATAAGTATATTATCTCTTTGTGTCACTAAATTGCATAAGAATACATGTATAGCTAGGAAAAATTTCGGTTCTTACAGATAGAACTTGATGAGGTTAGTAAACGACAGTTTTGGAAAGATTTAGATAAGGTAGTACAAGAAGTGCCTTTTGTAGAAAACCTTTTTATTGGTGGCGATCTTAATGGACATGAAGGTACAAGTAGAGAGGGTTTTGAGAGCGTACATGGGGGTTTTAGTTATGGTGTAAGAAACATGGGTGGGGATGATATCTTAGATTTTACTTTATCTTATGATGTAATCTTAGTAAACACACTGTTTAAGAAGAAAGATTCTCATCTAATAACCTTTAGAAGTGGACCAAGAGCAAGTCAAATAGATTTCTTTTTAACTAGGAGTAGGGATAGACATAGATGTTTGGATTGTGAGGTTATCCCAGGTGAGAGTGTTACCGCGCAACATAGACTTCTAGTTCTAGATATAAAGAGAGATAGACGACATCAAAGGAACCAACAAAAGGAAATTGAAAGGATTCGGTGGTGGAAGCTAAAAGAAGATTGTCATAAAACATGTAGAGATAGTTCGATTCAAAAAAAGGATTGGACAATAGAAGAGAACCAAAATGTAATGTGGAATAAGATGGCAAAATGCATTCGAGAAGTGGGTAAAGAGACATGAGGAGTATCAAACGGAAGAGTGCCAACTGGAAAAGATGCAACATGGTGGACTGCAACAGTAAAAGATGCTATAAAAACTAAGCAAGAGTGTTACAAGGCTTTGAAGAAGAACAATACAGAAGAGAATTTTACGGAATATAAGTTAGCAAAAAAGGAGGCAAAGAAGGCTGTGGCAGAAGCTAAGACGAAGGTTGCGAAAGAGATTTACGACAAGTTGAACACAAAGGAGGGAGAAAAAAAGATATATAGATTGGCATGAGCAAGATAAAGGAGGAGTCGCGACCTAGGAGTTGTAAAATGTATTAAGGATGAGCATCAAAAAACTCGTTAAAGACAATGACATTAAGGACAGATGGCGTGATTATTTTGACAAATTATTTAATGACGGACAAAATAAAGTTTTGGATAATATCTTAATGCCTCTCAAGGATTTAAATCGATGCTTTATGCGTAGAATCAAAGAGACAGAGGTAAAAGAGGCATTAAAGATGATGAAGAACGGAAAAGCTGTTGGACCTGATGACATCCCAATTGAAGTTTGGAAATGCCTTAGAGATGTAGGAGTTAGGTGGTTGACAAATCTATTTAATAAGATTTGGCGCACTAACAAAATGCCGGAGGAATGGAGGAAGAGTGTCTTGATACCTCTATATAATAATAAAGGAGATATTCAAAGTTGCGCTAACTACCGAGGCATAAAATTGATGAGTTACACTATGAAACTATGGGAGAGAGTGATAGAACGGAGATTA
This sequence comes from Heritiera littoralis, assembly GCA_031772115.1. Taxonomy (NCBI): domain Eukaryota; kingdom Viridiplantae; phylum Streptophyta; class Magnoliopsida; order Malvales; family Malvaceae; genus Heritiera; species Heritiera littoralis. The sequence goes on along the minus strand of JAPDPK010000053.1, from coordinate 94,761 downwards.
AGAAAGAATGTAGAGATATCAGAGAATCAATTTGGTTTTATGTCGGGTCGATCAACTATAGAGGCAATATATTTGCTTAGACAACTTATGGAGCACTCTCGAGTAATGGGTAAAGATCTCCATATGGTCTTTATAGATTTGGAGAAAGCATATGATAAATTGCCTAGGGAGGTACTATGGTGGTCCTTAATGAAGAAAAGAGTTCCTTTGAAATATATTGAACTAATTAAGGACATGTATGGAGATGCAAGGACACATGTGAGGACAGGTGGGGGGGCAAACAAGTGAGTTTCCTATCACGGTGGGATTACACCAAGGGTCAGCGTTGAGTCCATTCTTGTTTGCGGTAGTTATGGATGAACTAACAAAATCCATCCAGGATAAGGTACCTTGGTGTATGATGTGTTGCAGTTGATATTGTCCTATGTGCAGAAACTAGAGCGGAGATTAATGCAAAGTTGGAATTATGGAGACAAACATTGGAATCAAAAGGATTTAAACTAAGCAAAGTGAAGACTGAATACATGGAGTGTAAATTCAGCCCTAACTGAGTGGAAGAGCATGATGTAGTGACGTTAGATGGGGTGGGGATACCTAAGCGGGACTAATTTCGATATCTCGGATCGATAGTACAGATGGATGGAGAGATTGATGGTAATGTGACCTATAGGATCCAGGCTGGATGGAGTAAATGGAGAAGTGCTACAGGTGTGTTGTGCGATAAAGGAATTCCTATATGATTGAAAGGCAAGTTTTATAGGACAGTTGTTAGACCAACATTATTATATGGTAGTGAATGTTGGGCAACTAAGAGGCTACATACACAAAAGATGAGTGTAACAAAAATGCAAATGTTGCGGTGGATATGTGGATATACAAGAAAGGATAGAATGAGAAATGATTATATTCGTAAGATGGTTGGAGTGATACCTATCGAAGACGAGATGTGCGAAAATCGTTTACGTTGGTTTGGACACATAAGACGTAGACCTGTAGATGCTCCAATTAGGAGAATAGAAGCTATGGATGTTGAGAGAAGACCGAAAAAGACTTAGAAGGAAGTAGTTTGGAAAGATATGTAGGTTTTAAAATTGGATGAGCAAATGGCCTTGGATAGGAATCTATAGAGGAGGAGAATACATATTGGCGATCTAACGTGAATTCAGATATTGGTTCATATAGCCTGCCCCAATCTCTTAGGATAAAGGCTCTGATGATGATGATGATGATGATGATGATGATTCTTGGTTAGTAGAGGAGAGAGGAAGCCATTTTTGTTCTTTGGTTGTGGTTGAGATCAAGAGATAGGAAGAGAGTAAGAGTAGAAAAAAGAAGTAGCAAGGAGGGTAACTTGCTTGGAAACTTGAAGGAGATTGAAAGAGATAAGAGGGGAGAAAAGGAGAATTAAGTCTAACACAAGGCATAAAAGTAGCAGGTAGTTTACGTAGTTGAAGAAAGTGATGCGAGAGAGAGTGAGTGAGTGCAGGGAAAGCTATATCAAGCTATATTTTCGGGCACCGACTAGAGCAGAAGAGGCTTAGAGTAGAAGTTGGGGGCTGCATATGAGGTAGAAGAAAGAAGAGAATAGAAACTGAAGCTTTCAGTGATCAAGGGGCTGTTTTGTCGGGTCTAAGGGCTGGTAAACAAGGCTAAAGAAGTATCTGAAGAGAAGGTCCTCTTGGTCCAAAAAATAGAGCAGCCAAGGCATTGGATTTTTTGGTATTTTGAAGGGAGTCGAAGTGCTATTTTGGTGATAAGGGAAGAGAACAGAATTGAAACAGATAAATCCTAAAGTTAAGTGATGAGATTGTTAACCTTTTCAAGGGAGAATTAAAGGCTAAACTGGAGCCTTCTAGTAACCTCCCTTATGAGTTTTTTGGACAGAAACAGTGGCATGAAGAAGCTTCAGGCATGGCTTAAAGAAAGGGTGTTACCTCAGGGTTTGAGGTAGAAAGCCTAGTGTAACTCCTTACCACTCTCTGCTGATGAATGTTAAAACAAATGAAGGCTTCATTCTTGTGCATTGTTCAAATAGATAATGGTTGTGCAGCTAGTTGAGTTGTGCAAAGAAGTTTGCATCAAGATAACGATAGAGAGCACAGATACTTGTGGTGAGAAATCGGTGTAGAGGCAACAAGGCTTTAGGCTGAAATCACTGGTATTTAAGGTACCAAAAGTTGCTATTTTGGGCGCTGATTGGGGCTAAAATTACAGTTGGAATTAGGGGGATTTTGGACTAGAAAACTTAGCATTTTAGAGCTGATCGGGGTGCCTTAAATAAGGGAGATAATGTGGCTTTATGGGCTAAACGAGGGCCAATACAAGGAGTATTTAGACAAGAAACAACAGAGGCGTGAAAGGTTAGATCAGGTTATAACATGGCTGAAACACAAGGTATTCTCGGTTTGAAACGAAATGTGTACAGGGAAGAAGGAATGTGAGAGAAATCAAGGAGTAAAAAGCTCAGCTAACAAAATTACGAAGGGCATAAGGAGCACCAATTGGCTAAGGAAAGTGTGGTGTTAAGTGCTAAACATTATTACTCTTTGGTAAGATTATATATACAATACAGCTACTATGCTTATATTGTTAGAAGTAGAAATATGCACTATAAAGTAAGGAATTATATACAAATAATATGTTAATAACAAATCATTAGTATAAAATTGTTGACTGCTAAGTTATGCGATACAATAGCTTTTGGGAAGATGTTGGAATTATTGGACATTGTCGCAAGAGTGTTTTTGGTATTTGTTTGGAATATGCTTAGGTATTGATCATATATATTGATAGAATTTCTTGAAAAATAATGGTGAAATGTGGTTAATGGTGTTTCAAACGTAAAAATAATTGAGGAAGAACACGGCTACAAGGGTACTTAGTTTTCTTAGAAGAGCCTTAAAAAGGTAGTAAGCTTTCTCTTGAACACGATTTATAAATTGATTAATGTAGGTTGTTATGTATGTTGGTTTTAGTATAGCGAGGCTAAAGATATTGGTTTAAGTGTAGGTTAAGTGAAGAACGATTTTGAGAAAATGCTAAAGTGGTAAGGCTTGCGAGAGTAGTGTCACCAATCTTAGTGTGGTGCAACGTACAATAAGGGAATTGTGCTTGCTAGATATTTGCTCTCCTTTGTTCATATATGTACACACTTGTTTTTGGTATCAAGGTAAATGTGTATATGATTCTATATATCTGGATATTCATATAAATATATTTATATGTGTAATTTCTATAAATAATAAAAAGGAAGGATCTAGAATGTAGTGGACGAGGCATGAATTTTATATGTGAAATTGATCATGTTTGAGATTTAAAGTGTGTTGGATTGGTGTATGATTGTACTTGCTTGTTGGCATTTTAATGCGGGTTGATTTTGGTTATGATTGTGATGCTGGGTAATGTCCTACCTATGGTGTCATAAGTCGGATTTTCATTGGAAAGTAACATGCATAGAGTCTGTAGAATTAGTTTAAACTTATATATATATATCATATTTTTTACCTCATGTATTTCAAAAATGCTACTTGTCATCGAGACTCGTATGCTTAGTACATGATTTTACAAAAGCGTTAAGTTGGATGAATAAATAGAATTGTTGTTGTCATGGTAGCTTTGCCAAAAAGGAATCCAGTCATCAAAGTAATGGTTTCTAGGCATGATTTCGTACGATAAGGTTTTCAAAACTGTAAGTGCTTAAAATGATTCATGCTTTTAGTACTCAAATCATGTTTTAAAAGCTATTTTTATACAAGTTGTGCTGTGTAATGCCTATGTAGCATTTACCCTGTTTGTGTGGCACTTAATTTGCCTGTGTGTCCTTTGCTACATCTGTGTGGCATTCAGAAAGCATGTGTGGCATTTATTAAACTTGTGTGGCATTTAGGAGCTTGTATACGTAATTACGTCATGGATTCCGCCTAAAACTTATTGCGCTCTAATACCTATACCGCAAGTGCACAGGTCGCGACAAGTAATAAAGTGATGAATAAAGTATCGTTCCCATGAGGATTAGTTAGAATTGCAATAGCTAAGTACTAAAATTGGTCATCCTAGGTTTATTCAAGCAAATGAGCATTTTCTGGAAGTCAATTAACTACTAAAAGCATTAAAATAAAACTTAAACTAACATTAGAAGTTAAATTAAAGAGCATGAAAATTAAATTGCAAATAAAGAGCAAATATAATAAATAAAATAAAATAAAATAAATTGATGGCATAAATTAAATTACCTAAAACATAAAAAAAATATTTGATAACCAAATACGTAAATTAATTCTATTTAAACTAGAAAAGCTATTAAACTCATGACTTAATGAACCAATAAACTAATTAATATCCAAACAATTATGCCTTAAAATAATGTATTTAAACTACTAAACTAATAAAATATTAAAATATTAAACAAATAAAAATGAATCAATAAGATGTGCAGAAACTGTGGCCTTCAACACTCTTACAGCCACACAAAACAAATCATTCACACACTGCCACACACATGCCATCAGCAGCTTTGCAATGTCGCTCTTCAACTCACGCCCAAGCCACCGAATAGCAAAGGCAGCACTAGCCCACGTCCTGCTTCTGCTTCAGACCAGGCAACAGCCATCCTCACGCTTCAGCCCAGTCGACAGTAACCCAAAAAAAAAACATAACCGAAGGGTATATAACAAGAAACGAAGAAAGAAAAGAAACTAAGATGCAGAAACAGAGGTTGTAAAAACTTGAAGGCAAAACTAGAAAATATAATGCAAGACAGAATGCAAAATTTTAAAGCAAGAAGATGTAAACACCGAATGCAAGAGATGAAAGAAATAATGCATTGAAATAATCTTAAATCAAAACATGAATTTTAAGCAAAATTACGGAGAAAGGAAAATAGAAATTAACAAAACATATGAGCAGTAAACTAATTAAGCAAAACAGAACATCAAAGGAAAGAAAAGAAAAGAAAGAGGGTAATTTCATATATTCTAAATTCAAAAATAACTAAAGTTTTAAAGTAGATTGAATAAACTGATGTCATAATGTCTAGGTCCGTTAACCTAACTCGCTAGACTTAAAATCAAGGAGTCGTCACCAACCATTTTATCCTAGGTGTGATTGGTCACCTATTCTTGTCTAAAGATAAGGCATGGTCTACGTTCAAAAATTCTAAGGTTCGGGAGTACGGTTACGTGTGGGGAAGGATTAGCACCCCCACAACGCCAATCTTAAGATGGTACCAAATAGTCTAAAGTTGTCTTAATTTTGCCTATATGTTTGCTTTAATTTCGATATGATTAAATATTAAAAAATCTTCTAAGTCTCCTCCATCAAGCTGGTTGGACAACTTAAAAGTTCTTCTCACCTCAAGAGTATTCAAGTAGAACCAATCGCCTTTCTTGAAGAGGCTCCGTCGTCGGATAATTTAAATACATTATGAAATGCCTAGTTTTTGACTCCTATCCCAATTTATAAAAATTATTAATTGTTTTTCTATTTTTATTTTTTAATCTTATAATTATTTTTTATTTTACTTTTTATAACATAAATAAATATGAATTATTTAATATTGAAAATTTCCTCTAGACTTTCCATCAAGCTGGTCAGACCTTGGAAGAAATCTCCTCACCTAGGAATTTTAAAAAAACTACTCAAGTGCAATTCCCTTTTAAATTCCATCATCGGATTAATCCACATTCATCCAAGTTGTTTATTATTGTTTAATTTTATTTTAATTTTTTAATCATATATTTATCTTATTTTTATTCTATCCTTTCAATGATTTTAATTTGAATCTATTAATTTTAATTTTATTTTAATTTTTATGATGAATTATTAATATTGGAAAAATCCCTTAAATCTTCCATCAAGCTGGTGAGACTTAAGAGGACTCCCCTCACCTCAAGATATCTAAAAGTACTACTCAAGCGCAGTCCCTTTAGAATTCCATCGTCGGAAAATTTTTTTATACATATATTTAATATATTCATTCTTAATTTCATTTCAATCCTAATTTTAACATTAAAAAAACAAACCAAGCAAATAAATAATACATCAAATATACAAATCTCAACATGATCAAATTATATCATTTATATTATCTAATGCTAAACATCCAAGTCAAATCTTTCAAATTAATTTTCTTTACTTTATATTTTAATTTTGCCTAAACTATTATTCAATTGAATTAATGATATACCTAAAAATATTAATTGAAAAAGAAGGATCACGTGATTCTTACCTTACTTGGCAAAATCCATTTAATGGCAAAAGCCTTCTGACTTTTATTCTTCTGACAACCAAATATGAATTTCTTCCTTACAGTGATGTTCACTTTTATTGCCTCTATATCTCCTCTCAGCAGCAACCGTTGATGATGGAACTTGGGCAGCAGCTTGTAACAGGGACAGCGTTTAGCAAGTGGCAGTGCGTCTCGATGATGAAGCTAGTTGGTGTTTTGATGAGCACAGCCAAGAAACATGGGCAGCAACCGCAGTTGGACAATTGATGTAACGACGGGGATGCGAGAACAGGGCAGGTCGCAGGTTAGAGCAAGCGATGACGTCGGCAAATGGAGTTTGCTTTAGGACCGGTGAAGACGATGAAGATGATGAGCAGAGCGACAGCAAAGGTGGTTGTGTTCTAGCGGTGATGTGGGTTATTTGGCAACAAGCAAGGCGGTGGCTGGCTGTGTGAATGATGAAGAGCTGGCGTGGAGTGGCGGCGAGGATGCAAGGATGATAAAAGCAAAGGAAGTGCGGTGAAAACAGAGGTGTGGAAAGGCAGTAGTCTTGGAGCAAAGTCGACAATTAGGAGTAAAAATTATGGGCTCCGATGCCTGATTGTCCGTCCAAAATCATGAGCTTTAATCCCTTTTTATAGCTACAAATTTATTAGAGTCCTAATAAAACTATACTTATTCTAATAATTATCTCCTATTTTTAATGTTTATCTATTTACTTCTTATGTTAATACTAATCCAACTCTATCAAATTTAATATTAATCTAAATAATTATCCTAAAAAATCTAATTATCCTATCCTAAAATTAATTTTATTTTATTTTTTTTTCTTTTATCTTTTCTCTTTTCTTTTTTTTTATTATTCCTAAATCCTATTTTAATTTTAGTTCCCTAATTAATGTTAATTCTAAATCTAAAAATTCTAATTTAATTCTAGCCTAATTCTAAATTGTTAAATTAAAATACAATGTCACCCAACCTAATTAATTATTTTTACAAATTAAGACCCCGGACAAAATAGGGTGTCTACAACTGATATAAAACTTAAACTCAAAATCTGCAAACACTGAAACCTAAAGTATTTAAAAATTACAGAACACACAAAACATAAACTAAGTGAAAAACTGCTGTCACCAGCGTTCCACCACCTTTTTAAGCCTATTCTATTGCTGAAAATTAAAGCCTAAAACAACTAATCCTAAACTAGAGAAAGTAGCAAATAAATTTGCAGTAAATGTTGAAGAAGAATGCTGCTATCACCAACATCCTCCACACTCCCCTATCCTTTAAGTCTATTCTATGACTGAAAACTACAAGCATAAAACCACTAGTCCTAACTAAAGAAAGCAGTAAAGAAATTGGCCATAAAGGTTGAAGAAAATGGTCTCCTGTCACGAGCTACCTCCTCCACGCCGTTGCCTTGCGGCTGCTTCATCCTTTTTAATTAGGGCTGCTTCCTTCTCTCTTTGGCAGCACGCTCTCTTGGGCTGGTCTTTTTTATTGGGCCAAAACTCAAGTAAAATGGTTAGTTTTGGGTTGTTGGGTTTTGGTATTTAAAATGGGTTTAAATTATGCTTGGGCTTTATGTGAAAATATGATAGGTCTAAATGGATTACGGTAAGATAAGGTTAACGATTTTTTGAAAAGGGTTTGGAAAATTGGTTTAGGTAAGGTTTATGGTATAAAAATAATTTAGGGGTAAGGTGGTAGGAATAGGAGTTAGAGTTTGGAGAAAGCTAAGTCTATAGATTTTAGGGGTTAAACACCAAACCCAACCATTTTTCCTTAATTTTCTTGGCATTTTTTTGATTTCCTCATTATTCTTGAAATTCCTATACATGAAGACAATTTAATTAAATTAGAAAGAAAATACATTAAAATTCCAAAATTTAATCAAAATTGATGCAATAAAATACTCTATAAAAATGTATATTTTAGAGACTTATCACATATAAGTAAAAAAATGAACGTAATATAGTTTGAAATTTTCTAGCATGTAAATGCCACGTATCCTGAGATAGTTGATGGAATCTTAGACAATTAGTCTTAAACAGTTAAAAGAGTAGCAATCTACTTGTTAAGTGTTGACTACACTGACAAATAGAATAAGCAAAGGAAAAAGTGTGACGTCCCGAAATATTATATAATTTACTAATTTCATATAAATAAACACATACGGTTAGACTCGTTTGCAGTGTCAATTTATTTACAAATAAAATTTATTATTTATATGCAAAACCCAAGATTCAAAATTTCTAAATTTACATAAACAAAATATAAATGTTTAACATCCCAAGTTTAATATACAATGAAAGTAGTACTGTACAAAATCCGAATACATATAATAAAGTCAATATACCTCGACGAATTCGAAAAATCGCCTAAGGAATACCAGAATCGGGTCATCTAGGAAAGCAGACCCGATCTCACTGCAAGTAATTTGGGAGTAAAAAATGAAGGGGTGAGCGAAACCTGCTCAGTAAGAAACATCTATACAAAAGTTGATATAACGTATCCTATATGCAAATTTCATAAAACAAATATTTATACGAATTCATGAATTAAAATATGAAATATAAAGAGCACGATATACTAGGAAGGATACTATAGTGGGTTGGATAACCGGGTAGAGTATGAGAGGTATTTTAGAGTACTTGTCTGTTCCAGTATCTAAAGCCACTATAGGAAATTCATTTGATTTAATTAAATCACAAATTCAATTATAATTCCAATGTTTGAAAATTAAACATATTTATATCGGAAGTTAAACAATTTCTCCGTAAACAATATAAATCATATTTATAGCAATTTCTAATAGATAAATCAAATAAATAATTTCACCAAATATCATATTCATATCACCAAACATAAATACGGATAAATCGAAATCGCGAATATAACAAAACTGGGAGTGCTTGGATCTAAGTTAACTAAGGATTTAACAACCCAGTATAATTTTAGTGGAGACTAGACTACACCCATTAGACACATGTACTATAATAGATGTATGGCTATAGTCAGGGTACCACAGTGTGTATACTAGCCAGGTGACACCTATGGGAGCTAAAAGACTGGGCTAAAGTCAACAGCAATTAGAACGAAACGGAAATGCATGTACCCGTAAGTATCTACGAAGCCACAATCTCAAAACATTTAAATAAATATTTTCAGAACAGTTTACGGAGATGAATGTATTAAAATAAATCACAAATATATTCATAAAAACTAATTTCATAAAAATCAATAAATTCAGACATAGAACATATAATAAAACTTAAATCAATATTTAATCTTCAAATTTATTTATTCAAATTCCATAAAATCAATAAACATATTCAACCGTCCAAAAATAGCTAAAATATCACAAAAATTGTTTTAATTATTGAATTTGTGACTTAATATTTATTAATTATACTCAAATATTTAAATTTTTTATACCTAAATTAATTTTCTCTATATTTCAAAATTTCATACTAAAGCATGAATTTCATAAATTTAAGGGTTTAGGTTAGCATAGAAAAATTTTGACAACATAATAGTTTATTCAAACCTAACCCCTCTTGCATAAAAATCCAGCTTTCAAACCACAGTTCACATTTCCGAAATTCAATCCAAAATATTTATTTAATTTTTGCAATTGGTAATTCTCATCAAAACATGCAGCGCTATATCCCTACATTTCATACAAATATCCCTTACCTCTAATTTTATCGATATTCGATCCTCTAGCACCGGTATCACTTCTCGATTTTGAGGCTACAAATTTATTTTTTTCAACTCAATAAATTCATTACTTTTCATCCAAAAGAATATTTAACTATTTAAATATGAATGCATGGACCGTTAAAATTGTCTAAATGCAGTCTAATTTCTACCCGTGAAAAATTGTAACTTTCACTACATAACTACGATTTTGATTCCGATTGCATCTAAATTCTCAGAATAATTTATTCTTTATTTTAGGACCTAAATTACATTGAAATAAACTCAATTTCTCCTTCCCTTTCATCAAGGCCGATTGCTTCTTCTCTTCGTACACATTAAATTTACCAAATTTAAACCTTTTTATTATTTTTAAATTAATTCTATAAATTTTCTACACAACTTCTACTTAAATTGCATATCAAGTGGCCTCAAATTCTCATCCCTTATGCCATGGCCGAATGGTACTTCCATCCCCAACACCATGAATTTCCTCCATTTAAGCTAACTAAACTTAATTTCATATTTTCCATGATTTCTACATTATTTTCCTACATTCAATTCCATCAAAACACATCATTCTCAACCACTATGTATGTAGGCCGAAACCCTTATGTAGCCAAACACATGATTTAAACATGAATCAAGCTAAAGGATGCATGGAAACATTATAAATACATGATGGATAGTTGAAATTCCATGAAAGAGCTTGAATTTTCCTGTAACGTCCGGAATTAGAAAATTATGAACCAAAATTTTTCTTTCACTTCTATATTCTCATTCAATTAATCGACATCACTTGGTTTGCTTTCGGTGTCAGTGTAAGTTTATTTTACAATTCTCATTACTTGGTTACTGGATACTTCATACTTCTAAAGTACCTGGATACTGGATACTTCATACTTCTAGAAGTTTTCTTCAACTAACCTGACGCAGCGGCTATCATGTACTTTATGAGCTATCTGGAATGGTGAGAGGGGGTGAGCTTTGGGAAAGCTCAGTAAGAAACATATATAAAAGTGCACATTATAAAAATAATTCAAATATGAAATATTAAAATATTAAAAATCATTTTATGAAGTAATACTTCATGTAAACAATTTATATAAATCAATTCAGTATACAATGCAGTAAAGCGATTCATTTAAAATCATTAAAATAGGATAAATGCACTTGCATCAAAAAAACATATACTATAAAACTTGTATCACTTCCTTTGTCACTTTTCAATCAATTCATGTATTAATCTCATAAATCAAATCATTCAGTATCCTCGTAAATTAAATCATTCAGTAAATCAATTATATGTCAAATATTACTTATCGATAGAAAATAATCTCCCAGAGATTCATGCACGCACTATATCCCATAAGGGACCTGTATAGGAAGGCCAGGGATCCGGAACTCCTTAGCCAATCCTATGAAACACTGTAACGAATGGCCATCGTCGATCACTCATAGTTCGTACTGATCAAGTGCTCATTGCGTAAACATGTGGGTTTGACCATAACACCCACAGTCATATCATGTAAAGGGAAAGGTCTAGGACGTCTCCCAACCTAATCATCACTATCTCGTATGCACGATCATCAGGGAGACATCACTTTCATAAAATCACTTCATATAAATCAATTCAGGTAAAACATTTCATGAAATTCAATTCATATAAATCATTTCATATAATTCAAATCATGTAAAGCATTTCATGTATTTCAAATCATGTAAATCCCTTCATGTAATGCAATTCATGTAAATCATTTTATATAATACAATTCATGTAAATCATTATATATAATGTAATTCATGTAAAACATTTCATGTAGTATAATTCTTGTAAATCATCTCATGTAAGGTAATTCCTGTAATACATTTCTTGTAAATCACTTTATGTGAGTCATTTCATATAATGCAATTCAAGTAACTTATGTAATTCAATTCATGTAAAACATTTCATGAAATGAAATATTTAGGCTTGTAGAGACTAAGGATAAATTCTATTTCCTTAAATCCAGGAAATAAAGTGAGAACAATTAAAATGAGATTTCTTATAATCATCAATTGCAAGTAATAAAACTTCCTATGCAACTCCTATACATGTTTTTTACCTCTATTTTCGTGTAGAATAAATCCGGTAACCTCATTTACGCCTCTTTATTTCTCGTACATCACACTGCACGATAATACTAAGTTATATTTAAAATTCTATATTAAATTCTACGAAATATTCTATGATTTGCTATTTCTTTTTTTACATTCTCAACAATTAACTTACTTTATTTTTCATTAAAACATAATTCCAACTAAATCCCATTCTCTTTCTAAATTCCATGTCACCAATAATTCCAATTTACATTTAAAATCCCTCATATGATTATATTGGATGTTCTATAAATTAAATTGAAACCCTTCTCAATTCTAATCTCACTAATAATTTGTATTATACTTTATCATTTTCCAATTTAAATTTTTACAATTAATCTTTGTTCACTATTAGTATTTAATTCCATTGTTTGCTTATATTAAATTTTACTTCTATTTTATTAATTCCCTAACTATTTATGTATGAAATTTTTTTTATAAATAACCTTTGTTTACTATCAATATTACCTCTATCATTTACTACAATATATTTATTCTTGAATTACAACTCTTTCCTATTAATTGTTTTAATATGGATACATTTAAATTGACAATATTTTGCCAATTCAATTTCACTAAGAACCTTATTAGTTTTTATAAATTATTCTTAGCTATTATTTATGAAATTCCATATGGAATTCCTATACATTATGCCTTAATTAAATATTCCTTATTAAATTTTAGTTATTATTCTTTTCAACTCTTACTTTAATAATCCATCATTTTTCATTATTTATTTTAATCCGCCAAATAATACTTTAAAAATTACTTCAACTTCTACTCCTCCCCCTTTATGGCCGATTATTCAACATGTTTCATTTCCCATCCAAACCGTGAGCCTTCACTAACCTATCCTCATGTTTTCATTCTTTCTTTCCTTTGTGTTTTCTTCTCCTAGTTTTCCCTTTGTTGACAGGTTCCCATTTTATTTCCATGGTCGGCAGCCCATATAGATTTATCTTCATTGTTTCTCTTTATTCAATTCCATCATTCAATTAACTCTAATCTTGTATACCTATTTTACTCATGTAGGATTTTCATCAAATATCTTTCATTCATCAACTATCATCACCACTGTTTGGCCTAATTCATCCTCTGTTTCACGCCACTTTTCCTTTGTTTTGCAAGATTATCACCACGCCATTTTCCTCATTTCTTTAACATGACCGATTGGCTTTAATAAGGCCAAACTTATTATTTCAATTACCTATGCTATTCAATATCATTATCACACTACATATGATCACTTTACATCTATTAGCTATTAAAAACAACATTATTTTCCACCATTCACGCCATGACCGAACAACCAAATATGCTGTCTACATCTATTTATTTTAAACCAAAATCACCAGCAGCAGCTACTCATCTCATATTCACATAAAAACCAAATAAATCATATAAAATAACCGATTTCTTCTTACCTATACAGCAGACTTTTTGGCTGATTTTGGTTGCCTTAAGCTGAGCTTTTTGGATGATCATAAAGCTATGGAGGTGGGGAATATTTTTCATGAAGAAGCCTAGGTGAAATGGTGATGAAATGGAGGTATTCCAATGGCTGAAACGTGAGGAACGAGAGAGGGAAAAGAGGAAAACGTGAGATGCAGAGGAGAAATGGTAAAGGCGATGAAAGAAGATTCAAGAAAATAGAAGAAAGAGGCTCTTGTGTCGTAATTCTATTGGTGGAATTTTTTTTTATTAATTCAGATTTGACTCTAAAAGCTCAAAACACCCTTTAGAAACTCAACTATTTACATGGTATGTTACTGTACACTGTATTTTTTTGTCCAAATCAGATTTTTATTTTATTTATTTTATTTATAATATCAATATATAATGAATATATTTTCTATTAACAACCAACTATATATATATAATATATATATATATATATATATATATATACACTCATATTAATTTTTTGTACATATAAATATATTCTTAACATATACTATATATATATACATATATTTATATATATTTAAAAATTTATATTTTACAATATAGTTATTTGATATTAAAACATATTTAAATATAATTTACATAATGTATATAGTCCTTAAAACATATATTTATCCATTTTGTTATTTATTAATATATATTTATTGCTCAAATAATATTTATTGCTCAAATATGTGTGTGTGTGTGTGTGTGTATATATATATATATTTGTACATACATATAATTATATATATATACACACATTTTTATTTCTTTTAAATTTTAATTTCTTCCTAATACCTGAATTAAATTCCTAATTATTAAGTTTTTAATTTATCATTGATCAAGTATTATAATCTCGAAATATTCCAATCCTTTAATAAATTTATTATTTATTTCTACCAGTCTAGTAACATTTGAAATTAAATTTACGGATACCTAATTCAAAAAATGAGAGAATTCACGGTTATCACATTTCCATTGATTATAACTTGGCCGAATTGTAGGGGAGACCTTAGGGTCTGATTTTTGTTGATTTGGCACTTGATTTTGGTGTAGGAAGGTAGAGGAAGATGAGTAGAACAACTTTGGTGAAGATGGTTTTTGATTTTATGGTGATTTTCTTAAGTTTTTTCCACTTTCTCTCTCTTCTTCAAGCTTGGCTACAGAGGTTTCTCTTTGCTGCTGGTTGCTGCCCATTTTCAGTAAGGAAAATGCTGGAAATTTCATGATATACGGATATTTTATGGCAAAATGGAAAATTTATCATTTTGCCCTTATACTTAAAGATTTTTCAAAATTACCCCTAAACTTTAACGTTGTTGAAAATAGTTTGTCTAACCTCCAAAATATTCTATTTAATCATAAATCAACTCTATTTAAGTTGCGCTAACGTTTGGTGAACCTTTTATTGAAGTTCAATTACCAGTTTTGGTGAAATTACTAAAATACCTTTAACGGTAAAATCCAATAAATTCCTGTTTATCTGTCTAGATATTCTAAAACTATATTTCATGATGAATTATTTGGTATAGACAATGGGTCAAAGGTCCTTTCGATTTGATTGTTATTTCCGAAAATTCTGACGTCCTATGGATTAAATCATCATTTTTCAATTTGTTGCACATTTTTCAAAATATGCAAAAATAATTGAGACTAAGGTTAGAACCCTTACCATCATATTTTTCAGCTCCAAATATCGAGTCCCTGAAGTTTCACCTTTAAATGGATCTCCAAGAATCAATAGGGCCCATTTACTGTTTAACCTTAAACCTAAAATAAAATCAATTATTTATTAATTATAATTATTCCATAATTCTTAATTATATAAATATAATTAAATCGTACTATAAACTACAAGGTCTCACAAAAAGTTAGTCCGAAATTTCTAGCTTCTGCAAGCGTTACACTAAAGGTATATTGTTCTTTCTTTATATATTCAGACTATGTATACAATATAGTATTGTATAGTTAGATGGTACTTGAAGATGTAAATTATATGATAATAGTATGCTAAATAGTATGGTCTAAACCGATTGTAAATAAGTTCTGATGTTTATTGATGATGTATAACGATATTGAGGTTGTTCTTTAATTTATCAATCTATATGATTGAGTAAAATGAAATGGATGACATTGCAAACAACCTAACCAAAATGAATCGAAAAAGGAAGAAGTTAGTTCAAAATTTTAGGTAAATGGTACGTTACACCAAATTATTCGTGAAGTCATTACTTCTTCAAGCAATAATCTCCCAAAATGAAACATAACAAAAAACTTTGGATATCAATAACAATTGAAACTTCAAAATAACAAATAGCTAAAAAAAGGCAATATGCGTCATTATATGTTCTCTAAGGCTTGCAGTATGTCAGCCTTTAGATCTTCAAAGTCTTCAACTCAAACAAGTCAAATTGGGGGAAGACATTGACTTCTTTTCCATATCAATGCTCTAATAGTAAAAGAATGGTGGTAGAGAAACGATGAATCTAACCTGATGCGATAATAACATAATGTTGATCTGGTTGGAGTATATACATAACCTAATAAATGAATAGATAATTATGTAAAATTTTTAGGATAAAATAGTCCAATTATTTTATTTTTATTAATAAAGTGGCTGAAAATTTTCTTCATTAAGTGATAAGTAGGTGTTTATCTACTTATCTCATTCAGTTCTTTTTTATTGTAAATTTTCCTTTAAGTTGATTTTAAAATACATTATAAAAAAATATTGAAAATATTAAATCATTGAAAATAAAAATTTTCAATGAATTGAATATTTTCAATGGTTTAACAAACACCACCTTACTATTTTTCAAATCTTATCCATCATCTAATTTATTATATTTAAATTCTTATATGATTTTAGAAAACCTACACACTCATTTTTCTATACTTTTTTTTGTCCCACATTCAAATCTTATCCATCATCTAATTTATTATGTTTAAATTATGAATAATTATTCTATATACCGTGAGTGGAGTTTTTTTTTACTCCACAAGCGAGTTAGGATGATGATACATGTTTTATTTTATTTTCTTAATATTTTTAAAAGACAAGTGTTGTCATCCAAACTCCACTTGTGGAGTAAAAAAACTCCACCGATAGTGTATTGGATATTAATCCTTAAATTATTATCTAATTTTAGAAATCTATGCACACTCACTCTTTTTATTGAATATCTTATTATTTCTTCTATTTAGTATTTATTTCTTAAGATATTAAATTTAATTCTATTTGCTTATTTTAATTTTATTATATTGACTTTAAATTACTTTTAACATTTAAATAACTACAATCTCTCTCTCTCTCTCTCTCTCTCTCTCTCTCTCTCTCTCTCTCTCTCTCTCTATATATATATATATATATATATATATATATATATATATCAACAAACAAAATTAAGTAAGATTATTTTATATTTATTTTTATAAATATATAGAAAAAACCTTTGAGCAAAATATTCTTATTTGTTCGTAAATAAATCGTAAATGACAAAAAGAAAATTTAGAAAACTTGCTGAAAACCATAACTTTGGGTCAAGTTGGCATGTGGCACCAACTTGGGCCATTTGATGGTGAGTCTAGTTAATGTTGGCTATATAATATATTTGCTTTATGCAACAAAAATGGGCCACCTACACCTGATGATGAGTGTCTCTTTAAGGTTCTTGCCTACCTCAGTAGGCCAAAGCTTCCATTGTTGAATCGACCTTGTCTTGGAATGTACTAAAATCTATATTCAGAGGGATAAATTTTTCATTTCATAAAATTATCTGGAAAAACTAATATTATAAATAACATCTATTTATTTATTTTTTGTTACAAAAAATATTAAAAAATTTGGGATAGGGGTCGGATTACTTGAATTTGAACTCAAATCTTATAAGATATCACAATTCATCTTTAATCACTTGATAAAGAGGTTGTTGGCAACAAATAACATTTATAATAGATTATAAAAAACTAAAAAATTGAAAAAGAATCTTTGTGAGAATTGGCTTTCTTTTGAAGGATAATGAATATTTCCAATTCTTATATCATAATGTTTAGTTTATGCAAATATACAAAATATTTATATTTTATAATTTGATTTATAATATTTTAAATTATTTTCATTAATCTTAACGTTGACCCTAGTGATGCGACAATTTAAACCATTTGACTTGATAACATGAAGTTTTGAATAGGTTAATATCCTTTCCAGGTATGATAATCATACATAAAACATCTTGAAATTAAAGTTTTATGCTTCAAAATTCAATCCATTATGTTGGATTTTTCTTAAAGTTATATATATAGTATATTAATTTGTTAGAATATTTATTAGTATTTTATATTAGATATAACGTCACGTCCAAAATCATAAAATTTCGGAGTGATTTTTTCTTTTAACTCTACTTTCCAATGCAATCATTTTTTTTTTGGTTAACTTTCCAATGCAATCATTACTATTCATATTCATTGCATTAAGTTTATATTCGATGTCAGTGCAAATTCATTACATTAATTCCATTTACTGACTAGCTTTATGTCATTGTGAGACCCGATTCTACTGTAATGTATATATAATATGTCATGAATTATGGAGTGAAAATTTATATGTTAAGTGATTATAAGTGAAAGTGTGATGTGGGCCTTACTTATTTTTAATATGTTTTGATGGGCTCGAGACTGAAAATGATGTGTACAGTGAGTAATAAAATATAATATGATTATTTTGAGGTTTAAAATAATTGAATTACATTATTATGAATTTTTCTGAATTTTTTCGTGAAGGTGGAAAACAAACTAAAAATGACGGATACGTCCCGAGAGCATTTTCGTAAATTACACTCAAACTAAAATGAATTAGGATGAAGTAAAAATACCATGATATTCTTCAGAAAAAGGAGGATAAGATAGTGTTAAGAGATTTATCAAAACAGTGATGAAGTGAGAGAAATTCGTCGACGGGTCGTGGGGGTTAGAATTGTAATTCCTCATTATCCATGCACTGTGCATCGACGAAAATACTTCCAATCATCAAGATACATTAAATGTGATTGATTGGTACTGGAATCCGAAAACTTGGAGTCCAATTACACAGTTTTTACGACTACAAAAATTAAGGGCAAAATTGTCAAAAATTTGCATAACCAAGGGCAAACGGTAATTTTGCCCTCTCTAGAAAGTTCATAAAGGTCATAGGTCAAAAAAGGTGGATGGCTGGCCATTATTCAGCTTTTCAACCCACACCCCACGGCACCAAGAGAGAAAAAGAGAGGAAAATAAAGAAAAAGAAAGAAAAGAAAGGAAAAGTCAACAAAAACAACTTAAACTTAACCTTTCTCACCAAAGTTACTTCTAGGAAATTTCCCTATACAATTTCCTTTCTCCATTTACACCATTCGGTCATCAAACAAAGAAGAAAATGAGGAGAAAAGTGAAGAAGAAGGTGGCAGCAAAGGTAAGATCTCTTGGTGATTTTACATTTCCTTAAAAACTAATGTTAGATTTCTATGTTTTTCTTAATGCTAAGTCTAGATCTACCATTTGTTTTGTCTAAAAACAATTGAATCAAGAGGACCGGGCACCGTGGGGTTTGGGCTAGGACATGGGTATGAGGAAAACATGGTGAAACTTACATGAAATTGGTGCCAAAATGCAGAAAAGACTAAGATAAACAACGTTGTAGCATTAGATTTTGAAAAATCATTAAGGATTGCTTAAAAGGAGTTTTGGCCAAGAGGGTTTGTACAACCTAAGATGCTGCATCTCATGGTTTGAATATGTAAAATGACTGTAGAAATTAAGAGAAGAAGACAGGTGAAATCAGATTCGAAATTGGAGTTAAAATGGGAAAGTTAAGCTTTACTACCGATGTAATTTACATTGGTTAGTCATAAACAGTATCCTACATGGCTGCATTTAGTGAAAGTTGATAGCTTAAAAATAAAAGGAAAATTAATGATAATTTTTGGTAAAAATTTTTTGCAGCTGGGATTGACGGATCACGATCGGTGATACCGAAAGGATCAGTAATACAAGATAAGTAAGGGATGAGTGTGTAAGCCGTAGGGATATATCGAATGCATTTTGATGAATATAATTTTATGAAATTATTTGGTATTGAATTGCCTTTGAAAATCATGCAAAACTGTGGTTTACAGCTAGCAAAAATATTGTGTTTAAGTGCAGGGGGTTAGTGTAATCGCAGCCGTATGCTGCCGAAAATTCCTCCAAAAATTTTAAAATATCATGAAATATTTTATGAGCATGAAATGAGTGAGATTGTGTATTTTGGAGCTTACTTCCAATATTTTCCATAAATTGGAATTTTACTGAAAATTATTATTTAATTATTCATGTAATTAAATTTTATTAAAGTGAGATGTCAAATACGTTCTTTGAATTATTTCATAATTATTTAAAACGTTTATAAATTTTTTCACTAAGACATGAACATTTTATCGATTGTTTTTACTGTACTGTTAAAGGCGAATTTAAATACCTTTTGGAATTTTATTAAATTTTAAATGATATTTGTTTAAATTCCTTAAAGGTATTTTCACAGTAAATGAAATGTTTTGAGACTGTTAGCCCCATATCATGCTCATGTGTATTACTGTATTGTACTGTTAATGTGGCTGATAGACCCGTCAAGTCATCAGCAGTTCTAAGGCACCTGGCAAGTGTACTTGGAGGATACCTATAGATTATGGCCATAGATCTTACTGTTTACTGTTATTGTTCCCTACAGGGATTATAACATGATACATTAAGGGTGATGCCTAGTCTCCACCAACTGTTTATTGATACTGAACTGTGAATCACTAATTACTGTTTTGCTGAAAACTATGAACTACTGTTTACTGTTACTGAACTGAGAATTATTGAACTATTGTTTACTGTTACTGAACTACTGTTTACAGTTTTACTGAATTATGGATTACTGTTTACTGAAGGGTACTGAATCATCACTATTTTACTGAACCGTGAAGTACTGTTTACTGTTTTATTGAACCGTGATTTACTGAATACTATTTATTGAACTATATTGAAATCTACGGATTTTGAATTGACAAGTATTTATAATATTATTTCTAATTTTGAAATAATTATTGAACTGTTACTTCACTGTTTACTAATACGTTTACCGTACTGTTGCTAAACCGACTAGTATACTGTTTCCACTGTTTAAATTCAACTGATTTATTGTACTGTTTTACTACTATTACTGTCACATGTTTTGAAAGTATTACTGAAGTGATTAAATTAAATGGTTTATTTTCCATTTATTATTTATAGAAAAATCATTAATAAATGGTTTACATAAACAATTTATGAAGTATTCCCTATAGTTGCTCTGGGTCTCTAGGACAAGACAGGTATTTCAAAATGCCTTCCTTGCTCTATTTGGATTACCTGGCCGACTATAGTATCCTTCCCTTTATTGTGCCTAGTGAATTGTTAGGACAATAATGTTTTTCAGCATATAGATTTCGTTATATCAGTCTTGCATACGATTCCTTTACTTAGCACGTTTCACTCACCCCTTTATTTTTCAACTCCAAATGATATTAAAAGAAATTAAAAAGGGGTATACATTAGAGGATATCGATTGAATCTGGGTTACACGAGACTACTTGTGTCGGACGAGAGGTAATTGTACTTTCTTTTGTACATTCGGATGAATTATACAGTACTACTTAATTTGTAATATAGGAACAGGGGATGTAAGTTGTAAGAAAATGATATTAAATTTCATATTTCAAATTCATAAAATTGTCACCTAATTTTGTCCGAACAATTTTTTTTATATATAATCAAAAAATCAAAAATCAAAAAAATAAATAATGATAAAAAGAAACAAGTCAATTTTGGTCAAATCTCATGTGAAGCACATGCAAAATTCACATCTTCAAGAGTTGACTAAAGTTGATATTGTTGCCAAAAATAAAAGAAAAAATAATCAGCCATTAAATCAATGAATAAATCAACAAAAGGAAGGAAATTGGTTGAAATTAAATCTGAAAATTCATTGCCAAAAAAATAATAAAAAGGAAATAAATTAAAAAAAAGGAGAAAGTCAAACAAAATAAATGAAAAATCCCATAATCATGGGATCAATTATAAATTTTTTATTTCTTTCCATGAAATTTTGACAAGTATAAAAGGAGGAAAAAGAACCCTAGAAAAAACGGGAAAACGATACACAGAAAAAAGCCAAAAAAAAAAAACCAAAATATTTCTACCAATCACAAGGTTGTCATCGAGATCCTCTGCTTCACTGCCTCGCATCACTGCCTTTTTGGCTCCTTGCATTCGCCTTACATACTGCTATGTTTCTGGTTCTGGATTGAGCTGCCATTACGGGTTGCATTGTTACTGCAAAGCTCCCAAGTTCACGCCACCCTGCATCCAAACTGTCGTTATTCTTCAGTTCCGCTACTGCTTCGATATTGAGGAAAAGAAAGAACAGAGGAGCTACGGGTTTCTGGAATAGGAAAGCAAAGCAAACTGAACAAAAGAAAAAGCTAAGGAAATATTGAGGTGCCGTTACCACTAGAGTCAGCTACCGCTTTACAACCACCCTACTCTGCCAAAGCTAGCCGAGTCACCACCTTCCCCAAGCAGCTGCATCGCCCTCGTTATTTCCCTGTATCCTAGAGTTTTGTTGCTGCCTGTTCCTTGTACCAACGTCATTTGCCGCTTCTGTCCAGCCTTGTCCCATAGCTTGCTAAGGAAAAGAAAAGAGCTGCTCCACGTTCCTGCCAGGGTTAGAAGCCTTTGCCATTGACTCTATTCACGTAAGCTGTAATTGTGTTTTAATATTTTATTTGTTTTATGCTTGCAGCTTTACTTCACATGTTTATGGTTTGTTTTTTAGATTTTTATTTATTTTTTATTAGTCATGAATGGTTCATTAAAAAAAAGGGGGGTTGGTTTTAGTCTTTATTATTTTAAGCATGTACTAAATATATTTCTAGGGTATTTATGAAATTTTTGTTGTTTTTTTAGTTAATTTATTATTTTGTTTTATTTAATTAACTTGTTTTATTTTACCAATTTATGAATTTTGTTTTAGTTTAGAATTAGATTTGTTAACCAATTGAAATTAAAAACCAAATTAGCCTAAAAATAAATCGTGGTACATTAAACTTACATAAAAATTAATTAAAAAATTAAATAGAAATAAATAATTAAAATAAAAAATATAAATTTTCCGACGATGGAACTCCGAGGGGATTGCGATTGAGCAATACTCTCAGATATCTTGAGGTAAGGAAGTTCATTTTAAGTCTTACCAGCTTGATGGAAGATTTAAAAAGATATTTCCAGTATTTAAAATTCAAATTTATTATTAGAAATTGAAATAAGAATTAGTTAAGATTAACTATAACCTAAAAGAATAAATAATAAAATTAAAAATTAAGAATTGTAAAAATTAACATATTTAGAAATTAAAATAGAATAAAAATAATAAAAAAATACAAATTATCCTACGACAAAATTCTAAAGGGACTGCGCTTGAGTAGTACTTTTAGATATCTTGAGGTGAGGAGAGTTCTTTTAAGTCTTGCCAGCTTGATGGAAGATTTAAAGGATATTTCCAAGATTTTATAAATTAAATTATAAAAATAAAAATAAAATTAGATTAAAAAATAGTAAATCAAAATTAAGTTTATTATAATAAAGAATAAAGATCAAATTAATAAATTAGAATTAAAATTAGAAAATAACTAAAATAAATAGAAATTAAATTAAATTAATATTTTAATAAATGTGAATTATTCCGAGGATGGAATTTAAAGGGAATTGCGCTTGAGTAATTTCTTTAAAAATTCCTAAGGTGAGAAAGTTTCTTTAAGGTCTTACCAGCTTGATGGAAGGTCTTTAAGAAAATCTTCAATATCAAATAATACATGTTTATTTAAAGATATAAAAATAGATGAAAATAATAATTTATATAAGAAAATAATAACAATAGAATAAAATAAGATAAAAATAATAAATAGAAATTGGATAGGAGTCAAAATAGGATTTGCATAAAAATATCTAAACAATCCGACGACGGAGCCTCTTCAAGAAAGGCGATTGGTCCTACTTGAATACTCTTGAGGTGAGAATAACTTTTAAGTTGTCCAACCAGCTTGATGGAGGAGACTTAAAAGATTTTTCAATATTTAATTATATCGAAATTAAAGTAAAAGGCAAAATTAAGATAACCTTAGATCACTTGGTACCATTTTAGGATGGGCGTTGTGAGGGTGTTAATCCTTCCTCACACGTAACTGTACTCCCGAACTTAGAACTTTTAACGTAGACCAGGCCTTATCCTTAGTTTGAATAGGTGACCAATCATACCTAGGTTAGAATGATTGGTGGCGACTCCATAGTTTTGTGTCTAGCTATTAGGTTTCCCGAAACTTAATACGTTATGACAGTTTGGCGACTCCGCTGGGGATATTAGAGAGTCAGGCCATTAGGTTGTTTAAGGTTATCAAGATTTTGCCTAAAACTTTAAATTTCATAAAATATTTAATGCACACACTTCACATTCATGTGCATGCATTAGCCCTCGACCCGGGCTTATCCTTCATAGGAGGGAGTATAGTATCTTTGCCTTCGTGAGGTGATAACCTCCACACAGGCCAGTGAAATACTCCCACCCAAATTGAACCTTTTCGTTTGTAACCTGTAATGGGTGAGGATTGGGTGCCTTACTAGTTTTGTGTGGACGACAATAAGGAACAATTTGGGAACCTTTAGCCCTTTTATCTAAAGCCATGCATATAGTGAAATTTAGAAGACCAACTATAAGATAGAACCATATCAACCCATGCTATAGAAAATACCCATTATTTAGGACACATGTTTGATCAAGTTTGTTTGATTTTGATATGAGACACTAAGAGGGTACCATGAGTTCTTGACCCAAACATTTCATGCATTACTCATCCATTATTGTTACATGACCACACCATTCCATTCATACAGATCATCTTGTTTTGATTCATTGTTTTTAAACAAAGCATTTTCAAATTTTTGAAGCATCACACCACATGAAATGATAAAATTCTTAATTGTGGCAATAAAAGATTCGAAGATAGCTCGACCAAAGGTTCATTCACACAACACTCGTTATCAAGCTAAGATCATGGAAGAAGAATCAAGCATGCGCATGGAGAAGATGGAAAAAGCTCAAGAGGAAATAAGGGGGCAATTGGCCCAAATTACAGAGCTGTTGAAAAATCTAAGCAAAGGCAAAGGAGTGGTAGAGGAAGTTGTAGTCCAAGAAGGGGTTCAACAACGCAGTATGGAAGACCCTGTCTATCCTCCCGGATTTGGTCCATTTCCAAGTCAAACATCCCAAGAAGGAAGATATCCACCTGCTTACACTACTATACCCCAAGCGTTTGGACAAGCTCAATTCCAAGGACCTGCCTATCCTTCCCAAGGCGCAAAATCTACTGATCCCATTAAGGTGCCCGACTTAGATGACCCAAGGGAGATTTAGAAGTTGAAAGCCAAACAAGCAGAAGAGAAAGATGAGGCGAAGTCGCAACGAAAGATTAATATGTTGGAGGAAAGGATTCGAGCTATTGAAGGCTTAGACTTTATGGTTCCATGATGCTACTGGGTTATGTTTGGTGTCAGACTTGGTTATTCCACCTAAGTTTAAAGCACCAGAGTTTGAGAAGTACAATGGAACTTCCTGCCCTAGGTCTCATCTTATTATGTATTGCCGAAAGATGGCTGCCTATGCTCAAGATGATAAACTTATTATTCATATCTTTCAAGAAAGCCTTACTGGGTCTGCAGCGAAGTGGTATAATCAATTGGATGGAACTCGAATCACCACTTGGAATGATTTGGCAAGAGCATTTATGGCTCAATATCGACATGTTGCTGACATGGCCCCTGATCGTCTGTCTTTACAAAGCATGGAAAATAAGGCTAATAAGAGTTTCAAGCAATATGCCCAAAGGTGGCGTGATATGGCTGCGGAAGTGCAACCTCCACTTTCGGAGAAGGAGCTTACCATTATGTTCGTTAATACTTTGAAGGCTCCATACTACGATAGGATGATCGGTAATGCCACTAAGAATTTTGCTGATATGGTATTGTCTAGTGAGATAATTGAGAATGCAATCAAGAGTGGAAAGATTGAAGCTCCCAACAATATTGAGAAGAAAGGAGGAGCCAACAAAAGAAGGGAAGAAGAAGTCCATGCTGTAGCATATGGAAGGCAATATAGAGGCTATGTCCCACAACACCCTTATCACATGCCACAACCTTACTATCCTGCTCAGAATCCTTACCATTCTTACCCCAAGGTTAATGTTCAACCTAATCCCCAGACACTTGCCCCAAATATTCAACCAACTAAGCAGTTCAATAAACAAGAGGGCAATCATAATGCATCATGGCCAAAAAGAGAAAGGACTCCCATTGACCCAATCCCCATGACCTACACTGAGTTATACCCGAAAATTGATCAAAGGACAACTCATTGCACCCATTTATGTGGAACCTCTCAAGCCCCCATATCCAAAGTGGTATGATGAGAATGCTCGATGCGAGTATCACTTCGGGAACGTGGGTCACTCTTTGGAGAATTGCACTGCACTAAAGTATAGAGTGCAAGGATTGATAAAAGCTGGTATGTTGAGTTTTGAAGCGAAAGGGGAACCGACTACGAATGCAAACCCATTGCCTAACCATACTAATGAAGGATGAGTTTTGTGGGGGCATGAAGGGTTCGAGCCTGACAATTTTGAAGATCTATAAATTCTAGTTTTGTTTTTGCTTTCTTTTATTTCTTTAAGTAATGCAAGATAGTTTTTGAAAGTGCTTAAGCCCATAAGCACGAAATAAATTTTATGTATGGGTTAACTTTTATTTATTTCCTTTTCAATAAAGTGACTAGTGTGATGCACTGTCAATTTCTCATTCCATTCATTTTCCATTTCTCCACATACTCACCATATCTTTCATTCACAAGTATCCAAATAATGAACATGATGATAATGATGTCAATAAATCTAGGGTTCAATTTTGAAAGAACTACTATTGTTGATGAATTAATAGTATGCCAATGTTGCGAAAGCAAGAAAATGAAGGAAAGGTTGCTCACCATCCGCACTTGCTAAACGGTACGAGAAAGGTGAATCTCTTACAAAAGCTTCTAACAAGTTTGTCATTGTTCAATAAATGATCTTTAAGGAGAGTGCTTACATTTGAAATGATAAATGGCCTTCTTTCACTATCCTTCAAGCATGAGTAAAATTATCCTTTGATTACCCCTTTTGAGCCTATTATATTTTTGTAATATAACCCACCAAGGATCACCCTCCACATTGGGGGCAAGGAAGATGAAATAAAGAAATTTTGGGGGCAAAAATGAAAGTGTTCATGATGAATCAAGGGGCAAAAAAAAAAGGGCCCATTTTTGTGAAAAAAAAAGAGAAAAAAGGTTTTCTATTCAAAAAGAAAACCCCAAAAAAAAAGAACAAGAAGGTGCAAAATGCCTGAATGTTTTACTTGATAAAGAAAGTGATCCCTTGGTTTATAAACCTTGAAACACATTTTGGGCCTACTATATCCTTTTCTTTCATAAACCCTCACCCGAGCCTACATTACGTGTCTTTAAAAGCCTATTTTGATCAAATGTAAATGCTTGAATTGAAGAATAATGCGTCGAATGAAAACATACTTGTACAATGAGATAATGATCCTTTGAAGGAAGTAGATCAAGTTGAATGAAGAAAACATGAGCTTTAGAAGATATCTTGGATCGAAATCAAGAATGCCTATTAGGGGCATGAATTTGGATTGAGCACTGAAGGTTGAAGTTTGTCAAAGCCAATGAAGTTGAAGATGAAGAAGAAAAAAAAAGAAAAAAAGAAAAAAAGAAAAAAAGAAAAAAAGAAAAAAAGAAAAAAAAGAAAAAGAAAAAGAAAAAGAAAAAGAAAAAGAAAAAGGGGGATTCAAATTGAAAACTCGAAAAAGGCAGTTTGAATCAGTTGAGGGGGGCACCTAAGTTAAAAACCTGAAAGGGCGGCTTAGGAAGAAGGTCAGCATAAAAAAGTTTTGATAAAGGGTAAGGTTGGCAGACACTACATGAAGGAACATATCAACCTAAGATTTTTTTAAGAATTTTAGATTGACTTGATTGAAATTGTCAGAATGTTCATGGATACTAAAAACCTTATTCCAAACAGATTGTCCCATTAGTTTTTTTTTTCTTTTCTAAGAATGAATATCTATACCTCTCATGATCATTTATTCCACCCCTATAATAAATTGAGAAGATGTATGAGTGCATTACATTGGTGGTCAAGTTGAAAGGAAAATAAATAAATGTTGGTAACCTTTTTTTTTTGGGTAAATCTTTTTGAAAAAAAAATTTCTTTTGAGAAATCTTGCATTACTAAGAGAGAGAAGGAAACAAATCTGAATGATGAATATACAAATATGAAAACATGATGGCTAGTCTTCGTGCATAACTGGGCTAGGACTCAATAAAAGATGGGATGTTAAAAGAAAGGAGATTTAAAGAATTCAGCAGATATGTGGGACTTGAGAAAGGCAAGATGAGCTTGAGAATCTTGTTACCACAATTGAGAATGCATTTGCATACATTCATGGAATAATTCAGGAAGCATGGCATTGACATGTGCATAACATTCATGGCATTCATTATATTCATGACATGCATGACATTTCACTAGTGCATTTTGGACATTGAACTATATGTTAAGACATTAGGATAAGAAGTTTTGAATGATTTTAATTTTGAGGAAAAGAGATTGTAATTTGAAAAATGATGAGGTATGAGAAGATAATGAGAAAAATACTTTTTTGAAAAACCTTAGATGAGAGGAAAGCCCAATATTGTTGGCATCAAAATGAAAGTTAAGCCCAGTCAAACCCAGGTTAACTGGCATTCTGAAATGAAATTTTTATGTTCAAAGTTCCATTGCCTCTGTTGAGAGGAGCTCTTTATTTTTCAAAAGTCTCAATGCCTCTGGTGAGAGGAGCACAAAGTTATTTTTCAAAGTTCCAATGCCTCTGGTGAGAGGAGCACAAAACTATTTTTCAAAGTTCCAATGCCTCTGGTGAGAGGAGCACAAGATTATTTTTCAAAGTTCCAATGCCTCTGGTGAGAGGAGCACAAAGTTATTTTTCAAAGTTCCAATGCCTCTGGTGAGAGGAGCACAAGGTTATTTTTTGAAGTTCCAATGCCTCTGGTGAGAGGAGCACAAGATTATTTTTCAAAGTCTCATAGCCTCTGGTGAGAGGAGCTTTTATATCATGATCATTTTTCATTTCCTTGGTCTTATGATAGGAAAGACTAGGAATTTCATTTCACAGTCCTTAGTCTTATGATAGGAGAGACTAGGAAAACTTCATTTTTTGCATTTCCTTAGTCTTATGATAGGGGGGACTAGGAATTTCACTTTGCATTCCTTAATCTTGTGATAGAAAAGATTAGGAAATCTCATTCATTTTTGCATTTCCTTAGTCTTATGATAGGGGGGACTAGGAATTTCACTTTGCATTCCTTAATCTTGTGATAGAAAAGATTAGGAAACTCATTCATTTTTGCATTTCCTTAGTCTTATGATAGGAAGACCAGGAATTTCATTCACATTCCTCAGTCTTATGATAGGAAGACAGGAAATTTCACTTTGCATTCCTTAATCTTATGATAGAAAAGATTTGGAAAATTCATGTTTTGTATTCTTTAGTCTTATGATAGGAGAGACTAAAATAGGAATTTCACTTTGCATTCCTGAACCTTATGATAGAAGAGCTAGGAAACTTCATTTTGCATTTATTCCTCAATCTTTATAAGTGAGGAAGATTAGGAAATTTCATTTTGCATTTATTCCTTAGCCTTATGATAGAAGAGGCTAGGAAATATCATATTTTACAAGAAAAAAAAAATCATTGATAGGTCTTGCATTCGGACAAATGGTTGTCTATGTCTTTGCACCATTACTGTTTCACAGCAAAGCGCAAAGAGGGGCAGCTGTAGACACCTAATTTTGTCCGAACAATTTTTTTTATATATAATCAAAAAATCAAAAATCAAAAAAATAAATAATGACAAAAAGAAACAAGTCAATTTTGGTCAAATCTCATGTGAAGCACATGCAAAATTCACATCTTCAAGAGTTGACTAAAGTTGATATTGTTGCCAAAAATAAAAGAAAAAATAATCAGCCATTAAATCGATGAATAAATCAACAAAAGGAAGGAAATTGGTTGAAATTAAATCTGAAAATTCATTGCCAAAAAAATAATAAAAAGGAAATAAATTAAAAAAAAGGAGAAAGTCAAACAAAATAAATGAAAAATCCCATAATCATGGGATCAATTATAAATTTTTTATTTCTTTCCATGAAATTTTGACAAGTATAAAAGGAGGAAAAAGAACCCTAAAAAAAATGGGAAAACGATACACAGAAAAAAGCCAAAAAAAAAAACCAAAATATTTCTACCAATCACAAGGTTGTCATCGAGATCCTCTGCTTCACTGCCTCGCATCACTGCCTTTTTGGCTCCTTGCATTCGCCTTACATACTGCTGTGTTTCTGGTTCTGGATTGAGCTGCCATTACGGGTTGCATTGTTACTGCAAAGCTCCCAAGTTCACGCCACCCTGCATCCAAATTGTCGTTATTCTTCAGTTCTGCTACTGCTTCGATATTGAGGAAAAGAAAGAACAAAGGAGCTACGGGTTTCTGGAATAGGAAAGCAAAGCAAACTGAACAAAAGAAAAAGCTAAGGAAATATTGAGGTGCCGTTACCACTAGAGTCAACTACCGCTTTACAACCACTCTACTCTGCCAAAGCTAGCCGAGTCACCACCTTCCCCAAGCAGCTGCATCGCCCTCGTTATTTCCCTGTATCCTAGAGTTTTGTTGCTGCCTGTTCCTTGTACCAACGTCATTTGCCGCTTCTGTCCAGCCTTGTCCCATAGCTTGCTAAGGAAAAGAAAGGAGCTGCTCCACGTTCCTGCCAAGGTTAGAAGCCTTTGCCATTGACTCTATTCACGTAAGCTGTAATTGTGTTTTAATATTTTATTTGTTTTATGCTTGCAGCTTTACTTCACATGTTTATGGTTTGTTTTTTAGATTTTTATTTATTTTTTATTAGTCATGAATGGTTCATTAAAAAAAAAAGGGGGGGTTGGTTTTAGTCTTTATTATTTTAAGCATGTACTAAATATATTTCTAGGATATTTATGAAATTTTTGTTGTTTTTTTAGTTAATTTATTATTTTGTTTTATTTAATTAACTTGTTTTATTTTACCAATTTATGAATTTTGTTTTAGTTTAGAATTAGATTTGTTAACCAATTGAAATTAAAAACCAAATTAGCCTAAAAATAAATCGTGGTACATTAAACTTACATAAAAATTAATTAAAAAATTAAATAGAAATAAATAATTAAAATAAAAAATATAAATTTTCCGACGATGGAACTCCGAGGGGATTGCGATTGAGCAATACTCTCAGATATCTTGAGGTAAGGAAGTTCATTTTAAGTCTTACCAGCTTGATGGAAGATTTAAAAAGATATTTCCAGTATTTAAAATTCAAATTTATTATTAGAAATTGAAATAAGAATTAGTTAAGATTAACTATAACCTAAAAGAATAAATAATAAAATTAAAAATTAAGAATTGTAAAAATTAACATATTTAGAAATTAAAATAGAATAAAAATAATAAAAAAATACAAATTATCCGACGACAAAATTCTAAAGGGACTGCACTTGAGTAGTACTTTTAGATATCTTGAGGTGAGGAGAGTTCTTTTAAGTCTTGCCAGCTTGATGGAAGATTTAAAGGATATTTCCAAGATTTTATAAATTAAATTATAAAAATAAAAATAAAATTAGATTAAAAAATAGTAAATCAAAATTAAGTTTATTATAATAAAGAATAAAGATCAAATTAATAAATTAGAATTAAAATTAGAAAATAACTAAAATAAATAGAAATTAAATTAAATAAATATTTTAATAAATGTGAATTATTCCGAGGATGGAATTTAAAGGGAATTGCGCTTGAGTAATTTCTTTAAAAATTCCTAAGGTGAGAAAGTTTCTTTAAGGTCTTACCAGCTTGATGGAAGGTCTTTAAGAAAATCTTCAATATCAAATAATACATGTTTATTTAAAGATATAAAAATAGATGAAAATAATAATTTATATAAGAAAATAATAACAATAGAATAAAATAAGATAAAAATAATAAATAGAAATTGGATAGGAGTCAAAATAGGATTTGCATAAAAATATCTAAACAATCCGACGACGGAGCCTCTTCAAGAAAGGCGATTGGTCCTACTTGAATACTCTTGAGGTGAGAATAACTTTTAAGTTGTCCAACCAGCTTGATGGAGGAGACTTAAAAGATTTTTCAATATTTAATTATATCGAAATTAAAGTAAAAGGCAAAATTAAGATAACCTTAGATCACTTGGTACCATTTTAGGATGGGTGTTGTGAGGGTGCTAATCCTTCCTCACACGTAACTGTACTCCCGAACTTAGAACTTTTAACGTAGACCAGGCCTTATCCTTAGTTTGAATAAGTGACCAATCACACCTAGGTTAGAATGATTGGTGGCGACTCCATAGTTTTGTGTCTAGCTATTAGGTTTCCCGAAACTTAATACGTTATGACATTGGAGTTACTGTTTATTACTGTTACTATACAAGTGTAAAGGCTTCGCAGACAGCCCACCCGAAATATATGTGAAAATGTGTTATTTACTATATATTTGGATTGTTACAACCATAAAGTATATAACAACGATCATCAAATATAACACAAGGTGTAAACTTAAATATATTAACAGCTATTTATATTTATCAACTTATTTTAGATACATCACACTAGTTTCCTTTGACATTCTAGACATTACACTGTATGATTTACATTCCCACACTATAATTTCATTAGGTGTGCATAGACTATCTAGTTACAAAAGCATAACAAATACTATATACCTTTTTACTTGATATTGTAGGCTTCTGCAAGCTTGCTTCTACTAATCTCATAAGCAGCAACGATTGAGTCTATTGACGATAAGCTGAAAGGATGAGTAAAGGGGTGAGCCATAAGCCCAGTAAAAAACACATATAAAAGAACGGATATCATGCTAACTATATGCAAGTATCCTAAACATGTCCTACAATGACAATTTACAATCAACAACATTAAATGGGTCTCGGAAGGAATAGGTACTATAATCGGTTAAGGACACCGAGGATGCTTTAAAGCACCTTACTTGTCTCAATCCCTACGTCCAATTATAGGGATTCTATTATGTAGTGAAATCATTCAATGCATGTATTTAGCACCACTTCAAAACCTTTTTAAAACAATGCGACTCCATCAAACATTTGTTTCAAACTCATGCAATCAATTCAGTTCAATACAATGCCAAAACATTTACTTTTCAAATCATAACGATACAATGCTCTTAAATCAATTATTCATATTAAACCACAATTAATACCCTAAAACATTTGAATACCATCAATACTATTTTCAAGTCATAAAAAATTCAATTCAATACGATTAGTAAATCATTCATTTCCAATTGATAAAATCATAACGATATCATTCATTAAAGAATATACTTTCAAATCGATAACATATCGTATAAAATCATAAAATGGGGAGACAAGCAACCTCCCTATAGAATCATGCACATTAAGGTTCCCGAGTGGGAAATAACATTAAAACATGGCCATAGTCATAGGAGTGTCTATCTAGTGCCACACACTACAAGAAAATTGATTTTCAGCGATGGAAATTTAGCTACGGAATTTTTTCGTCGCTGAAAAGTGGTATTAGCGACGGATTAGCGACGGAATTTATAATGAAATTAGCGACAGAATTAGCGACGTATTAGCGACGGAAATTCGTCGGTAATTAGCGACGGAATATTTTCCGTCGCTAATTCCGTCGCCAATTATGGCGGGAGGTGCTGTTCAATCGCGCCAAATATTGCCGACGGAATTAGCGACAGAAATTTCTGTCGCTAAATCCAAAACTATGTAAAAAAATTAGCGACGGAATTTTTCCGTCGCTAATTTCTTTGCAGAGTCACATGAAAAATAAGTAAGGAAATTAGCGACGGAATTTTTCCGTCGCTAATTCCGTCGCTAATGCCCTTTGGCGACGGAATTAGCGACGGAAAAATTCCGTCACTAATTTCTTCATATATTTTTCCCGTTGTGAGGTGAAAAATATTTATGAAATTAGCGACGGAATTTTTCCGTCGCTAATTCCGTCGCTAATGCCCTTTAGCGACGGAATTAGCAACGGAAAAATTCCGTCGCTAATTTGTTCATATATTTTTCCCGTTGTGAGGTGAAAAATATTTATGAAATTTGCGACGGAATTTTTTCGTCGCTAATTCCGTCGCTAAAGGGTATTAGCGACGAAATTAGCGACGGAAAAATTCCGTCGCTAATTTCCTTACATATCTCAAACAATATTAAGTGAAATTAGCGACGGAATTTTTCCGTCGCTAATTTCCTTACATATCTCAAACAATATGAAGAGAATTTAGCGACGAAATTTTTCCGTCGCTAATTCCGTCGCTAAAGGGCATTAGCGACGGAATTAGCGACGGAAAAATTTCGTCGCTAATTTCATAAATATTTTTCACCTTCCACCGTGAAAAATATATGAACAAATTAGCGACGGAAAAATTCCGTCGCTAAATTCTCTTCATATTGTTTGAGATATGTAAGGAAATTAGCGACGGAATTTTTCCGTCGCTAATTCCGTCGCTAAAGGGAATTAGCGACGGAATTAGCGACGGAAAAATTCCGTCGCTGATGCCTTAAATTAAAAAAAATAAAAATAAATAAATTTCTTTCATTAAGCATCAGCGACGGATTTTTTCCATCGCTAATTCCGTCACTAAAAAGCAACAGCGACGGAATTAGCTACGGAAAAATCCGTCGCTGATGCCTTAAATCGAAAAAATATAAATAAATGAATTTGTTCATTAAGCATCAGCGACGGATTTTTTCCGTTGCTAATTCCGTCGCTAAAAAGCAACAGCGACAGAATTAGCTACGGAAAAAATCCGTCGCTGATGCCTTAAATTCGAAAAAAAATAAAAAATTGTTTTTGAATTTTTCCCGCCTAAAGTGTAGCGGGAAATATTTTGACATAGCATTAGCGACGGAGTTTCCGTCGCTAATCCGTCGGTAATTCCGTCGGTAATTCCTCTGTATGCGCGCCAAAGACTCTATATATTCTCATATTCTCTGTTTTCTCTCCTCTTCACTCCTCTCTATCTTCTTTTTTGTCCATCTTCTCGTTTTTTTCTTAGTTTTTCTTCTTTATCCCTCTTTCCTTTTACTTTTTTCCTTTTTTTTTGTAAATTTACTCTATTTTTCTTTTATATTTATGTGTTCAATTTTTTTATATGATAAACTTTAATACTTATATTTTTGTTTTTTGGTTTTTTACTTACAGATGATGCTGATGATACGATGAGGTGCTAGTGGTAGTGGTGATAATGATGTTGAAGATAATGTATTTTTGTTTTTTTTAGTTAATTTATTTTAAGATAATGTTTATGGATTTAAGTATAAATATTAGGTTTATTTTAAATGTTTCTCTTCTCTCTCTCTCTCTCTCTCTCTCTCTCTCTATAAATATAAATATAAATAATTAATTTCAGAACATTTTTTTTGATAAAATTCATAGAAATTAGCAACAAAATCTGTTAAATAAGTGAAAAAATTCATACCATTAGCGACGGATTTCATACCATTAGCGACGGAATTTCTGTCACTGATGCTCTTTAGTGACAGAATATTTATTGAATTAACAAAAATAACAAACTATCAGCGACGGAATTAGCGACGGAAATTCCGTCGCTGATGCCTTTTAGCGACGGATTTTTTTATAAAATAAAATAATAATAAAACTATCAGCGACGGAAATTTCCGTCGCTGATGCCTTTTAGCGACGGATTTTCATGTAAAATAAAAAACGAAATTATGTTTTTAGCGACGGAATTTTCCGTCGCTAATGACATAAAATCCGTCGCTGATGTAAAAAAATTCCGTTGCTAATTAGCGACGGAATTACCGACGGAAATGAAGTTTTAGCGACGGAGTGAGCATCAGCGACATCGATTTTTCCAACAGAAAATTTTCCGTCGGTAATCCGTAGGTAATCCGTCGCTGAAGACCATCAGCGACGGAATTTAACTATCAGCGACGGAATTTTCCGTCGCTAATTCCGTCGCTGAAGGTTCATTTTTTTGTAGTGACAGAGCTAGTGACAATCCTAAGGACTGTTGAAGACTTTCTCAAGGTCAACGGTAAACATTACATTAAAGCATGATTACCAATGGCAACAATCTTAAGGACTGTTGAAGACTTTCTCAGGGTCAACGATAAACATTACATTAAAGCATGATTACCAATGGCAACTAAAGGAAGGTCCTATATCTCAAAACTTTTACTTGATCCCCATAAACATTAAATATATTATACTTTAAGAACATAGTATGATAATACATTTAGAATTTCAAACTTTGGGAACCAAGTTTCATTTTACAATTCCACAGATTCTAACGGTAAGACACACTGTGTAGCACTTAGCTCCTTTGGAAATCTATAAGTGACTTCTACGGTCTCAGAGGAGCTCTGTAGCACATAGGTCCCTTAAGACTCTAGAGGTGGCTCCCACAATATAACTCTCAAATCGTAGATTACTATGTTAAAACATTTACAATAACTATCCTTTACAAAACATTTCATTCAATCTAAAACAAAAATCATTTATGATTCATTCAAACATTTCAAACCATTTAAGTACGATAAAACCTAAAACATTTCGTATTCATTCGATCTTTAAAACATTTAAAACTATGTATTTGTTCAAATCAATTAAAAACTATGCATTCGTTCAAATCAATTAAACATTAACAATGCACTTTATCGTTTGAAAAACTATAAAACAATGGTTTTGCACGCCCATGAAATGATGCATGACTAACACATGCCTATATGTTATCATTTCAGTTCAATCCTATACAATTTCTTTACGTTCCAAACTTAACACTTTCAATACAATCTTCGAAATCAAATATTTACCCTTCAAATAGTCATAAAACCATTTGAAAACATTTTTTTCGGTTCAATAACAATTAATCATTTCAATCTTTTCACTTCAAAATCCACTAAATCATTTCGATAAATTTTCGATCAATAAATCAAATCAATATCTTCGAACATATTCTTAAAAATCACTAAGAAGTCTATCATTCAAATGCTTCTTTTGAAATCATAAACCTTTCAAACAATTACTTCTTATACCTAAAACCTTTATAAAAATTTGGACAGCATAACCTTTTAGAAAATGGGACCTCCTACAGGTTCAAAACAACAATATTCTAATATGTCCCAGTCCAATTCATTTACAAAATATTTTTTTTTCTATCCATGGATCGTACATTAAACAATCAAATAATAATTCACTTATCATCTTTCAAACCTTAATCACATCAAAACATCATTCTTTCATCAAAACCATAAGCAATTAAAACTTACAACTTCCGACACAATCTAAAAATCCAATCATT
Organism: Heritiera littoralis; assembly: GCA_031772115.1. Lineage (NCBI taxonomy): Eukaryota > Viridiplantae > Streptophyta > Magnoliopsida > Malvales > Malvaceae > Heritiera > Heritiera littoralis. Next base: position 57,616 of record JAPDPK010000053.1, on the reverse strand, counting down.
TAAAATATTATTTAAATCATTAAACTTTAATTTCGTCATCAATAAACCAATCAAACAATTCAAAATGCAATCATGATATCATCCTACTTCTTCTATATATGTTCCTTACCAATTTCAATCACAATGCAGTATACAAAACTAGCTCTCATAGGCAATTGTATATAAGCGAGCATATAGTCACTTATAGTTTCCTTAACACCACTTACTTTGGGACTGCCAAACAATATCAAAACACGATCAAAATTCAATATTCTTGTTACAAAGAATAATTTATATTTAGAGACCTTTCATATTTTCTAATACAGTAGGAAATCTGGTCAACTTCCTATCAGATGTCAAAACTACAACTATAGTTAAAACACGTTTTTTTTTTTTTTACTTTAACTTTACCAACAATCTTTCTATCATTAGTGCAATATTCTATAACCATTAACCTATCAAATTGAGCATGGAAGCCCTACAATTTTAGCTTCGTCAAATACATACCCCTACCATTCATTGTGTTTCATTCAATTTTAACACTATGGCTAGCTTTATCAAGCTCACTACAATCATCCTACACCATCCATACATTAAATTCAAATTACAATTCCTACATGCGTCCATGGTCTCTTTCTTGACTAAAACCCTCAAGAGCCCTTGCAATTATTTTTACAACAATCTAACATCAAACACATGTTATACTAACTCTAAACAATGTCATGAAACCATTAGAATCAAAAACCCATGGCTCTTTCTCTCACCTCTCCTTTATGTCGCCACTTGAAGAGCCAAAACACCATGAGTTCTTCCTCTCCAAGGGCTGATTTGAAGATATGTCATAGAGGGTGATGTGATGAGTAAGTTTCCTTTAGGGTGTAGAGGGTTTGGAGCTTGGAAGATGATGTTTTCAAGCTTTCTCTCTCTAGCATTAAAACTTGATAAAGAAATGAAAATGGTGTGAGACATGGACGATCGAATAGAGATGGAAATGAGAAATATCTCATTTATTCATTTTTTTTATAATAAAATATCTTTTAAGGCCTAATTATCATAATGTCTTTTTATAATTTTGATAATTCCATCCATATCCCTACAAAATATAATATTATTTAATATATTTATAAAAGTTCAAATTTATTTTTATTTATTCATAAAATATATTTATTTAATATATTTAAGTCAAAACTTTGACTTTTGGTGGAGATGACTTGTCAAAAGGGTAAAATTACTAAAATAAACCTAAACGATCATTCGCGTTACTTTTTTTTTTGGTATTTTCGTGTGATTCAGTCTACGGATTGAAACTAGGTAAGACTTCTTCACACGAGGGTTTGACTATAACTATCTGTTGATTAAAAGTCAAACTAGGCTAACTGTTAATTATTCTTAATTGTTTCCTCGCCCTATGGACATAATTGTTTTTTTCGAATTTGTTGCACGCTTTCCAAAACATACACAAACAAAGAAATTTTGAGATGCAAATTCTTGTCATCTCTTATTTTACTCCAAATATCATTACTCTAGAATTTCACTCCAATCCAGATGGTAGAAGTCTCAAGGGGCCCACCTTACGATTTCTTCTTATACATTCAACTATTCAATTCCTTAGTGATTAGCCTTTATCCTTCCATTTCCATAATCTTTAACTTATGGAACTTATTGAGAAAATGAGGTCCTCACATGTAATGATTCTGTTATATAAAAATATATAAATGTGACGACCTGAAGGTCGTGTCTTATTACCTGTTTACACCGGACATCCGAAAATGTGTGTTAATTTTTCTCTTTTCTAACTTTGGGTTTGTCTACATGTAGTGTAGTCCTAAGTGTGCATCAGCTTAACTGCCTGTCCTTTTTTGAGCTCTTAGCTTAGGGTCCCAATCTAAGCACTTGTATAGAATTCAAGTTCTTTATATGGCCCTAAAATTTTCATAATTAATATTCTATTCAATCTCCCTATTTCCATCCATAAGCCCACAATCCGAATTAAAGTGTGTTTACTTCAAACATCGTAATGATAAAATTCACATCCATTGGAAATAATTTAATTCAACATTAATTGACATCAAAATACGGTAGCAACTGTTCATTATCTTAGTTTACATCTTATCTTATAGTATTGTACAAAAATTGCCTAAAAATAACATAGCATACAAGAGAAATTATTTATAAACCAAAAAGAATTAAATTTTATGCCTCGCAGAGTTAGGACGATATTGTAGGCCTTTAGCGATTTCGGATAGTTTTGAAATACTCCTCAACTCAGAGCTCAATCTGTAAAAGAATTAAATGGAATTTAATGAGCGAGGGCTCAGTAAATCATTTATATAAATGTAGAAGTAGGATTATACCGTTCTAAAAGCAAATGCATGAATCCTATAAATGTAGGTTCCAATCCTCATATAGTACACATAATCTTAACCAATCCATTCAATTTATGTCCTAAAGATTCTAGGAAGGTCAAGGTTTTAGGGGTATCGACAGAAGCGTGCTTAGTATCACCTTATTATCCTCATTTCCTGACACTTGTCTATTCTTGGATATCCTAAGACAACAATCCAAACATATTCCAATCCCAATATCCTTATATCATAGCGTGTCATGTAGTAGTATAAGATATGAAATAATATTTGGATAAAACCTTGCAAAACATATATGCAGTCTCAAATCATGTCATGTATGGTATCTAGCCAAGTATAAAAACATATACAATCTTAAATCATGTCGGATGTGCAATTTGAAAATATATACAATTTCACAGTACATCACTTGTGCCAAAAACAAAGTTCAAAGTTCAAATTAAGTCCTAATTTCAAACCAACATATATGCTCTTCCAAATTCAAAGGCTTGATAGTTCAAAGATTCTAATTTTCGAAAACAATGCACTGAGCAACTCCTAGAGTTTCAAACCAAAATTCTAATGTTTTAAAACAGTGTTCACATAAAGTTCTAACAATAAAGCCTTAGCACTGCTCAAAGCACAAATCAAATGTTTCTAAAATAAGATATGGCCCAAACAGTTCAACTTATCAATAAAAACTTACAAATCCCACAGTAGCTATTAAAGGGCTAAACGTCTCAAACGAGCACTATCTATGGCCATAAACCCCTAATCCCAGTTCCACTAATCAGGTACGAACCAGGACTAGTCCATAACAATTGTATAACAAGCCTAAATGCCTGTTGTCATTGACCCAATCAGGCGTGTTCCAAAATGATGCCTTATTGAGATTATCAAGATTTGCCATAATCTCCCCCAAAACCAAAGTTTCACATGTTCTAAAACCGTAAGTTTCAAAGATTCCAAAAGTCATGAAAGTTATATGATGCTTTCCTTTAAAGTTCATTTATGCATATGCATTATGCTATATGTTCTTTTCTCTTTAAAAACAAATCAAATAGGTTAAAAGTTTTAACATACGCATTTAAACCAATGCACACTTTCAAACAGTCAAATTTCATATTATGCATGCTTAAAGCTATTAGATCCACACTTCCTATTACTATTATTTATTGTTCATGAAGTTAGGAATAATAGACATCTCATAACTATTCAAATGCCCCTTACTTTGTAGGTATGAAAGAGAGATGGATGGTGGGCCCCACTAGCCTTTCGGTGTTCCGATGGAGGTGAAACATGGCAGACTTGCTATTTAGAGCCAAACATTGTACTGGTAAGAATCTACATCTCAAACTCACTTATTTATGCATGTTTTGAAAAGCGTGTAACAATTATGAAAATGACGATTAAGTCCATAAGTTGATAGAATTTTCATGAAAGATGGTCAAATTGAGTTGACTTTTTTTCAACTAATAGTTGTAGATAATTCCTCATGTAATAAATTTTGAGGCCATGTCGACTAATAAACTAAATCATGCGAAAAAGTAAAAAATTATGCGATTCAATGGTTATGGCTATTTTGGTAATTTTGCCCATTTGACAATCAAATCTCAATAAAAGCTCAACTAATGATGAATGCATGGTAAATAGAGGTTTTTTATGATTGAATGAAATATTTTGAAGGTTAAACTAACTGTTTTAACGAAATCAAATCGCAAAGGGCAAAATTGAAAATTTCGCTAAGTATAAGGGCATTTTCGTAATTTACCATAAAAGATATTTTAAAATTAGAAAATTCCAAACTTTTCCTTCATCAAGGCCGACCGTATTCCTCTTCTCTCACCTTCCTCCATTAACAAAGCTTGTGAAGAGAGAGAAAGCTCTTGAAAACCTTAGAAAAACATATCGAAATAGAAAATTGTCTTCATTAACCTTGTCTAGTTTTTAGAGCTCTACAACCCATTACCAAAATCAAGTATTAAAGTGGCCAATTTCAAGGTGTAGGAGCTCCCAGAAGTTTCGGCCAAGGTATGGTGGAGAGAGAAAGCTTATGTTTTCATGGTTTTATGATTTCTTACCATGTGTTTTATGTGTTTAAGCATGTATTCAAACTTAAATTGAATTAAAACCAAGAGAGTCACCACCCTAGGGTTTCGACCAAGCTTACCTCTTCATGAACATGATGCTATTCAATGTAAAAATGATGTGGAATAATGGTAGAACATGAATTTAGGCTTAAATTAAAGAAATGAAGTGTGTAGGAAGAAGAACCCTATTCAGCCATGAGAAGGGGAGGTTGATAGAGTGCTTAATTTAATTTGTTTTGAATTCTAGAATAATGTATAAATTAATATAAGACTGGAGGCGAAATCGAAACTGAAAACGGAGGTATTTTAACTGTAGTTATAGTGTTAGCACCAGTATGAAGTGAATTGAATTTAAGACTGCACTAGACAATGAACTAGGTCTTAATGAGCTAAACATTCTTTATAACTAAAGTCAAGTGAATTGACTATGTTTGTATGGTCAATTGCAGCTCGAAAGTCAAAAGGAGATATTAGTGCTATCGAGCAAACATTACGCAAATTTGGGTAGTAAGGAATATATGTAAAAGGCGTAAAGATACTACGCTGTATTAGAAATGATGGAAATGAATTTTATGAGATTGAACTTGATTATTTAAGTGAAATGTGAAACTAAAATTATGGATTATAAATTGTGTTTTCGCGCAAGAAAGCTAGGATAGATAGTATCGTTATGCTGCCAAAATTTTCTTAGATGGACCTAAACCCCCCAAAATCATCCCTAGGTGCGATTTTAGGTGCGATTTTATAAGTGAAAAGGAAGTGAAACATGTTTTTGGAGTTAAACTTTCTAAATACTATAAATGCATACCGAATTTGTAACTCAGTTTTCAAAAGGATTTTCAATAATTTTTACACATTTCATGATACAATCATGTTTCCATGTTACTATTATATGCAAAAAAAATATTTTTAACATTAGTTATTGAACTGAGAATACTCAGTGAATTTTTATCTTTCAAGTGTGGTGATTTTCTAATTTTAATGCTTTATGGACTAACTGAAGATATGATTTACTGAACTGATATCCATAAACAATTCTAAGATGCTTTATGAATTGTTTTGAGACTGTTGGCCCCATAGCTACGTGCAGGTACATGCCCTGTGTGTGTGTGTGTGAACTGTTGCTGTTTGACACTGATCATGTCACCAGCACCTACAGTTGTCACCTCATCAGTGCACTCCGTGGATTCTGACTATGGCCATATGTCATTCCTTGCATGGATATCTATATTGCATTAGTCTATTGGGTGAAGCCTAGTCTCCACTGTACTATTTTAATTGGGTAGTAAATCCCTAACTAATCCAAGCACTCCCGAATTTATCAATTTCTATTTTTCACATATATATATATATATATACACATATATATATTTATGTTAAATATGTTTCATAATCTCTGCACTGTTTGTTCGAAAAGTGATTTTACACTGTTTACGGAGTACTGTGGAACTAACTATCTGAATGTTTGTAAATTGTATAATAAAAGTTATTTGAGATATTTATTGAACTTTATGTTTAATTCAATCTCACTGAACTCGCTATAGATGGAATTAGATGCCGGGACAAATGAGGTGCTTTAATACATCCTTTTATACTCAACTTTGTTATCAAATAGACTATAGTATCATTTTTGGTATTCGTGCCAAAGATTGAGTGATCATTGGTTTTTGTATAAAGAGCATATTTTGAGATCCTTGCATATAGTTATGCGTAGTATCAACTCTTTTATTTATATTTCTTACTGGGCATAAGCTCACCTCTTTATCTTCTTTCCAGGTTATTTGCAATAGAATCCTATATTTGCTCGGAGGATCTTTACTTTTGGTATCCCTCAGGCAGCTACGTGTTTTCCATTAAGGTATATGAGTTTATCTTTTATATGTTCAGACTGTTTATGTATAGTACTATTAAATGTAAAACATAGTTGGGATGTAAAGTGAATGTAAATTATTAAGTACAAATGGAGATAGTGTATATGTTTCTATGAATCTTAAATTGAATATGTGGTTCCTAGGAAAGCAAGTTTAAAAAAATAAGCTTAATTACTATTAAGTGTGTGTAGACACTGTATACAACCCAACCAAACATGATTGAACTAAAGAAAACGGTATAAATGTTCAGTGCCTAGTGCATGACAAAAGCCAATGCATTGAATCATGAGTTTAAAAAACACAATGATATGGTGACCAAACATCCTACCAAGATGCCATTGTTATTCATTTATCCCAAATTACATCAAACACGGTGCTAAGTATTATGCTAAATGCCACCATCACCTATCCATTCCAATCAATTCATACTCGTAACACTTAAGTAGTCGCATGCACCATAGTGACCTACTATGCTCTCATAGCACAGTAGGATCACACAAATATGAGCACATATATATAGACATACATTGACACACACTTATATATAATTCCCAATACCATCCACATATATATTTTTCCAGTAGTTTCCATAATTCATTAAAAATTCACATCTGTTATCGAAATAACATTACCATGGCAAATCAATCCACCAAGACTCTTTTTTCATGTCACACATATCAAACCAATAGTCCATCAATTCACAATGTATCATATACATTTTATATTTCAACAGTTTCCACAACATATTTAAAATCACATATTACTTCCTAAGATCTACGTTACTATAGAAATTAATGTACCATGGCCCATATTCACACTTCACATAAAAATTAGATATTCTCAATCAATTCCTCATTAAACATTAAATCGACTCGCCACAGTTCGACAATATTTTCATATCCATTATTCACATTTCATTCATACCACATATTAGTTTCTAAAACCTCAATATCTTATTAACACAAATAGGTAATCTAAATAACTCCTATTTCTAAATTCACATTTAAGTTGTTCATTCTACATTACTATAGTAATCAATGTACCATGACCCATATTCACACTTAGCTCTTTTTTTTCTTTTCACAAAAATATTTAAATTCAAAATTGAATTTAAAACATTTTTTACTTTTCCAACAAAAATATTTTCAGTTATGTCTGAAAAATAAATTATTGTTAATTACCAGACAATCACAACTATTCATTTATATTTGTTTAGATTTTATTTAATAAGATTTGATTTCTAGAACCATATATTCTATTGTTCTTACTTTTCACAAAAAATTCTGAGGTTTTATTATATCTTGTGATACTTTTGTATTAAATACTATTACACTCAAGATAATGTAATTACACGCCTCAAAGGCATCTGCAGCCATATATTACTACAGTTTCCTAACAATGCATCCTATGAGAAAAGGACGAGGATGCCAGACACAAAGAGGGATGCACACTATAAAAGCAGCCCTTTGGTAAGTTAGAGGTATGAACAGCACTCTTAACACACACGTACTCTCTTGCATTTTTTTCCAAACTTAGACCATTTACGAACTCTTACTAGCTTGAGCGGTGGAGCAAGTCTCATTAAAATAATTCCAATAGGCTTTTTGTTTTGCAAATTAATTAAGGAGAGAAATCAAGAACAGCATTCAAAAGCTTGCTCGCCTCATTTGGTAACAACAATTGTTATATTTAATTTAGGCTCGCAAATGCAACACTTTTTTTTGTGCATTCATGCTACTGCAACATGCCTTATCACACATGTTGCAATGAAAATTGTTCTTTTTCACTGCACCATTGTATGTATTTTTCACGAGAGATAAAAGATCCAAAGAGATTTTTCAATCCACCAATTAGCACTTTTTTCTGAAAATACTCATGATCTTTATTTTTTTACCATTGAGAGATATTGTATATTGATTAAAATATCATTATCAGTTATTTCTTTCATTCTCTGTTCTTTTTTTTTCTTTTTCTAGCAAAAAAAGATTTTAAATAACTTTGTTAATAGAATTTATAAGTAAAATTAAATAAATGCATAAATAAATTATAAACTTAAATCAAATAAATTATTAAATGAACAAATATAGATATATTCATAATAAATATTTTAATATTTTTAAACTATTTATTAATATTTTAAATGTCAAGTAAACTATAAATTTCATTATATACAAATTAACTTAATTATAGTGTTTTTAATAATCATTTTTTTTTACAACTTTTTATTTCAGTGCCACATTGCTTTGGTTATCTAAATACATATATCATATTTTAATTTTACCACTGCAATAACTAATCTCACTAAATAATTATTTTTAATCTCACCGCAATTAATCCCATCATTATTCAAATGGAATCATACAAATTAAAATCTTATTATTTTTTGGAAAAAAAAAAGACATCTCGAAATTCCATGTTGGTGACCAAAACAGACGGGAGTTGGCTACAGTGGCGGTGTCAAGATTTCGGATTAGGGGGGGCCAAACCATTTGCGTAAAAAAATTTAATTATTCAATAAAATCTGTTACTAGCTTAAATTTTTTATTTAGCATCTAATATATTATTATTTTACCAAAAACATAAAAAATACATTTGAAACATGATATTCCATATATAAACATATATAGATAAAAAAATGAAGTATGAAAAGAAAAAAATATATAATTATTGAAAATGGAGGAAAGACAGATATTTTTATTTAAAACAGTGCATGATTATTTTTGGTAAGAAAAAAATTATTTGAGTTGAAAGTTTTAATAAATTTTATCTCAATGCAGAAAATAAAGATTAACTTTTATTCCATTTTATTTTGGAACCTTGTTTTAACAATTTTCATTGTTTAAAAATATATATTTTTAAAAATGGTGCAGTAAAAACCATTGATATAAGATTAATTAATCTATCAATAAGAAAATACACATTAATTTAATCATTCTTCACAATTACAAGTTTATCTAAAAAATTAATAATAAAAAACTTGAACTATATTAATTAATTATTTCTTTCGAATTTTAAGTGATGTTTTGTTTAACAATATTTATTTAGGATATAAAAAATAATTAAGTCAAGTTTTAAATTTTTTATAGGACTGTAACAATTAAAAAAAATGTTTAACTAGTTTTTTTAACATATATCTAACATACAAAGTTTAAATTAATAATATCTATAAAATAATTTCATGAAAATTAAAATCAAATAATTTTTTTTCATTGTATAAAATGATATTAATACCCTTTGGAAATTTGTTTAAAATCTGATAGTTGATTTTTTTCTTAAAATTTAAGCTTTTATATTTATAAAGATTGACATTTTTTTTGGATTTATAAGGAGAGGAGACATTTTGTTTTTTGGAGGGGCTAAAGATAAATTAAAATTTAAAATACATACATGTATAATAGTACAAATAAAAAATATCAAAAATGTTGGGGGACCATTGGCCCTCCTTGCTATAATGTAGCTCCGCCACTGGTTGGCAGCCTGCCAAGATATTCACGGTAGTAACTTTTTTTTTTTAAAATACAAAAATTTAATTTAGTGCATTTAATTTTATAATATGTGTATCTTCAAATTGATTTTGAATTTGAATTTTCTAAATAAAAAAAAAATTTTATGGTTCTACTTGCATTAGAGCCAAGTTAATTAATGTCAGCTAACAATAGGATGAAAGGAATTGTCAATGCTGATGTGATGCTTTGGAAACAAATTTGATGAACTCCATGTGATCTTAATTAATGGTTTGCCCCTACCAATGGAACTTCCATTGTTCCCTTTAATTAGTTTGTTTACTGCAACCAAAAAAAAAGTTTGTTTACCATATACTAAATAGAGGAGAGATAATTAAGATTCTTTTCAAGTTCGAGAAAAGGCATCCTATACAATTAAATTAGAAAACATTTTCACAATTCTTGCATTGGACCCAAAATGACATTGACTTCAATGGACTTTGAAGACTTTATTTATCAAGTAAGAATGATCGATGTTTATGAAGACAAGATTTATAATTGGTCATAAATAAATTTTACATCAATTAATTAAAACATAGTTTAGCATCAAGGTTGAGAATTGTTTTTGGATAAAAACTGCTTTTGATTCGATTTAAATTCTAAACAATAAAAAAAATTTTGATTTAAAAACTCAGTTTACAAACTTAAATAAAAAAATCTCTTAAAAAGATGTTTTTGGGATCAGTCAATTCTCATATGTCTAAATTTTTATTATTTTATACAGATTTTTTTGGACAGGTCAATTCAGTACAAGTTGCACAACTGTAATGTCAAACACTTGCAATTTTTGAATCATATTTTTCTCATACATTTTTAAACACACTTTTATCCTTTTTTTTCTAATAATAAGTTAATAACAATGTTAAACTAACTTAAATTTAAGATATTGACTTTAAGAATATAAATATAACAAGAATCACTTTACCAATTCAATTAATTAATTTTAACTAGGGCATCTGCCAAATTTGACATGATTTTGAAAAGTAAATCACATCTCAAGATTGCCTCAAAAATTACATTAAACCCTGAACTGGAATGGTAAAATTTAATGAATATTAATTGATCAAGCATACAAGAATAATAATTGAGTAACGACATTCCTTGGGAAGCAAAGTAAACAACGATGTCAATTGTATAAACGAGAGTTGGATGCTTCTATGATAATAATAATAATAATAATAATAATAATAATAACAATAATAACAACCATCATCGTTATCTTAGCATTTGGGATTTTGCTGAAATGGTTTATACAATTATTTTTAAGAATTGATGATTTGATGTTCAATAGATTTAAAATTCAAATTCTAATCCTAGTTACTTTTATTCTATCATCAAGTTTAGACCTTATTAATTTCAAATAAAAATAATAATAATAATAATAATAATCTATTGTGTTTTTCCAATGGCCCAAGGAGTTGGTAAATTGTCAAAAAAGTTTGATGCTGATAAATTTAAAGGGTCCGGGGATCCCCTTGTCTGGTGAACAAAATACTTTTGGGTTCTTGTTGTATGCTGGCTACGTTTTCTCTTTGATATTTACCCTTTCTTGTCTACCAAAAGAGAATAAAAGAGTACTGATTTGAAGCTTTGTCTACGTGCATCAAGGTTAATCATTGATGCACCCTGAATAAAGCCAGAAACAATTATGAAATGAAAAGGACAGTGCAGGGTTCTGTAGGCTGGAAATGAGGTTATGATCAAAAACCTGATAATTGGTAATACTTGTCTGCTGATTCATTCATCTGTCTGCATGTGCATCTATTAATTGTTTTCTTTTGTGTGTGTGCGCACACGCGCGCGTGTATATCATGTCATATCACATTGTACTTGTGATGGTCATGGTGCATTTGTAATTTGAGTTTCGACTTAGGTTAAATATTAAGGAATCATACACTGGCATGAATGAAATGGTTTGAACGTAAAGGAAGAGAAATGCTAAAGTGTTTGAAAATTATATTGTCGAAAATTCTTACATAAACACCTTCGTTTCCGTTTCTTTTGTATCTAAGAACTTGCGGAAGAAAATCAAAACGCTCAAGTAAAGAGAAAGCCCTCATTTGTGTAAGTAAATTCATCTTCTTAAGTTGCTTCTAATCCAAAAAAAAAAAGCTTAAAACTAGGTCATAAGGTGATGGATAGTGTACTAATTAATCTATTTTTAAAATCGAATTGTTCATGCTTATGATTGACACAATATAATTTGCAACTAAGAGTTCAGTAGTTCAGTTGAGTTAGTAACAATTTAAAATAAATATAATCAAGCCAAATTTGTTTTGGCCAGAACAAGCGAAAAGTAATCTAATACGGTATGCACAAAAAAAAATCCAATTAAATGCCTTTTAATTTTTATTGTTTCGATCAATTCAAAAAGCCAATATAGTTAAGGGTCCTATGAACTCTGGTTGAAACTTTGATTCTTTGCAAGGTATGGGGTTCTCACTGTTGAGTCTTTGTCAGCTTCAAATTGATTTATTTTCTTTTTATTATCTGCTTTAACAGCTGTGGAACAAAAAGAAGGCTAGCAGGGATATTCCTGCAAACCTTTTTAGGGTGAAAGAAATTTTCAATTATCCAAAAGCAGATATGAACTCAGCTCGTGATATTCATATCAACATCCAAGTTCACAGCTGTTGGAATTAACATCGGAAATTCTGTTTAAATATGGCCCCAATGGCATCATTGCCATGGTAAAGTGCATCTGTGCTTTTCTCTTTCTCTAGTTTAGTAGAAGCGTCAAAGGGTAAAAGCAAGGCAATTATTTAGACAGTGATGCGAAAGTCTTTGCCTTCTACTCGACCATCAATGAATGAAGTGTAACCAACGAGCTCTTTTAGGTAGGTTCCCTAAAGTGGATAATTTGAGACCCTTGAGCAAAAAATTTATTCCTGCATGGCCTAAATGTCAAAGAAAGCTTAGGACAATAATAACCCATTGTTTAGGAGGAAAAACGGATTTAAGTGCTTCATGACTTGATCATAATCGATCAAGACAGAGAAAAACCCACCTTTTTTTTTTTTGTCTTGTTTACACATGAACTTTCCAAGGAAGCTTCGCCATAATACAGGGTAAAATTTATAGGATAGGAATGATATTGTACAATGTAAAAAGAAATTGTCATTCTTATGAGATTGTTAAACGTTTAGAGTCCCTTGTTATAGGCCAAATATAGATTATAAGAAACCAATTGCCATTACTTTAAGGGTTACTCAAAGTCTAATTGAAATTAATAGTTAGACTTTTAAGTCTTTAACCACTATATAAACAAGTTTTTTTTTTTTTTTGAAGTGACCACTATATAAACTAGTTAATTATCACCTTTGCGCATGAAGCAGCTACGTATTTACACCTTTTAGTTAGTACCAATCACAAAATTTCTGAGAATATAAAGAAGTATTTGTCCTTTATGAAGGTATCGAGCTATATTAGGCTTAAAGGTGGTATTTCAATTGCTGTAGTTTAGGAAAGCAAAAACCCTTTTGTCTTTAAGGTCATACGAGCATTCCATGGCTTCTTACTTGTTAGTCCTGCTAATCTTTATCGTTGCTGGTGCATCTGTTGAAGGCAGCCATAGCGATCTCTCTTCAAACTACTACAAATCCACTTGTCCCAAAGCACTTTCTATTGTCGAAGCAAGAGTAGCAGCTGCTATAAAAAAGGAACCGCGCATGGGGGCATCTTTGCTCCGCTTGCACTTCCATGACTGCTTTGTTAAGGTAAGTATGGTTTCACTTTCACAAGACTTGTTTATGTTCTAGTCTCATGCTGTTTGGCCGATTAAAGTGAATCGGATGATGAAAATAAGCAGGGCTGCGATGGATCCATACTGTTGGATGATAATGCCACTTTTATAGGTGAGAAGACTGCAGCAGCTAACAATAACTCTGCTAGGGGATTCGAGGTGGTTGATGACATTAAAGCTAAACTAGAGAAAGCCTGCCCTGGAGTGGTATCCTGTGCTGATATTCTTGCCATTGCAGCTCGTGACTCCACAGTCAAAGTAAGTTTACCAGAAAGTTGTCTCATCATTTGTACAAGTTGGGGTGATTTTAATGGCTTTTATCATTTGCAGTTAGGAGGTCCTTCATGGGAGGTAAAGTTAGGGAGAAGGGATTCCCTCACTGCTAGCAGGGCTGCTGCAAACAACTCCATTCCAGGGCCCAATTTCAATATAAGTGCTCTCCTTTCAAGGTTTGCTGCTCAAGGACTCTCATTGAAAGATTTGGTAGCACTTTCAGGTAATGATCAAGAAATCTGTAACAATAGAAACAACATAAATACTCTCTTAATTTTGTATTGGCTCATTTTGAATGGCAGGTTCACACACTATTGGCCTCGCAAGGTGCACAACATTTCGAACACACATCTACAATGACTCTAACATCGATCCCTCATTCGCCAAATCCTTGCAGAAAAAGTGCCCAAGAAGTGGAAAAGATGATGTGACTCTACCCCTTGATCTCCAAACGCCAACTTCTTTTGATAATTTGTACTTTCACAACTTGTTGAAGAAGAAGGGTCTCCTGCGTTCCGACCAAGAGATCTTCAATGGCACTTCTGCTGATTCTCTGGTGAAACAGTATGCTGCAGATACTTCTAAATTTTTCAAGCAGTTCGCAAAATCTATGATCAAAATGGGCAACATCAAGCCTCTCACAGGAAGTTCTGGAGAGATCAGAACCAACTGCAGAAAAGCCAATTGAAAATACCTGAAGAAAATGCAACAAGAAACTACTTAAAATGATGTATCCAGAAGAATTGTAGCAACCAGTTCCATCAGAATTGTCTGTCTCATATTCATAGTTTATAAATAAAATAAAATAAATTGATGATTACCAGGTTCACTCACATCAATGCTATAGGACATTAGTACTGATAGAAAAGCTACTTTATGAGATATGATTCTGAACAGTGAAAATTACTTTTAGTTTCATGATTGCTTAAAGCTTTGAATTATGTGAGTCTGATTAACACTAAACTATATGAGAAAGCAAACAGAGTTTCATCCACTACAATGATCAGGCTGCATCAATCTTGATGCTGCAGTCTTAAGTTTCGTTTTTTTATAGGTAAGATAAATCTTACTCAAGCCACCAGGGACTCTGAATGAACTTCAGGCTTTAAGCGGAAGCACCTCAAGAGACAAACATCACAACAAACTAAAGGCAATAAAAAAAAAAGGAATTTGCAAACCTCCGTTACCTTCTTTAATCCTTCCACGTCTCCATTTTTGTTAAAATCAAAACCTGCATGCATCACACGCTATAAAAGGACATGATTAGATTTCCAATCAATCATGATTGTTTTAGTCCTTAATAATTGGCATGAAATCACGTGAAATTGTTTTTACTTGCATTAGATACAACTGCTTTCATGGCTTGTTATCATAAATGACTCCAATATAGACCCCCTCTTCGCCAGTTTATTGCAGCGTAGTTGCCCAAGAAGCGGGAATGTTAGTGTGCTCGCCCCCCTTGATCTTCAGACGCCAACCGGTTTCGATAATTTATATTACAAGAATTTGTTAAATAAGAAGGGTCTTCTTCGTTCAGATCAAGAGCTCTTCAATGGAAGTTCTACTGTTGTTTTGGTTAAAAGTTACTCCGCCAACACTTCATTATTTTTCCACGAATTTGCTAAGTCTATGCTCAAAATGGGAAACATCAGGCCTCTAACAAGAACTGCTGCGGAAATCAGGATCAATTGCACAAAAGCATATTAAAACTTGTTTTCATACTTGCAAAAAATTATAAAATGTTTAAGGGAGTTGGTCTGTCGACCTCGATGTCAATTCAGGTTCTTTAAAATGTTTGAAGTATTATAAGTGATTTATTTATTTAACTTTTTTCTTTAGTATTCACGAATATATTCTTGTAATGTTTAATATATTTATCAACATATTTGCTAATATATTTATCAACATATTCATTTAATATTTATGAACCAGGGTCTATTGAATATTCATGTTCATTAAATATTCACTTAAACAAATTTAATCATGAACATTTAACAAGCATCCAAACATTTAAACAAAGAGAATACAAACTTAATACAAAATTTTTTTTAACAAGAACCAAATGCAAACAATTCGTTCTTTTTTGGATCGTGTACACCGTTATCGATAATAGCCCATCTTGAAGCTTTTGTGCCAACTTGAATGGTAGAATCATCTATTAAAAAATGAATAGGTTTTACATTATCAAATTGAAAAAGAAGACTTGAAAAGCAAAGTAACTTTACTTTTTCATAGAAGACGACAAAGAAAGCAGAAATATACGAAAATAATTCAAGGAATGGCTGATAATTAAGAAAAAGAAAAGCATCAGTAACTTGCCTTTTTTCCTTGGATAAACTAGGTTAATTCAGCCCCTGATATGGGGTAAAAATATTTCTTCCACTAGGCTCCATCACGCCAATCAAAGCCAGTCAAATCCAAGCTTTTTCAATGTAGAGAAAAAAGGGACCAAACATGAATTATTGGTGGTACAACAGCAAAAACTCGGATGGCATCAGAGGTTTTGGTTAACACAGGCAGATTTGGCCAGCATTTCCTCGATAACAACAAGATGTCAATAATTCACAATTGCAAAGTAATCAAGTCCATGTGTTGATGCCAGTGTCGGCAGAGGATGCCTTGTATGAGATAAAATTTTGCTAAACAGAGAAAAATACACTGTCAAATACAATTAACACTACTGCCGTAACCAGTAACCTATGCAATCATGGGAAGGACTACAAGTGGGTACACTAGATCATGATTATCAAGTATCTGATATGGCTAGGTAAGGTGGTTATTACACCAAAATTTGTCGGTAAACTATATACGGAGAATATTACAGGGTTAGAGCACCTAAATTGCGTTATCCTAAATGATTCAATTATATACTTTTTCAACTATTCCAAATCATCAGCTGATGCCACCTCCTCTTCCAGTTCAAATGCATCAACCTCTGCAAAATAAGCTCTCTGCTTGTCAATGAAATCTTGGGGCAAGTCATGCTTGGAAGAATTTACCTCAGCCTTCTCTTGGCGTTGTTTCTGTGGTGACATCAGAAACCAATAATCTCAGCTCAATAAACATTAATCACATTATCTTCAAGGATGCATATGCTTATGGAAGAAAAAGGCTTCAAAGAGACAAAAGCAAGATATGACTTTAATGCAAAAGCAAACAGCAATATATAATAACTAATGCTTATAATATATCTAAAGCAAAAAAGCAAATTTGCAGACAGATAAGTGGCATGATATCACTGTTTTGCTCCTCGAAAGCATGCTTCATCCAGTTTTTATTTTAAATTTCACTATATAGCTGTATGCAAAAAGGAAGACTAGTCTAAAAATACCCTGGTGTACTGGCCCAATTCTAGCACAAAATAGATAACATGTTCATATAGCAGACAATAACAAACATTCCTGACATGTTAATGCTCCAACAACAGCAGAATGTAGTAATTATGAAGTGAAAAGGGGAATACTCCATTGTTGTAGTAATTTATCTGTACCACAACCACCAGCCACACCCCCCCCCCCCCCCCCCGCCCCTTATCCCCCTTCTTCTTTCTTCTTTTTGCACTCCTGCCAGAGTAAAATGTTAACAAGTTAAAAGAAAAGGAACACTCATTTGACGAAATCAATGCCACCTGCCAGTAATTTAGAGTTAATAGCTATTCACTGACCGTTTCCCAAAAATTAAGAGCTTGCCACAAATAGAAGCAATCATGACAAGGGAAAACAGTGACAGTCCACCTAAATGCATCACTGATCAACACTTTTGGATCAAATTTTACGGTTTTATATAGAAATGTGAAACATTTTAAAGCTAGAGAGCTTTAAAAAATTGTCTTAATGAAATAGAAGGCCAAAAAATCCCAAAGCATGATTATCCATTCAATACAAATTAAATTAAGAAGCTAGGAGAATTTTTAAACAAACCTTTTTACATGGCATTGGGCATGATTTGGAGAGACCAACATCACCATCTCCATATTTTCTTTTCCTATATTAAAGACAAGGAGAAACAGCATTAACAAAGGAGGTAAACATAAGAAAACATTAAATGGAAGATCATCATAATCTGACCAGAATATACGCACAGAGATATTCTGAATTAATGAAACATAGAACAAGTATAGTGGTGAATATTGAAAACAGAAAGTATGAATGAAAAAGAGTGAAGAAGATTAAATATCTGAATGCAAAAGACCATAATCTTCAAGACCTAAATAGGACATGCTATCCCAGCATACGATAGTTCAAAGACCTTAAACTCTGATGTCCCAAGCTTTGTGTTCAAAAGTCATTTTCTGACTGTTCAAAGAAACCTTGGCTCAAAAAATATCACAACTTTAATTGGAAACAGATGCTAAAAACATAAGGAAAAGACAGGCATCTAAAGCAAACTGTTTTAAGAGGAAACAATAGTCTTGCAATCTCATTACGCACCATCTCCTGGAAGACTCACTTATGACAGGAAATGGAAGATACATGAATGAAATTGGAAACAAAAGGACCATTAGTTAAACCAATTTAACAATTATTTTAGGCATCTTTCTAATATCCAAACATATCAAAAGGCCAAACACTTGGTAGTCCTCATCTTAGAAATATTGCCTAAAACCTAACCATCTATAGAGTTGAGAGTAAATGCAGTAGATTACTTCCATCCTTTATATTGGCTGCTTACAACAACGAAAATACCATTTGACTATATCAGTGACTACCATACCATGACTTGGATAATCAATCCACTTATTCTTTTAATTACACTAACACATTTTAAGTGTTCTTTGCCTTCTAGAGTCATCAAAGACTAATAGTTATCCAAGGATGAAGTACCAAACCAACAAGAAATGCACAAACTGATCAAAAGAAAACAACCTTAAGTCCGGCATCCTCATTTCAGAAAAGCAACTCAAAGGCTCGGCAATTTCCTTCCCTTTAATCTCCCTTTTTTTAGCAGTATGTCTCCTGTTGTAAACTGTACAAGGCTCAAAATCCACACAATCACCAATACCTAAAATCAAAACCATAATGTAAAATCCATTAGACTCATAATTCATCCATAACATAGAAACAGGGGACAAAAACATAGATCACCAACTTCACATAATTTCCACACCATAGAGTGTATTTCAACTATAGTTTCTAAAAAACTGAATTTCAAGCTATAACGCAAATAATCAAATTCAAACAATTCAAACAATTACCGTCTAGAATCTAGATAACGATATTAAATCAATTCTATGTAGCTTGTACTGAGAGTGGAGTAAAGGGATCATTCAGCAAAACTACTAGAAACTACGTTGATAAAATCAACATTAATTCAAATTCATAGAATTATCGTAGAAGCAATTCGATATAGCTTAAACTGAGCATAAAGTCAAAACGCACTAAGCTCTAGCGCAGGAAAAATGAATTAATTCATGAAAAATAAAATTCACCAGAAAATTTCAATAAAAACCCACAAAATCTATTTTGCAAAATCCTAATCAAATCATTAGTATTAAAACAACAAATTAAACCAAAAACCCAAATTAAAGAACCAAAACACCAAAGACAACCCAGAACTCCAAAACCAAAGCCCTATTAAGAAATCCAATCAAAACCCAGAAAAAAGTCCGAGAAATCACGAAAATTACCCGACACAGAAGGCGTTTTTGGTGTCGGAGACAGCGTGGAGCTAGGGTTTGCCCTGTTACCTGGACCTTTTTCATTGTCCTTCTTGTCATTGTGATTATTCTTATTGGTGGTGGAATGAGTGGCAGCAAACTTGGGGCTAGAATTAAGATTAGTATTGGGGTTGTTGTTGAGAAGGGATTTAAGAGGCAACGAGAGTGAAGATTTGGTGGGCGGTTTGAGTAAAGAAGAAGAAGAGGACTGCGAAGAAGGCAGAGACGATGGGGTTGTATTGCTGAGATCAACGAAGGGTTTCCTTTTGCTGGTTCTTCTTCTTGGTTTTGTTGTTGGTGATTTTGTTGCTTCCATTTTTTCTCCTGCTTTCCGAAGAATTATCAGCTTCGGCCTTCCCTTGTGATGAAGCTATTTTTGAGTTGGCGGGAATTTTTTTTATTATTTCTAAATACTTTTTTTGGGCCATGAAAATGGTGGAGGGATCTGGAAATGGACATCGAACATTTGGGTTTTATTTTTGGATTCATTTTCTTTGTTTTGATAATTAGGTTCTAAAATTGGGCCCCTAATAAAATTGGACTTCTTAATCAAAATGTTTGGTTGACTACTTATTAGATACATTTACGAAGAAATTTTTTAATTTTACAAATGTCGTAAGAGGCTGTCATATATTTTATTTTTTAATTAATTATTTTATTTTTTATTTTTTAATATATCTAGTTAAGTTCGCTTGTAGATCCAAAAGCTTCATTGACAATATGTAAGTGTTTAGTATCGTTTTTGTTTCTTGTTTTTTATATACTTTTTTCAATTTTTTTAAAACAGCAGCAAAATATATGTTATGTGATATTTTTTTGTTTTTTAAAAAAATTTCAAAAATTGTTGGAAGCAAAAATTTTTTATTTATATTCTTTTCAAAAACATATTTTCATTTCTAATGTTGTTCATTAGTGAACAATGACTATGTATTAATATAATATTATATATTTTCATTGTAAAAATAATAAATCATATTTAATTGAAAATAAAATAATTTAAAATTAATTACTTTATTTGAATATAGAAATGATAAATGTTAATAGTTAATATTATTAATTACTAATATCTTAATATTAATTATTTTTTTACTAAACAATATAGTTAATATTATATTATTTTTTCAATTAAATTTATAATGTATCACTGTTACTATTAATTAATTTAATATTCTGAAATAAATGAATTCTTAACATTAAATAATATTATTTTATACGAAATTGAATATATTTTACTAATTAAATAATTTATTGTAAATTAATTAATTGATTGTAGATTATTTAATAATTTCATATGATTACAAGTAATGAACGTTTGGTCATAAAAATAATGAGTTATCTATGAATTAATATAAAAAATTGGATCAAACCACTAAAAAAAATTAGAACACATTCATGAATTGGATGGTTTATAACGAGAAACCAAGATTTTATTTTCTTTTCTTTTCCCGTAAATTGGCACATAATAATTATTAATGCATTTGAGCCTTTTCAGTAATTTAATTGGCAGTAAAGCATGTCTTCTGCATGTGTTTTGGTTAATGAAATTTAGTTTGATAAATTATTTATTCATTTCAACAAGAATCAAGCCTATAGGCTGATCTTTCATCAAACTTCAACTAATGCAATAGCACCTGAAACCTTGTGCTAGCTACCCCATCAATGGATCATCAGTCAAAATCAATGTGCTCCAAAAAGCCATAAGAGTACAATTTCTGTACCAGAAATACCCACTGCTAAGTGCCAACACCACCTGCTGAGTGGTGAGAATGATGAAAGTCAGAAAATCTCTTAGCTAGCTCATAGATTTCTCTCCAGGATGAATTGAAATGCAAATGGCCCACAGCATCTAGGCACATGTGAAAAGAGTTGGGAGACCGAGATTGCAGATACCTACAAAAACCAGCCAGGTGAAAGCCTCTAGTTTAACCGTATCCAATGTTCCAAGAAAAGTGAAAACTTAAAATCCGGGGGCCACACCAATCACAAAGCCAAACATCTCAACATCATCTCTCACTTACCTATAAATTACCTGCCTTCCCTTGGCTTGGCTTCCCAATCTCATTCTAATTATATCTAGTTTTCTAACTATTACTTCACGTAACAATCCCAAAAGATGGAGGCAATTCAGTCCTGGTTTTCAGAGTACAAGCTCAGCAGTCTTGGTCAGTTTAATTCTTTTAATTCTTTCACATTTAGTATTCCATTTTTCTTTGGAAGCTAAGATTTAGAACTAGTTATTGATATAGTGCAAATGGCTGTCACAGGAGCAATTTGGGCATCAGCAGTTGGGGCATCAATGGCTTATACTCGTGCAAGAACACCCCTTAAGCTAAGTCTGAGGCTTATTCATGCCAGGTATACCATCTCTTTCATTTCAAATTGCATATTTTTATCGGTAATTTTGTGTGTCAAACGCTGATGGTGAACTGAAATGTGATTGATTTGATAGGATGCACGCAGAAGCCTTGACACTGGCAGTGCTGTCAGGTGCAGCAGCTTACAATTACTATGAAAAGCGTGGTCGCAGCAAGCAAGAAAACGTCGCCAATGCCTAAAACAGATTCATACTATATTATGTGACAATGGATTTTTATTATTAATGGTTTGACGATGACGAAAATGTTGGAATTAATGATGTATCTTTTTTTCCAAATATTACCCTTTTTGATCTTCTATGATCAGTTTACTTTAATGCCACTTAGTTTCTCTTCAAATAAGCAGCCTCTCTTTCTAAAGGATGCCAGGAGCTGAACAAAAAATTGAGTACTGTTAAGTGACATAAGCTTTCTCTGTAAACTATAAACTTTTAACCTGAAATCTGTGCTTGCCTCACTGAATTCTGAAAGAGAGGCTTTGAACAAAAAGCTCAACATCCCAAGATTCTGCTTGATTCAACTCATGGATTTCTATAAATTGATCAGGATGAATTGTTCACAAAACTCTCTAATTTGGTGTTTGATATATGTTCTAGTCAAGAATTGCTTCAAATTTTGCACAATTTCAGGCTTATAATGCCTTTTACTTCTGCTGTACGATGAAAAAGATGAATTACTACAGATCATTTAATATGAAATATGTAGTTCTGGTAACATTTTAGTTCCTTTAATTGTATGTTACTATGCAACGAGGATGCCATGCACAAAATATTATCGTACATTTCAGGTTTTGGTTTGGTATTTCATGGTTGACACAGTTTAAAAACAGACTTTCTCCTGTGCTGAGGGATTGGATCACTGCCTTTTTTTCAGTCACTAATTCCTATATTTCAAGGTGCCTTGAGGCTTTTAAAGACTGTCTAAAAATGTATTCACAGATCCAGAATTGGGAGCATAATGGAAACCAGATGTTTGTGGTTTGATGCTAGACTTGGTTGGCACCAATGCTGTGTTTTTCTGCACTGTATTATATGGACTTTTTATGCTGTTTTGTAAATACGAGGATGTTTTTGCTAGTGTCACTTCTGTTTTAGGGGTGTTATCCATTTCTAGTTTGCAGCCACATTCCTTTGTACAGTGTGTATGATCATTAGCTTTTGCTAGTATGAACTATTGGACTTTTGCATCTTTATGAGACTTGAATAAACCACTCTAGACTTAGCAAAAATATATATGCTATGTGTGAATACGCTGAATATAATTATGATGTATATTTCCATCTGTTTTTTATCACTTAAAATTTGAATGCTTTAAATGGTGGGCCGGCATATGAAGAGAATGCAATCAAACCTTTAATTGTTGGCAGTTGTTACCAGTGTTTGGGCCTCCAAATGAGCCCGGATGAGCAGTTTCTTGGATTTTGACCTCTAATTGACAGGGGTTCTCATTACTTTACCTAATAAAACAGAACTTGAAACCCATAGCACATGCAATGCATGTAGTTATTAATTTTCTATATGCATTTCACCTTTGAAACTAAAAAAAGAAAGAAATCATTTAAATACAAAACCAAAGGATATTTTTGGAGAACAAAAAAAAAATTGTTTGTTTAGCTCATTCATCTGGCCTTGAACTTGACCTTTGTCGATGATTAATCTGTCATAAATTCAACAGTTCAATTGTTCATGCAAGGCATGAAAGGAATTGCATCATCATGCATGCCATTGGCTTCCAAGAAGGGACCAGGAGACAGGAATGTTATTAGCAGCTGGCCCGGATCCGGATGGCCCACAGAACTAATATTTTGAAAGTTCTGAATGTTAACAAAATGATTAAAGATGGAGGCGCTGCTAGCCTAGCCTTGCACATCCTTGCTGTTGTGAAGTTGGAAAGTCTTTTTCTTCTTCCTAACTTTCTGATTACTTTTTCTAATCAAACCCCATTTTTTAAGCCTTTGAAAGGCCTCTTTGAAGTTCACTTGAAACACATTTCCAACCAACTTCCTATCTTTCTTTGATTGACAACAACAGACTTCTACCATTTTTTTCAATATGAACTATGAAGTCATCCTCTGACTCTTCTACCCCTGCATTTAGTGCTGTAATGGGAACCATCAAATACTTTCTTTTGGCCACTTCATTTGAAGGGTGGAGTGGTCATTTCATTTGAATTAAAACATGGAGGCCATCATATGGTAGTTGCTTTACCAGATTAATTAACATGAATAAAGTAAGGTTTAACAAACTTCCATCATTATTAGTACAGGGAATTGACAATTTATTTTATTTGAGTTCAAAACAAGAAATTGCCTCCCCTTCTCCATTCTTCTCCATATCTTTTGGTCTGCAGAAAGTTTTGTGACAGACAGAAAGGCAAAAATGGATTGCTCTATCTGCAGTTCAATGCCATTTATTCTAAGGCCTCCAAGGAATACAATATGTGGAGCATGCTATGAAGGAGCAAGAAATATAATCACCTTGATGAACAAGCTTGAAGGCACCGATAAAGCCGGTAATGTTCCTGTTGCATCTTCACCAAATCC
Organism: Heritiera littoralis; assembly: GCA_031772115.1. Classification (NCBI taxonomy): domain Eukaryota; kingdom Viridiplantae; phylum Streptophyta; class Magnoliopsida; order Malvales; family Malvaceae; genus Heritiera; species Heritiera littoralis. The sequence continues at coordinate 33,243 of JAPDPK010000053.1, read as the reverse complement.
CTGCAAGGCAAGCTCTGCTTTCATGTTTTCGTGTTACTTTTGTTGGGTGTCCCTAGTTCTTGCAGTTAATCAATTACAACCTCAAACTCCATGTTTTTACTGTTGCATTATCTGTTTGTATCAATTCAGTTATCGGTTATGCATGTTTAGCACTTTTATGATTCTGCAATTGTTGTTAGAATTCTGACATTGCTTTTGTCCATTTATATATCTTGTTTACGGTGTAAGTCCTTCAAACCCCGAATCAGAACACCTCTCATCTTAACTAAAATGCTATGCTTTTAGAATGTCATATTTTGTCAATATGTGTGTGTACTTGATAGATATAAATATATATTTATATATAATATTAAACTCACATTTATATTAGGATATTGTTAATTAAAATACATTTGCATATTAATTTATGGATACATTTGTGATTTAGAAATCTGGATATTAAAACCCAGATATTGCAAAAAAAGATTCCATTCCATCTACAATTCAGTTTTTTGTTTCCTCTTGAAGGAACTTTCTTGGTAGTAGAAGGCCATTGTTCTACATAAGAACAACTAATCTACATATTGAAAAGCAAAGCTAAACTTATATGCTCAATTTTTACAATCCAGAATGTAGGCTGAAGAATGGGTTTTTTCTTGTGTTATCCACAGCCACTAGCAAATCTTACCAAATGGATAACAAGTATGAAGGATATAGAAGATGATTTGAATAAGAGAATAAGCTTCTTGAGTGGACTCGTTGTGGCCTTCAGAGATCAACTTCACACTGACATTCAGCTCAAGCCTGGCAACAACGGCCCTTCCATACCAGCACACAGAGCTTTACTAGTAATTGTCTCCCACAATTTCCTTTATGATCTTTAATTTCCATACTCTTTGCTTTTTCTGTAACCAAACCAATTCATTTACTGAATTTATAGGCAGCAAGATCAGAGATATTCAGGAACATGTTGGACTCAGATGGTTGCAAGGCTCCATCAAGTGATACAATCACTCTGCCAGAGCTGAATACTGAAGAACTTGAGTCTCTCCTTGAGTTTCTTTACAGTGGAAATTTGCCTTTAGACAAGCTAGAGAAGCATGTTTACTCATTGTTTCTTGCAGCTGACAAGTATGAGATTCCATACTTGCAAGATTTCTGCGAGCGATACATGTTAACTTCCTTGACTTCCTCAAATGTTCTTGACATTTTAGAGATCTCAGATATTTGTTCAAACAAGACATTAAAAGAAACTGCCTTGAACTTCATTGTTAGAAACATGGAGGATATAGTTTTCTCAGCTAAGTACGAAGTATTTGCGCCCAAGAACCCTCATCTTGGTATGCAGATTACAAGGGCATTTTTAATGGATGCCAAAAGCAAAAGAACTAATGAAGTTTGATGATCAATATGCCATTTGAATGAAGAAATCAATGGAGTTTCAGGAGAAAATATCTTGTGGAAGTAAAGTAACCACCGAGAATGTATAGATTACGTTTTTACATGCAAAGATGCAAAGCAATAAAATTCTGATTTGTTGTAACGAATGATAATTTCATTTTCCATTTCCTATTTGTCAGCAGTCGTAATCAGTGTTCCATCTCTAACTGGCTCAAATGTTCAAAAAAAAAATCATTTAGTAGTTTGTTTAAACTCATCAATTTTTAATGGTAAAATGCTAATTTCTCTCATTTCACTTCTTATTTCATATATCTATTTCATTTCACTAGTGGTGCAAAACAACCGCTGCCATTGAATGCTTGAAACATAATTGGAAGCCAACAAAATGATCTACAAAAAAGAATGAAGATACACTCATTAATGATAGAGTAGTACTAATTAAGTTTTCTTAATTGAAATGACGACTCTTTTGATCTTCGAACTATACCATCAATTTTTTAGCTCTTCATATTTTATTTAAGTCAATCTAATATTTATTTATTTTTTATTTAGATCAATTTAATCACATTTTAACGACAAAAAAAAACAATTATCAAATTCATCACGTTAAATATCATGTCACTCATCACATCATCGTTATGTAAATTTTTTATGTCACGTAGATATCAAATCATTGTCATGTAAATATTTAAGGACATGACAAGTTTGAATCAAATGTGCTGCAATGGAAGTCATACTGAAAGAAATATGGTTAAATTATCCAAAATAAAAAATAAAGATCAAATTAACTTAAAAAAAAAATTAAACACTAAAATGACCTTTTTGATTACGCTTTTCTTAATTAATGCCTTTTCTAGGTCATTATATAAACCTAAATTCAAAAATCGTTTCATTCTTATTCTATAACTTTTTTTATATTACCAACAAGTAGTTAGAAAAAAATGAAAGTAGATTTTTTTTTAGAATTTTAGAATTATTACTATTGAAAAAGTTTTACCGTTTATCACTTTTGATCCAAACAAAGTTAATCTTACATCGTAAAATGAATAAAAACACCTGAAATTATATAAAGAAAAAAAATTTGCTATATTTGTCAACGAAGTGATTTTTAAAAGGACAGTAAAAACGTACTCAAGTATTTGACTTTCCTTTACTCCCTGAGCAGATTCGAATTTGTTATGAACCCATAGATTAATTATTAGAGTTTGTATATGATGCACTGACAGTGTATAGTTTTTATACACTGTCAATGCATCAGAGGTTGACACTTCATCAATAGGCCCTTATGGGCAAATTAAAAAAATTTATTTATATTGCATATTAGGGTCTATTGATGAGGTGTCAACTTCTGTACATTGACAGTGTATAGAAACTATACACTGTCAGTACATCATATATAAATCCTAATTATTATTGCTTGAATAATAAGCGAATGTTATTTAGTTGATGATGTGTACTTCTCTTAGCTCTATCAATTAGGATATTTTTATTTTTACGATTATATTTCATTTTGTTTTTATCTTAAGCTTTAGTGATAACACCAATTAATATTAATTATTTTTCTTATCCTTTAATAGTCTATAAATAGAGACTTTCATTATAATGTAATTGAAGTTTGAATTTGAATAAGATACCATAACTCAATCCTTATTAGAGATGATCATAGGCAAGCTCGGGCCAGGCCTAAGCCATATAATAATAGCTTATATGTAAGCCCAAGCTTAAATCGGTCCAAAAATTTGGATCTAACTTTTAGTCCAAATCCATTTTTTATTTTATATTGCAAGCCCGAGCCTAGCTTGACCCGGTTTGTCCAAATATTATTTTATTTATTTTTTAGTATTTTAATTTTTTTATTTATTTTTATTCTTTTAGTTCCTTTGAAGTTTAATTTAATTTTGTCAAAATTTACATATCAATTTTCATATTAAATATATAATCATGTTTATTAATCAATCACGTTTTATGTATATATATAATTACAATATACCTAGTAAATATATTTTTTAAAAATTTAATTTCATTTATATTTTGAGCCAGGCCAGGTCAAGCTCGAGCTTCGAAGAGTTAAGCTCGGGTCTGACCCATTTTTTAATCGGACCTAAAATTTTTATCCAAGTTCGTTAAATGCATCTCATATTTTTATCCAATCCCCACCAAATATCTAAGGATGTAAATATGTTTGCTATAAACGGGTATCCAAGACTACCAGTCACGTTTAAGTCAAATTTGGGTATCCGGTAATCGGGTTTTAATCGGGTCAACTTAATGATTTCATTCCTCGTGACAGATTCAGATACTACCCTTAGAGTACCCTAAACCCGAACTTGATTAGCATAATTGGGTTAGGGTTCCTGAACCCGATTGCCTTTTATGAGCTTGACCAAATATAGCTATATAAAAATGACATAATAAGTTATATAAGAGAAACCATATTTTAAGATAAATTTTATTCATTCAAATGAAGGTATTAAATTCAAAATTTTAGAATTAAATAAATAATTGAATAGGATTATTTTATAGAAAATTAAAATTAATTTACTTTCCTATGTGTCAAAAAATTTAAACTATCTATGTAAGATATTTTATTTTTAGCCAAAAACTTTGGCTTTTATATATTTATATAAATATTAAATGTAATTATTAATTAAATTTATAATTTAAAACAAAAATAATATTTTTTGAGAGTTAGTCATGATATTGATTAGGTTCATTTAATATTCATCTCTATTTCCTTATCATTAATTTCTGAAGTATTCATTGACTTTCTAGTGCATACTACTTAAGAGTTAAGATCTCTTAGGATCTAATATGGTACCAATCACTAAATACTCTGGGTACGTAGCACCTTTAAAAGTTTTCTGAAAAGAAAAAGTTAACTCCTTGGAAAAACCTATTCCATTCACCACTTTTCTTTATATAGAAGAATCCTCTAAAATAATATTTTTAGGACTCTGAATTTTAATTAAAAAGGATTATTATTTTAAAAGGTTTTACTTATAAATTGTTATTTTGTTTTAAAAAATGTGTTTATTTAACTTTTACACTCATTAAACTTATCTAATAACTATATAGAATTTAATTTTCTTAAAATTTTCGTTTTGGTTGATAAACTTCTTAAAGATTTGCTTACAAATACATTTTATGTGATATATTTATTACTTTTCTAGTTCTTTAAATAAAAAATCACAAACATAGTAAAATTTTACAAATTAATATTTTGAAATAATTTTCTAATTATTGAATATTATGTAATATATTTTTAATTTTACCAAATTATTAATTTATACCAAATTGAGACCAAAATTTTACATTAGATTTTAAAACAAAATGATTAATTATTATGATAGAGTGATTTATTATTTTTCTCTACTAATCCAACCCAAAACCATAAATTTTTATTAATTTAAAAAACTCATTAATTTAAATGAGATTACTTAGAGGGGTTCTACTTTAGTCCTTTTCTGTTTTGTTTTCTTTTAAATGTTTTGTCCCAGATACCTTGGCGCATTGTCACCTTTGCAGTCAAAATGCAAAAGAAGAACTACAACGTCAACATGACTTTAACTTTTTAATAAAGCAACTCTTAGACATTTTCAACATTTAAAGTTCCTTTTTTTAGCTTGTAAGTAAAAAAGATTTATCTAATTATAAGTTTTTGAGAATTAGCTGAGATAAATTTGTAAAAACAATTTAAATTTTTAATATTTTTTTATTAAATTTGTAAAAACAATTTAAAATTTTAATATTTTTTTTTTCGTATTTTATCTCGAAGCAACATCCCAACAATAATTTGTTGAAACATCCAAAAAGGTAAAAAAGTTTTCAAATTATATTTTTGTTTCAACTGCAATTTTATTTCATTTATATCAATTTAAACGTAAAAAACTATAATTATTTAATATAAAAAGGGGATTACCCAACTCTAGTTTCAAGAAAAAAAAATTAAAGAACAAGGAATAGAAAGGTTTTTTTTTATTCATGGAGAAAAATATAATTCGAATCTTGGATATAATTTTTCTTAAACTAAATCGTTAAATAAAAAGTTTTTAATCTTTAGAAAAATTAAATTTAATGCATCTAAGTAGAATTTTAGCTTTAACCTTAAAAAACAGCCTTTATCAAAATAACTTTTTAGTTTTTAGAGTATCGAATTATTTATTAATTTTTCTAAAAAAAAGTAAGAGAAAAGCATAACAGAAAAAGATAAGAAAAAAAACCCTCTCACCAACTTTTCCTAGCAAGGAAGGAAAAACTGTCATACATGTGGGAAGCACGTGAGAGCATTCGCCTAGATTTGTTCCAGGATTGAACCGTTTAGTCAAATTCATTGTTGAACTAAATTTAGGAAAATTTTGGATGAAAAATTTAAATTTTTTTGTGTTATGAAACTAAAAATATTAAATAAAATATTATTAAATGAGCCAGTTGAAGGGTGCAAGATATAGAAAATATCGATTGAGTTTGATCTAAGTTGATCAGTCCATGAACACTTTTAATCAATAAAATTTATTTAAATTTAAATAGTTCACTTGAGTTGTTTGAATTTATTATTTGATTGAATTCTATTTAATTAGAAAATCAAATATTTATTTTAATTTCAAATTAATTTAAATTTAAAATAATAAAAAATAGTTTTAAATGAATTAGAATTAAAATTAATTTAATTAATTTAATAATTTAAACCGCAGACAAACCCAATCAATGAACCAAACTCAAATTATGGGAAAAAAATAAACCAAAAAAAACTAAAAAAAAAAAAACTTGAATTTTCTTTTAACATAAAATAACCCACTCCTTCGAGCTCAAGTTACTATACCTTTAACTACGCCTATAAAACCCACCACTGTAACGATCGTTTATAGACTTTTTTTAGGACTTTTTTTTAAAAATATTTTTAATTAATTACTTTTTATATTTTTATTTTTGAATTTTGATTTTATTTTGATTTTTTATTTTTAATTTAGGTTTATATTTAGATTTTATTTTGATTTGGATTCAGTTTTATAAAAAATAAAAAAAAGTAAAGAAAATCGGAATAAACTTTAAATTTAAGATCCGATTTTTAAAATTAAAAGTTTTTCTAAAAAATTGAATTTTTATTTTTATATATTACCAAAAATTAAAAAAAAAAACTTAGGTCTATTTAAATAACACAGAAAAAAATACAAAGAGGAGTAGCTACTACCCTGTCGGTGTGGAAGCTTGAGGCTGTGTTTGTCTAGCACTGCTGTGCACTGCCTTCATCCTTGAACATAACCACCTCTGCTTCACCGAAACCAGCCTCATACCGCATCTCCTTGCCCAGCTATCTTCATCTGCCTGCACCGGTTCGCTACCACCTTCTACGGCAGTTCCTGCACCAATTGCACCAACGTTTTTTTTGCTATCTCCATCATCGCCGCTCTGCTCATCGACATCTTCGTTGGAGCAAGCTTCAACGGTCACTGCACCAGAGTTTCTTGCCGCCATCGTTGCTGCCAAATAGCCTGCATTATCGTGACTATCGCTGCTGATCGCCATCGTCATCTTCATCACCAGCCGAGTCTGCTGCCTGACTTTGCTGCCGTTACCACTGGAGTCAGACACCGCTTCACAGCCACCCTACTCTGCCAAAGCTAACCGAGTCACCACCTTCCCCAAGCAGCTGCATCACCATCGCTATTTCCATGTATTCTAGAATCTTGTTGCTGCCTGCTCCTTGCAACCACGTCGTTCCCGTTCCCTGCTGCCAAGCCTAAGTATTGTAATGTCGTGAAAGAGGGGAGACAAACCAGAGTGAAGAAGCAAGGAAGAAGACCGGACTGGCCTTTGGGTATGTATGTTTACATATTTATTTAATTTATATATCTATATATTAGTTTGATTTGTGGGATTAAAATTGAGATAAGGATTGAATAAAAAATTAGGAGATTTAATAAAATTGAAATTAGACATAGGGAAGTAATTACTTGAGATAATTAATTTAAAATTGAATTTGTAAGTTAGGAGATAAATAAAATTGGGAATTTTAAATAAGATATAGTTGGTTTAAATTAAAAATACAAATTTAAATTGTTAAATTAAATAATTAAAAATTTTCTTTATTAATAAACTAAGTGGCTGAAATTTAATAAGGTTTTAAATTAACGAGGAAATTATTAAATAAAATATAATATTGTCATATTCATGAAATTATAAAACTAAAATATACTTATAAGGAGAAATGAATAGTCATAATTCTCATAAATAAATTTAGATATAGATTAATAAAATCATTTAATGAATAGAGATTAAATAAAGATTATACTGATGATGATATTTTGAGAAAGTCAATTGAGACATATTAGAAATGTCTAAGTGAGAAAATTTTTTCTTAAGTTGAACCAAATTGATGAGATACTTTTAAGATAATTTCAATAAATTATAATTTATATTTATTTTTAAAAAATAAATATAGACAAAATAAATGTAGCTAAATATAAATGAAAAATTACATAAATATGAATTAAAAGAGATAAATAAAAATAAAGCTTAGAATAAGGATTAATAAATAAAGTAATAAAATAAGAAACAAATGTGAATTATACCGATAATGAAATTACAAGAAAGTCGATTGAGACTGCTTGAAAATTTTTAGGTGAGAAGATTTCTTTAAGGTTGAGCCAAATTGATGGGACGCTTATAAGAAAATCTTCAACAAACCATAACTCATGTTTATTTTCCAAATAAATAAAATATATGGATAAAAATAAGGTAAAATAAGATTTAGGAAATATAGAAATTATTATGAAGTCAATGTTAAAGCCAAAATTAGAAAAATAAAATCTTCATGAAATATTAAAGTAATCCAATGATGGAATTCAAGAAAGTCAATTGAGACTTCTTAAACATCTTAAGGCGAGGGAAATTCATAAGGTTAAAGCCAAATTGATGAGAAAATCTTAAAAATATTCCTAATATATAAGCATATCCAAATTAATATAATCCTAAGGCAAATTGTAAAGATAACCTGAAGCTAGTTGGTACCATTTTAAGATGGGCATTGTGGGCGTTGCTAATCCTTCCTCATACATAACCATGCTCCTTGAACCTTAACATTTTTAACGTAGACCAAGCCTTAACTTAGTTTGAATGGATGACCAATAACACTTAGGTTAGAATGGTTGGTGGCAACTTTTTAGGTTTTATGTCTAATTATTAGGTTTTTTCAAAAACTTAATATGTTATGACATTGTTGTTTCTAATTCTCAAATGATCAGAGAAAAATAAGAAAAATGTCGAGTTTTCACGGATCAGTCCCACTTTCTACATCTCTTACCTTCAATTCTGGATCCAACATATTCTCCTCTGCCCCATCCAACTTTTTTGGTTTCGCTTTTGCTTCATCTTCTGCCTACCTCGCTTCTTCTGTGTTTGGTTTAACAACAATGTTCACTGAAATTCAGGTTCATAGTTTTTATTCTTATTTTTTTGAAAAAACCACTATGGGCTAGCTGCTTTTTTACTATTGTTTCAGTATTTGGTTAAAAAAGAGTAATTGTCGTTTGGGCTTTAGTACTAGAACAATGGGGTTTCTAAATAACTAAAGTTCTTTGAAACTAACATTGGAACACTTTAGCATTTTTTTAGAAACTAAAGTTTTTTAATTATTTGAAATTGTTGTTACATAAAACAATAATGATGTAACAATAACGTAAAATTCCTCGATTATTGTGTCATGCGCTACTAAAATTTCTACAAAAAAAAATGAAGTCAGAGAGATGTAGGAGTTTTTTCCGGCATAATTACTTTGATGCTTAAGTCAGAAGACAATTTGACGTAATCTCAGTAAGCCAAAAGCATAGAACCTTTCTTTAGGATTATACTTGTCCGTACTTATAGGCGAATTTAGGTGGGTAATTACTGTCATTTACTATGGTAAATGACGTACCTCAATAGTCTTTATGTGGACCCAGTCTTTTCAGTTGAATTGTGACTTACGGCCTAAGAGAGTGTTGTGGGCCTGGTGATCCGTGGCCATTAAACTTAACAAACAGTGGCTGAGTCAACCACCGACCCTTGCGACTGGGTCATCCATAAGCCTCATGTGGTTGGGTCAACTACTAAGTGCCACGTGACACTCTCTTGTGGTGTCACATGTCGCTCATGGCCCACGATGGGCCCCACCTTCCTCGTGTGTTCTTAAGCCCATACCTTTTGGACATTTCAGCTTTCGCATCACCAGTATATAGGGTAAGAAAGTTTCTTATTTTTCATAAGTTTTTCCCTTGTTAGTCGCGAGCCAGCTGCTAGCCATCTACCGATACCTGCCAAGTCAGCTTGCCTAGGGCTACCACCATCCACCATAGTCAACCACCGATTTGCCTTTCTTTGTTCCTTAGGTAGTGTTTTGTGTTCTTATGTCTTCTCAGGGTAGTGGCAAGCACCATAACTTAGGTCCTTAATTTATCGCATCCAACCTAGAATATATCAAGGATAGGTTCCCAATCTCAAGGTTTACTCATATAGGCTTCCAAGTGAAACCGAGAAATCTTTCACCCAGATTTCTTCAAAGGTGTCTATTCATGGGGCCTCTCTAAAGTTAGGTCTTCAATTTCCCTTATCTCGATTTAGGGTAGAATTCCTAATGAATCGGGGTTTGAGTATCACGTAACTCCATCCCCATGTTTGTGGCACTATAGTTGGTTTCACCATTCTTTGTCCACAAAAGGGAGTTGAGCCTTCACTCCTTTTGTTCAGTGCTTTCTATAGAGTTTGTAGGTTTCCATGGGTCATACCTTTCTGTTCAAAGAGTGTCGGACCCTGGGTTTAACAACAAGATTTTCAAAAAGCTCCCTAGTAAACTCCATTGCTAGCCCAACTGGCTCGTCGTTGAGTGCTCTAAGGTCAGACATTTCCCTACTCGATGGAATATGTTAAGGAACAAAGCCACCAAAGATTCCACAGTAGCTTTTATTAGAAAATCACATAGCTGAGAAATTGGGCTATTGTGTGCTAGGGAGGAGGCTGACCTGCATGTTTTCCTTACTAAAAAAAACGCATAGGCCACAGGTTAGGGCGTTGTAGATATTACCGTCAATCCCAATCCTCCACCCCTAGATCTGGCCACTTCTAGTAATATCCATCTTCCTGATCCAATGACATCTAGTCCTATACATCTCCCAAACGATCTAGTCACCTCTAGTCCTATCTACTTACTGCAAGCCCAGTTGATAGCCCCCTAGTCCATGTTTCAGGGGATGAGGGCCCTTCATCTATGGACCCTACCTTAGAGGATGAGAGCTCTTCCCCTGCTAGTTCTGCGGCCCACGAAAAAGGGATCAAAAAGCTGGGAAGGTAATGATTCTTCTGAGGAATAAAATGATAGGGGACACGGTGATGGGTTCGAAACCCCTTTTGTTCTTCCTCCCGAGGAGTTCTTAGAAATCAAGGGCCTTGATATTTTTTAGGTTCTTCAGGTAACTCTTAATTTGAATGTATGCAAGAACAAGATTTCACTGTCATTATTATTGACGTTTCCTTTCTTTTTGTAGACATGAGTGCTATACGACGAGCTTTGCTGGCTAAGAGGAAGGCTTTGGAAGGGGCTTTACAGGGCCCTGGTGATGTTGTCGCTACTCAAAAGCAGCCTCGTTTAGGAGTCTCCATCCTTGGTCGCTCTCGTACTCCTCCTCCTCTTCCTACTACTACTACTACTACTCATAGAGGGTCGAGCTCAACCACTACGCCAAGTCAAGATTGTGGAAAGTCAATGGCTAACAGGCCTACAAATCTCAGTGAACAGGTTGCTCTGGAGCAAAGTAAGCGAAAGAAGACCAAACCCTTTAGAAAAAATCGGAGGCATTTGAATGTCGAGGCTACCATGAGTGAGAGGCCTATACTTCCTAAGCTGAATCCCCCAACTCGTGGGCGATATACAGTAGAAGGGGGTGTCAATGTCTACGGTGATGATTTTCGCTATTACCCTGGGGTCAATGATAATGATAGCATCGAGGAATCAGGGGTCGCATCTCGCTTGGGATGGTGCTCCATTCTCCCTCGGGATGAAATAGCATTATTCAGGAACTTCCCAGAGGGCGAGGACTTAGCTGACAAGGAAGCAATGAAGGTTAATGTCTTGGTTCTCTTTGGCTATATACGTGTGCATCTTGTTATTTTCTAAATTTTACTTCTTCTGCCTTTTAGCTGGCTCAACGGGTGATCGTCCTCAACGCCCAACATCGCCTTTACAGGTCTAGCATAGAGAAAGACTTAGCAGTGCTACGTCAACAGAACACAGACCTGCTTAAAGAGAATAAGCAATTAAGCCTGCTTCCTGGACAACTTGATGAGCTTAAAAAAGAAAGGGACTCCCTATCTAGCAAGCTTACTCATCTCCAAGGCGAACTCACAGCTGAGAAGGCTAAGGTAAACTCACTAGAAGGGTATAAGGAGGACTTCAGCGCTGCTTCCACTGAGTTAGGGAATATTCGCTCACAATATAATGCTCTTCTTGTGAATCACCAAGAGGCTGAGAAGGAGCTACAGAAAGCGCGCAAACAAGCGCAAACTTCTCTAACTCTGGAGGAGCGTGATCATATCAGGGCCGAGGCAGTGAAAGAATACCGCTTATCTAAGGATTGCCATGCTAGGAAGGAAGCGTACTCAGTAGGTTTCGTCAGGTATGGCTTCTACCTTGCTAGATCTTGGCTAGAAATGGAGAAACGAGTTGGTGAAACCTTCCCTGACCTCCAATACTCAGATGAGGTTGAGTTATTTGAGGCTCCAGATTGGACCAAGTATGAGCCCGATTCGGAGGATGCTGATACGCTCTTGGAAAAGGGTGCCCATGATGATTTGAGCAATCTGACTGGCCCTTGGTCTCCCTTCAATCCTGATAGACAGGCAAAAGAGATTAGAGGTCTCGATGGTTTGTGCAATGATGATTTGCCATCTTTAGAGACTAGTTTCCCTAGTCCTGCCACTTAGCTCCTCACTCCGAGCTCTGCTGCAATTCAAGGTGATCCTTCAGTTTTTGTTGATCCTTTCGATAAGGTCCCCTCAGCTGAAGATTCTCCTACTATTGAGCCTTAGTATTTCTTTTTTATTTCTTTTTTGCAAAGATAATGTAGACAAACTTTCTACTTGCATTTGAATAAGAAATTTAAATGAAAATTTTCCATTTCTATATCGTATGTGTATATGCTTTTCCATTTCCATCGTCATGCTTACTTTATATATCATGTGATGTGTAGGCTCCCTAGTTCTTTTTGAAAAAGGCAACTCTTTAGTAAAGAACTTATCTCTGGGTAATTGTACAGTTATAACTTACTTCGTGCATCTTCCACCATAAATAGTTTATTTTCATCGTTATAGCTTAACTTGCGCATTTTTTACTTTAAGCTATATAGTTTTGGAGTTATAGCCTATCTAGCGCATTTTTCTTTTTAAACTATATAATATCAAAGTTATAGCTTGTCTTGCTTATTTTTTGCTTTAAGCTATCTAATATCAGAGTTATATCTTGTCTCGCACATTTTTTGCTTTAATCTATCTAATTGTAGCTTATCTCGCGTATTTTTCGCTTTTAGCTATCTAATTTCATAATTATAGCTTGTTTCATGCATTTTTCAATTTAGGCTATTTAATTTCATAATTATAGTTTATCTTGCGCATTTTTTGCTTTAAGCTTGCTGGTTTCAGAGTTATAGCTTATCTCTCGCATTTTTGTCTTTAAGCTATCTGGTTTCAGAGTTATAGCTTATCTGGCGTATTTTTCGCTTTAAGCTATTTGGTTTCAAAGTTATAATTTATCTAGCACATTTTTCACTTTAAACTATCTAGTTTTAGAGTTATAGCTTATCTCGCACATTTTTTGCTTTAAGCTATTTATTTATTAAAGTTGTGACCAATAATATTGATGACAAATCTAAAATCAGTTGACTCATTATTGAATAACGATGAATACGTGATAACTTAAACATATTCGAATGGAGGGAAAAAAAACATAACACAGAAGTTATTGACAATACTGCTTCAATTGTAGTTGGCATTCCAAGTTTTTGTGATACTCTTTCCTTGCAAAGTCTCAAGATACAGGTACTTTGTCCAATCATCTTTCGGATCTTGTAGGGCCCTTCCTAGTTGGCTTTGAGCTTGCCATCTTCCCTCAATGCATGGGTTATAGTAGACTTTCTCAAAACCAAAACTCTGTCCTGTAGGTTTCTAGTTCTGACGCTATTGTTGTAGTAGTTGGCGATCCTTTGTTGGTAAGCTGCCAACTGTGTTGCAGCTAAATCTCGCTGCTTATCTATCAAATCGAGACTCTCTTTTAATCCCCGGAGTTTTCTTTTTCCACGAGGGGGGAAGTATCCTTGGTGAGGTAGCATTGATGATCTCCACAGGTATCAAGGCCTCCGTCCCATACACCAGACAAAAACGTGTTTCCGGCCCTGTCAAAACCCGGCTTGTGGTTCTGTAAGCCCAAAGGATGCTAGGCAATTCATCTACCCAGGCCCCTTTTGTGACAGACAAAAAGGAAAAAATGGATTGCTCTATCTGCAGTTCAATGCCATTTATTCCAAGGCCTCCAAGGAATACAATATCTGGAGCATGCTATGAAGGACCAAGAAATGTAATCACCTTGATGAACAAGCTTGAAGGCACTGATAAAGCCCGTAATATTCCTGTTGCATCTTCACCAAATCCCTGCAAGGCAAGCTCTGCTTTTATGTTTTCTTGTTACTTTTGTTGGGTGTCTCTAGTTCTTGCAGTCAATCAATTACTACGTTTAACTCCATGATTTTACTGTTGCAATATCTGTTCGTATCAATGCAGTTATGCATGTTTAGCATTCGATGATTCTGTAATTGTTGTTAGAACTCTGACATTGCTTTGTCCATTTATATATCTTGTTAATAGTGTAAATCCTTCAAACTCTGAATCAAAACACCTCTCATGTTATCTAAAATCCTATGCATTTAGAATGTCATATTTTGTCAATATGTGTACGTATCTGATACATATATACATACATACATACATACATACATATATATATATATATATATATAATATTGAACTCAACATGCATATAAGGATATTGTTAATTAACATAGATTTGCAAATTAATTTATGGATAAATTTGTGATTTAGAAATATGGATATTAAAACACAGATATTGCAAAACAGATTCCACTCCATCTACAATTCAATTTTTTGTTTTCTCTTGAAGGAACTCTCTTGGTAGTGGAAGGTCATTGTTCTACATAAGAAGAACTAAACTACATATTGAAGAGCAAAGCTAAATTTATATGCTCAATTTCGACAATCCAGAATATAGGCTGAAGAAAGGGTATTTCCTTGTGTAATCCACAGCCACTAGCAAATCTTACCAAATGGATAACAAGTATGAAGGATATAGAAGATGATTTGAATAAGAAAATAAGCTTCTTAAGCGGACCGGTTGTGGCTTTCAGAGATCAACTTCACACTGGCATTCAGTTCAAGCCTGGCAACATTGGTCCTTCCATACCAGCACACAGAGATTTACTAGGAATTGCCTCCCACTCTTTCCTTCATGATCTTTAATTTCCCTATTCTTTTCTTTTCTGTTACCAAAACCAATTCATTTACTGTATTTATAGGCAGCAAGATCAGAGATATTCAGGAACATGTTAGATTCGGATGGTTGCAAGGCTCCATCAAGTGACACAATCACTCTGCCAGAGCTGAATACTGAAGAACTTGAGTCTCTCCTTGAGTTTCTTTACACTGGGAATTTGCCTATAGACAAGCTAAAGAAGCATGTTTACTCATTGTTTGTTGCAGCTGACAGTATGAGATTCCATACTTGCAAGATTTCTGCGGCGATACACGTTAAGTTCCTTGACTTCCTCAAATGTTCTTGAAATTTTAGAGATCTCAGATATTTGTTCAAACAAGACATTAAAAGAAACCGCCTTGAACTTCATTGTTAGAAACATGGAGGATATAGTTTTCTCAGCTAAGTACGAAGTTTTCGCACCCAAGAATCCTCATCTTGGTATGCAGATTACAAGGGCATTTTTAATGGATGCCAAAAGCAAAAGAACTAACGGAGTTTGATGATCAATATGTCATTTGAATGAAGAAATCAATGGAGTTTCAGGAGAAAATATCTTGTGGAAGTAAAGTAACCACCGAGAATGTATAGATTACGTTTTTACGTGCAAAGATGCAAAGCAATAAAATTCTGATTTGTTATAACAAATGATAGTTTCATTTCCCTTTCCTATTTGTCAACAGTCGCAATCAGTGTTCAATCTCCAACTGGCTCAAGTGTTGAAAAAAAAAATCATTTAGTAGTTTGTTTAAACTCATCAATTTTGAATGGTAAAATGCTAATTTCTCTCATTTCACTTCTTATTTCATATATCTATTTCATTTCACTAGTGGTGCAAAACAACCGCTGCCATTGAATGCTTGAAACATAATTGGAAGCCAACAAAATGATCTACAAAAAAGAATGAAGATACACTCATTAATGATAGAGTAGTACTAATTAAGTTTTCTTAATTGAAATGACGACTCTTTTGATCTTCGAACTATACCATCAATTTTTTATGTCAAGTAGATATCAAATCATTATCATGTAAATATTTAAGGGCATGACAAGTTTGAATCAAATGTGCTGCAATGGAAGTCATACTGAAAGAAATATGGTTAAATTATCCAAAATAAAAAATAAAGATCAAATTAACTTAAAAAAAATTAAACACTAAAATGACCTTTTTGATTACGCTTTTCTTAATTAATGCCTTTTCTAGGTCATTATATAAACCTAAATTCAAAAATCGTTTCATTTTTATTCTATAACTTTTTTTATATTACCAACAAGTAGTTAGAAAAAAATGAAAGTAGATTTTTTTTTAGAATTTTAGAATTATTATTATTGAAAAAATTTTACCGTTTAACACTTTTGATCTAAACAAAATTAATTTTACATCGTAAAATGAATAAAAACACCTGAAATTATATAAAGGAAAAAAATTTGCTATATTTGTCAACGAAGTGATTTTTAAAAGGACAGTAAAAACGTACTCAAGTATTTGACTTTCCTTTACTCCCTGAGCAGATTCGAATTTGTTATGAACCCATAGGTTAATTATTATTGCTTGAATAATAAGCGAACGTTATTTAGTTGATGATGTGTACTTCTCTTAGCTCTATCAATTAGGATATTTTTATTTTTACGATTATATTTCATTTTGTTTTTATCTTAAGCTTTAGTGATAAAACCAATTAATATTAATTATTTTTCTTATCCTTTAATAGTCTATAAATAGAGACTTTCATTATAATGTAATTGAAGTTTGAATTTGAATAAGATACCATAACTCAATCCTTATTAGAGATGATCATAGGCAAGCTCGGCCCAAGCCTAAGTCATATAATAATAGCTTACATGTAAGCCCAAGCCTGAACCTGTCCAAAAATTTGGGTTTAACTTTTAGTCCACATTCGTTTTTTATTTTATACTGCAAGCCTGAGCCCAGCTTGACTCGGCTTGCCCAAATATTATTTTATTTATTTTTGAGTATTTTAATTTTTTTATTTATTTTTATTCTTTTATTTCCTTTGAAGTTTAATTTAATTTTGTCAAAATTTGCATGCCAATTTTCATATTAAATATATAATCATGTTTATTAATCAATCACATTTTATGTATATATAATTACAATATACCTAGTAAATATATTTTTTAAAAATTTAATTTCATTTATATTTTGAGCCAGGCCAGGTCAAGCTCGAGCTTCGAAGAGTTAAGCTCGGGTCTGACCCATTTTTTAATCGGACCTAAAATTTTTATCCAAGTTCTTTAAATGCATCTCATATTTTTATCCAATCCCCACCAAATATCTAAGGATGTAAATAGGTTTGCTATAAACGGGTATCCAAGACTACCAGTCACGTTTAAGTCAAATTTGGGTATCCGGTAATCGGGTTTTAATCGGGTCAACTTAATGATTTCATTACTCGTGACAGATTCAGATACTACCCTTAGAGTACCCTAAACCCGAACTTGATTAGCATAATTGGGTTAGGGTTCTCGAACCCGATTGCCTTTTATGAGCTTGACAAAATATAGCTATATAAAAATGACATAATAAGTTATATAAGAGAAATCATATTTTAAGATAAATTTTATTCATTCAAATGAAGGTATTAAATTCAAAATTTTAGAATTAAATAAATAATTGAATAGGATTATTTTATAGAAAATTAAAATTAATTTACTTTCCTATGTGTCAAAAAGTTAAACTATCTATGTAAGATATTTTATTTTTAGCCAAAAATTTTAGCTTTTATATATTTATATAATATTAAATGTAATTATTAATTAAATTTATAATTTAAAACAAAAATAATATATTTTGAGAGTTAGTCATGATATTGATTAGGGTCATTTAATATTCATCTCTATTTCCTGATCAATAATTTCTGAAGTATTCATTGACTTTCTAGTGCTCACTACTTAAGAGTTAAGATCTCTTAGGATCTAATACGGTACCAATCACTAAATATTCTGGGTACATAGTACCTTTAAAAGTTTTCTGAAAAGAAAAAGTTAAATCCTTGGAAAAACCTATTCCATTCACCACTTTTCTTTATATAGAAGAATCCTCTAAAATAATATTTTTAGGACTCTAAATTTTAATTAAAAAAGATTATTATTTTAAAGAGTTTTGCTTATAAATTGTTATTTTGTTTTAAAAATTGTTATTTTGTTTTAAAAATTGTGGTTATTTAACTTTTACACTCATTAAACTTATTTAATAACTATATAGAATTTAATTTTCTTAAAATTTTCGTTTTGGTTGATAAACTTCTTAAAGATTTGCTTACAAATATATTTTATGTGATATATTTATTACTTTTCTAGTTCTTTAAATAAAAAATCACAAACATAGTAACATTTTACAAATTAATATTTTGAAATAATTTTCTAGTTATTGAATATTATGTAATATATTTTTAATTTTACCAAATTATTAATTTATACCAAAATTGAGACCAAAATTTTACATTAGATTTTAAAACAAAATGATTAATTACTATGATAGAGTGATTTATTATTTTTCTCTACTAATCCAACCCAAAACCATAAATTTTTATTAATTTAAAAAACTCATTAATTTAAATGAGATTACTTAGAGGGGTTCTACTTTAGTCCTTTTCTGTTTTGTTTTCTTTTAAATGTTTTGTCCCAGATACCTTGGTGCATTGTCACCTTTGCAGTCAAAATGCAAAAGAAGAACTACAACGTCAACATGACTTTAACTTTTTAATAAAGCAACTCTTAGACATTTTCAACATTTAAAGTTCCTTTTTTTAGCTTGTAAGTAAAAAAGATTTATCTAATTATAAGTTTTTGAGAATTAGCTGAGATAAATTTGTAAAAACAATTTAAATTTTTAATATTTTTTTATTAAATTTGTAAAAACAATTTAAAATTTTAATATTTTTTTTTTCGTATTTTATCTCGAAGCAACATCCCAACAATAATTTGTTGAAACATCCAAAAAGGTAAAAAAGTTTTCAAATTATATTTTTGTTTCAACTGCAATTTTATTTCATTTATATCAATTTAAACGTAAAAAACTATAATTATTTAATATAAAAAGGGGATTACCCAACTCTAGTTTCAAGAAAAAAAAATTAAAGAACAAGGAATAGAAAGGTTTTTTTTTATTCATGGAGAAAAATATAATTCGAATCTTGGATATAATTTTTCTTAAACTAAATCGTTAAATAAAAAGTTTTTAATCTTTAGAAAAATTAAATTTAATGCATCTAAGTAGAATTTTAGCTTTAACCTTAAAAAACAGCCTTTATCAAAATAACTTTTTAGTTTTTAGAGTATCGAATTATTTATTAATTTTTCTAAAAAAAAGTAAGAGAAAAGCATAACAGAAAAAGATAAGAAAAAAAACCCTCTCACCAACTTTTCCTAGCAAGGAAGGAAAAACTGTCATACATGTGGGAAGCACGTGAGAGCATTCGCCTAGATTTGTTCCAGGATTGAACCGTTTAGTCAAATTCATTGTTGAACTAAATTTAGGAAAATTTTGGATGAAAAATTTAAATTTTTTTGTGTTATGAAACTAAAAATATTAAATAAAATATTATTAAATGAGCCAGTTGAAGGGTGCAAGATATAGAAAATATCGATTGAGTTTGATCTAAGTTGATCAGTCCATGAACACTTTTAATCAATAAAATTTATTTAAATTTAAATAGTTCACTTGAGTTGTTTGAATTTATTATTTGATTGAATTCTATTTAATTAGAAAATCAAATATTTATTTTAATTTCAAATTAATTTAAATTTAAAATAATAAAAAATAGTTTTAAATGAATTAGAATTAAAATTAATTTAATTAATTTAATAATTTAAACCGCAGACAAACCCAATCAATGAACCAAACTCAAATTATGGGAAAAAAATAAACCAAAAAAAACTAAAAAAAAAAAAACTTGAATTTTCTTTTAACATAAAATAACCCACTCCTTCGAGCTCAAGTTACTATACCTTTAACTACGCCTATAAAACCCACCACTGTAACGATCGTTTATAGACTTTTTTTAGGACTTTTTTTTAAAAATATTTTTAATTAATTACTTTTTATATTTTTATTTTTGAATTTTGATTTTATTTTGATTTTTTATTTTTAATTTAGGTTTATATTTAGATTTTATTTTGATTTGGATTCAGTTTTATAAAAAATAAAAAAAAGTAAAGAAAATCGGAATAAACTTTAAATTTAAGATCCGATTTTTAAAATTAAAAGTTTTTCTAAAAAATTGAATTTTTATTTTTATATATTACCAAAAATTAAAAAAAAAACTTAGGTCTATTTAAATAACACAGAAAAAAAATACAAAGAGGAGTAGCTACTACCCTGTCGGTGTGGAAGCTTGAGGCTGTGTTTGTCTAGCACTGCTGTGCACTGCCTTCATCCTTGAACATAACCACCTCTGCTTCACCGAAACCAGCCTCATACCGCATCTCCTTGCCCAGCTATCTTCATCTGCCTGCACCGGTTCGCTACCACCTTCTACGGCAGTTCCTGCACCAATTGCACCAACGTTTTTTTTGCTATCTCCATCATCGCCGCTCTGCTCATCGACATCTTCGTTGGAGCAAGCTTCAACGGTCACTGCACCAGAGTTTCTTGCCGCCATCGTTGCTGCCAAATAGCCTGCATTATCGTGACTATCGCTGCTGATCGCCATCGTCATCTTCATCACCAGCCGAGTCTGCTGCCTGACTTTGCTGCCGTTACCACTGGAGTCAGACACCGCTTCACAGCCACCCTACTCTGCCAAAGCTAACCGAGTCACCACCTTCCCCAAGCAGCTGCATCACCATCGCTATTTCCATGTATTCTAGAATCTTGTTGCTGCCTGCTCCTTGCAACCACGTCGTTCCCGTTCCCTGCTGCCAAGCCTAAGTATTGTAATGTCGTGAAAGAGGGGAGACAAACCAGAGTGAAGAAGCAAGGAAGAAGACCGGACTGGCCTTTGGGTATGTATGTTTACATATTTATTTAATTTATATATCTATATATTAGTTTGATTTGTGGGATTAAAATTGAGATAAGGATTGAATAAAAAATTAGGAGATTTAATAAAATTGAAATTAGACATAGGGAAGTAATTACTTGAGATAATTAATTTAAAATTGAATTTGTAAGTTAGGAGATAAATAAAATTGGGAATTTTAAATAAGATATAGTTGGTTTAAATTAAAAATACAAATTTAAATTGTTAAATTAAATAATTAAAAATTTTCTTTATTAATAAACTAAGTGGCTGAAATTTAATAAGGTTTTAAATTAACGAGGAAATTATTAAATAAAATATAATATTGTCATATTCATGAAATTATAAAACTAAAATATACTTATAAGGAGAAATGAATAGTCATAATTCTCATAAATAAATTTAGATATAGATTAATAAAATCATTTAATGAATAGAGATTAAATAAAGATTATACTGATGATGATATTTTGAGAAAGTCAATTGAGACATATTAGAAATGTCTAAGTGAGAAAATTTTTTCTTAAGTTGAACCAAATTGATGAGATACTTTTAAGATAATTTCAATAAATTATAATTTATATTTATTTTTAAAAAATAAATATAGACAAAATAAATGTAGCTAAATATAAATGAAAAATTACATAAATATGAATTAAAAGAGATAAATAAAAATAAAGCTTAGAATAAGGATTAATAAATAAAGTAATAAAATAAGAAACAAATGTGAATTATACCGATAATGAAATTACAAGAAAGTCGATTGAGACTGCTTGAAAATTTTTAGGTGAGAAGATTTCTTTAAGGTTGAGCCAAATTGATGGGACGCTTATAAGAAAATCTTCAACAAACCATAACTCATGTTTATTTTCCAAATAAATAAAATATATGGATAAAAATAAGGTAAAATAAGATTTAGGAAATATAGAAATTATTATGAAGTCAATGTTAAAGCCAAAATTAGAAAAATAAAATCTTCATGAAATATTAAAGTAATCCAATGATGGAATTCAAGAAAGTCAATTGAGACTTCTTAAACATCTTAAGGCGAGGGAAATTCATAAGGTTAAAGCCAAATTGATGAGAAAATCTTAAAAATATTCCTAATATATAAGCATATCCAAATTAATATAATCCTAAGGCAAATTGTAAAGATAACCTGAAGCTAGTTGGTACCATTTTAAGATGGGCATTGTGGGCGTTGCTAATCCTTCCTCATACATAACCATGCTCCTTGAACCTTAACATTTTTAACGTAGACCAAGCCTTAACTTAGTTTGAATGGATGACCAATAACACTTAGGTTAGAATGGTTGGTGGCAACTTTTTAGGTTTTATGTCTAATTATTAGGTTTTTTCAAAAACTTAATATGTTATGACATTGTTGTTTCTAATTCTCAAATGATCAGAGAAAAATAAGAAAAATGTCGAGTTTTCACGGATCAGTCCCACTTTCTACATCTCTTACCTTCAATTCTGGATCCAACATATTCTCCTCTGCCCTCATCCAACTTTTTTGGTTTCGCTTTTGCTTCATCTTCTGCCTACCTCGCTTCTTCTGTGTTTGGTTTAACAACAATGTTCACTGAAATTCAGGTTCATAGTTTTTATTCTTATTTTTTTTGAAAAAACCACTATGGGCTAGCTGCTTTTTTACTATTGTTTCAGTATTTGGTTAAAAAAGAGTAATTGTCGTTTGGGCTTTAGTACTAGAACAATGGGGTTTCTAAATAACTAAAGTTCTTTGAAACTAACATTGGAACACTTTAGCATTTTTTTAGAAACTAAAGTTTTTTAATTATTTGAAATTGTTGTTACATAAAACAATAATGATGTAACAATAACGTAAAATTCCTCGATTATTGTGTCATGCGCTACTAAAATTTCTACAAAAAAAAATGAAGTCAGAGAGATGTAGGAGTTTTTTCCGGCATAATTACTTTGATGCTTAAGTCAGAAGACAATTTGACGTAATCTCAGTAAGCCAAAAGCATAGAACCTTTCTTTAGGATTATACTTGTCCGTACTTATAGGCGAATTTAGGTGGGTAATTACTGTCATTTACTATGGTAAATGACGTACCTCAATAGTCTTTATGTGGACCCAGTCTTTTCAGTTGAATTGTGACTTACGGCCTAAGAGAGTGTTGTGGGCCTGGTGATCCGTGGCCATTAAACTTAACAAACAGTGGCTGAGTCAACCACCGACCCTTGCGACTGGGTCATCCATAAGCCTCATGTGGTTGGGTCAACTACTAAGTGCCACGTGACACTCTCTTGTGGTGTCACATGTCGCTCATGGCCCACGATGGGCCCCACCTTCCTCGTGTGTTCTTAAGCCCATACCTTTTGGACATTTCAGCTTTCGCATCACCAGTATATAGGGTAAGAAAGTTTCTTATTTTTCATAAGTTTTTCCCTTGTTAGTCGCGAGCCAGCTGCTAGCCATCTACCGATACCTGCCAAGTCAGCTTGCCTAGGGCTACCACCCATCCACCATAGTCAACCACCGATTTGCCTTTCTTTGTTCCTTAGGTAGTGTTTTGTGTTCTTATGTCTTCTCAGGGTAGTGGCAAGCACCATAACTTAGGTCCTTAATTTATCGCATCCAACCTAGAATATATCAAGGATAGGTTCCCAATCTCAAGGTTTACTCATATAGGCTTCCAAGTGAAACCGAGAAATCTTTCACCCAGATTTCTTCAAAGGTGTCTATTCATGGGGCCTCTCTAAAGTTAGGTCTTCAATTTCCCTTATCTCGATTTAGGGTAGAATTCCTAATGAATCGGGGTTTGAGTATCACGTAACTCCATCCCCATGTTTGTGGCACTATAGTTGGTTTCACCATTCTTTGTCCACAAAAGGGAGTTGAGCCTTCACTCCTTTTGTTCAGTGCTTTCTATAGAGTTTGTAGGTTTCCATGGGTCATACCTTTCTGTTCAAAGAGTGTCGGACCCTGGGTTTAACAACAAGATTTTCAAAAAGCTCCCTAGTAAACTCCATTGCTAGCCCAACTGGCTCGTCGTTGAGTGCTCTAAGGTCAGACATTTCCCTACTCGATGGAATATGTTAAGGAACAAAGCCACCAAAGATTCCACAGTAGCTTTTATTAGAAAATCACATAGCTGAGAAATTGGGCTATTGTGTGCTAGGGAGGAGGTGACCTGCATGTTTTCCTTACTAAAAAAAACGCATAGGCCACAGGTTAGGGCGTTGTAGATATTACCGTCAATCCCAATCCTCCACCCCTAGATCTGGCCACTTCTAGTAATATCCATCTTCCTGATCCAATGACATCTAGTCCTATACATCTCCCAAACGATCTAGTCACCTCTAGTCCTATCTACTTACTGCAAGCCCAGTTGATAGCCCCCTAGTCCATGTTTCAGGGGATGAGGGCCCTTCATCTATGGACCCTACCTTAGAGGATGAGAGCTCTTCCCCTGCTAGTTCTGCGGCCCACGAAAAAGGGATCAAAAAGCTGGGAAGGTAATGATTCTTCTGAGGAATAAAATGATAGGGGACACGGTGATGGGTTCGAAACCCCTTTTGTTCTTCCTCCCGAGGAGTTCTTAGAAATCAAGGGCCTTGATATTTTTTAGGTTCTTCAGGTAACTCTTAATTTGAATGTATGCAAGAACAAGATTTCACTGTCATTATTATTGACGTTTCCTTTCTTTTTGTAGACATGAGTGCTATACGACGAGCTTTGCTGGCTAAGAGGAAGGCTTTGGAAGGGGCTTTACAGGGCCCTGGTGATGTTGTCGCTACTCAAAAGCAGCCTCGTTTAGGAGTCTCCATCCTTGGTCGCTCTCGTACTCCTCCTCCTCTTCCTACTACTACTACTACTACTACTCATAGAGGGTCGAGCTCAACCACTACGCCAAGTCAAGATTGTGGAAAGTCAATGGCTAACAGGCCTACAAATCTCAGTGAACAGGTTGCTCTGGAGCAAAGTAAGCGAAAGAAGACCAAACCCTTTAGAAAAAATCGGAGGCATTTGAATGTCGAGGCTACCATGAGTGAGAGGCCTATACTTCCTAAGCTGAATCCCCCAACTCGTGGGCGATATACAGTAGAAGGGGGTGTCAATGTCTACGGTGATGATTTTCGCTATTACCCTGGGGTCAATGATAATGATAGCATCGAGGAATCAGGGGTCGCATCTCGCTTGGGATGGTGCTCCATTCTCCCTCGGGATGAAATAGCATTATTCAGGAACTTCCCAGAGGGCGAGGACTTAGCTGACAAGGAAGCAATGAAGGTTAATGTCTTGGTTCTCTTTGGCTATATACGTGTGCATCTTGTTATTTTCTAAATTTTACTTCTTCTGCCTTTTAGCTGGCTCAACGGGTGATCGTCCTCAACGCCCAACATCGCCTTTACAGGTCTAGCATAGAGAAAGACTTAGCAGTGCTACGTCAACAGAACACAGACCTGCTTAAAGAGAATAAGCAATTAAGCCTGCTTCCTGGACAACTTGATGAGCTTAAAAAAGAAAGGGACTCCCTATCTAGCAAGCTTACTCATCTCCAAGGCGAACTCACAGCTGAGAAGGCTAAGGTAAACTCACTAGAAGGGTATAAGGAGGACTTCAGCGCTGCTTCCACTGAGTTAGGGAATATTCGCTCACAATATAATGCTCTTCTTGTGAATCACCAAGAGGCTGAGAAGGAGCTACAGAAAGCGCGCAAACAAGCGCAAACTTCTCTAACTCTGGAGGAGCGTGATCATATCAGGGCCGAGGCAGTGAAAGAATACCGCTTATCTAAGGATTGCCATGCTAGGAAGGAAGCGTACTCAGTAGGTTTCGTCAGGTATGGCTTCTACCTTGCTAGATCTTGGCTAGAAATGGAGAAACGAGTTGGTGAAACCTTCCCTGACCTCCAATACTCAGATGAGGTTGAGTTATTTGAGGCTCCAGATTGGACCAAGTATGAGCCCGATTCGGAGGATGCTGATACGCTCTTGGAAAAGGGTGCCCATGATGATTTGAGCAATCTGACTGGCCCTTGGTCTCCCTTCAATCCTGATAGACAGGCAAAAGAGATTAGAGGTCTCGATGGTTTGTGCAATGATGATTTGCCATCTTTAGAGACTAGTTTCCCTAGTCCTGCCACTTAGCTCCTCACTCCGAGCTCTGCTGCAATTCAAGGTGATCCTTCAGTTTTTGTTGATCCTTTCGATAAGGTCCCCTCAGCTGAAGATTCTCCTACTATTGAGCCTTAGTATTTCTTTTTTATTTCTTTTTTGCAAAGATAATGTAGACAAACTTTCTACTTGCATTTGAATAAGAAATTTAAATGAAAATTTTCCATTTCTATATCGTATGTGTATATGCTTTTCCATTTCCATCGTCATGCTTACTTTATATATCATGTGATGTGTAGGCTCCCTAGTTCTTTTTGAAAAAGGCAACTCTTTAGTAAAGAACTTATCTCTGGGTAATTGTACAGTTATAACTTACTTCGTGCATCTTCCACCATAAATAGTTTATTTTCATCGTTATAGCTTAACTTGCGCATTTTTTACTTTAAGCTATATAGTTTTGGAGTTATAGCCTATCTAGCGCATTTTTCTTTTTAAACTATATAATATCAAAGTTATAGCTTGTCTTGCTTATTTTTTGCTTTAAGCTATCTAATATCAGAGTTATATCTTGTCTCGCACATTTTTTGCTTTAATCTATCTAATTGTAGCTTATCTCGCGTATTTTTCGCTTTTAGCTATCTAATTTCATAATTATAGCTTGTTTCATGCATTTTTCAATTTAGGCTATTTAATTTCATAATTATAGTTTATCTTGCGCATTTTTTGCTTTAAGCTTGCTGGTTTCAGAGTTATAGCTTATCTCTCGCATTTTTGTCTTTAAGCTATCTGGTTTCAGAGTTATAGCTTATCTGGCGTATTTTTCGCTTTAAGCTATTTGGTTTCAAAGTTATAATTTATCTAGCACATTTTTCACTTTAAACTATCTAGTTTTAGAGTTATAGCTTATCTCGCACATTTTTTGCTTTAAGCTATTTATTTATTAAAGTTGTGACCAATAATATTGATGACAAATCTAAAATCAGTTGACTCATTATTGAATAACGATGAATACGTGATAACTTAAACATATTCGAATGGAGGGAAAAAAAACATAACACAGAAGTTATTGACAATACTGCTTCAATTGTAGTTGGCATTCCAAGTTTTTGTGATACTCTTTCCTTGCAAAGTCTCAAGATACAGGTACTTTGTCCAATCATCTTTCGGATCTTGTAGGGCCCTTCCTAGTTGGCTTTGAGCTTGCCATCTTCCCTCAATGCATGGGTTATAGTAGACTTTCTCAAAACCAAAACTCTGTCCTGTAGGTTTCTAGTTCTGACGCTATTGTTGTAGTAGTTGGCGATCCTTTGTTGGTAAGCTGCCAACTGTGTTGCAGCTAAATCTCGCTGCTTATCTATCAAATCGAGACTCTCTTTTAATCCCCGGAGTTTTCTTTTTCCACGAGGGGGGAAGTATCCTTGGTGAGGTAGCATTGATGATCTCCACAGGTATCAAGGCCTCCGTCCCATACACCAGACAAAAACGTGTTTCCGGCCCTGTCAAAACCCGGCTTGTGGTTCTGTAAGCCCAAAGGATGCTAGGCAATTCATCTACCCAGGCCCCTTTTGTGACAGACAAAAAGGAAAAAATGGATTGCTCTATCTGCAGTTCAATGCCATTTATTCCAAGGCCTCCAAGGAATACAATATCTGGAGCATGCTATGAAGGACCAAGAAATGTAATCACCTTGATGAACAAGCTTGAAGGCACTGATAAAGCCCGTAATATTCCTGTTGCATCTTCACCAAATCCCTGCAAGGCAAGCTCTGCTTTTATGTTTTCTTGTTACTTTTGTTGGGTGTCTCTAGTTCTTGCAGTCAATCAATTACTACGTTTAACTCCATGATTTTACTGTTGCAATATCTGTTCGTATCAATGCAGTTATGCATGTTTAGCATTCGATGATTCTGTAATTGTTGTTAGAACTCTGACATTGCTTTGTCCATTTATATATCTTGTTAATAGTGTAAATCCTTCAAACTCTGAATCAAAACACCTCTCATGTTATCTAAAATCCTATGCATTTAGAATGTCATATTTTGTCAATATGTGTACGTATCTGATACATATATACATACATACATACATACATACATATATATATATATATATATATATATAATATTGAACTCAACATGCATATAAGGATATTGTTAATTAACATAGATTTGCAAATTAATTTATGGATAAATTTGTGATTTAGAAATATGGATATTAAAACACAGATATTGCAAAACAGATTCCACTCCATCTACAATTCAATTTTTTGTTTTCTCTTGAAGGAACTCTCTTGGTAGTGGAAGGTCATTGTTCTACATAAGAAGAACTAAACTACATATTGAAGAGCAAAGCTAAATTTATATGCTCAATTTCGACAATCCAGAATATAGGCTGAAGAAAGGGTATTTCCTTGTGTAATCCACAGCCACTAGCAAATCTTACCAAATGGATAACAAGTATGAAGGATATAGAAGATGATTTGAATAAGAAAATAAGCTTCTTAAGCGGACCGGTTGTGGCTTTCAGAGATCAACTTCACACTGGCATTCAGTTCAAGCCTGGCAACATTGGTCCTTCCATACCAGCACACAGAGATTTACTAGGAATTGCCTCCCACTCTTTCCTTCATGATCTTTAATTTCCCTATTCTTTTCTTTTCTGTTACCAAAACCAATTCATTTACTGTATTTATAGGCAGCAAGATCAGAGATATTCAGGAACATGTTAGATTCGGATGGTTGCAAGGCTCCATCAAGTGACACAATCACTCTGCCAGAGCTGAATACTGAAGAACTTGAGTCTCTCCTTGAGTTTCTTTACACTGGGAATTTGCCTATAGACAAGCTAAAGAAGCATGTTTACTCATTGTTTGTTGCAGCTGACAGTATGAGATTCCATACTTGCAAGATTTCTGCGGGCGATACACGTTAAGTTCCTTGACTTCCTCAAATGTTCTTGAAATTTTAGAGATCTCAGATATTTGTTCAAACAAGACATTAAAAGAAACCGCCTTGAACTTCATTGTTAGAAACATGGAGGATATAGTTTTCTCAGCTAAGTACGAAGTTTTCGCACCCAAGAATCCTCATCTTGGTATGCAGATTACAAGGGCATTTTTAATGGATGCCAAAAGCAAAAGAACTAACGGAGTTTGATGATCAATATGTCATTTGAATGAAGAAATCAATGGAGTTTCAGGAGAAAATATCTTGTGGAAGTAAAGTAACCACCGAGAATGTATAGATTACGTTTTTACGTGCAAAGATGCAAAGCAATAAAATTCTGATTTGTTATAACAAATGATAGTTTCATTTCCCTTTCCTATTTGTCAACAGTCGCAATCAGTGTTCAATCTCCAACTGGCTCAAGTGTTGAAAAAAAAAATCATTTAGTAGTTTGTTTAAACTCATCAATTTTGAATGGTAAAATGCTAATTTCTCTCATTTCACTTCTTATTTCATATATCTATTTCATTTCACTAGTGGTGCAAAACAACCGCTGCCATTGAATGCTTGAAACATAATTGGAAGCCAACAAAATGATCTACAAAAAAGAATGAAGATACACTCATTAATGATAGAGTAGTACTAATTAAGTTTTCTTAATTGAAATGACGACTCTTTTGATCTTCGAACTATACCATCAATTTTTTATGTCAAGTAGATATCAAATCATTATCATGTAAATATTTAAGGGCATGACAAGTTTGAATCAAATGTGCTGCAATGGAAGTCATACTGAAAGAAATATGGTTAAATTATCCAAAATAAAAAATAAAGATCAAATTAACTTAAAAAAAATTAAACACTAAAATGACCTTTTTGATTACGCTTTTCTTAATTAATGCCTTTTCTAGGTCATTATATAAACCTAAATTCAAAAATCGTTTCATTTTTATTCTATAACTTTTTTTATATTACCAACAAGTAGTTAGAAAAAAATGAAAGTAGATTTTTTTTTAGAATTTTAGAATTATTATTATTGAAAAAATTTTACCGTTTAACACTTTTGATCTAAACAAAATTAATTTTACATCGTAAAATGAATAAAAACACCTGAAATTATATAAAGGAAAAAAATTTGCTATATTTGTCAACGAAGTGATTTTTAAAAGGACAGTAAAAACGTACTCAAGTATTTGACTTTCCTTTACTCCCTGAGCAGATTCGAATTTGTTATGAACCCATAGGTTAATTATTATTGCTTGAATAATAAGCGAACGTTATTTAGTTGATGATGTGTACTTCTCTTAGCTCTATCAATTAGGATATTTTTATTTTTACGATTATATTTCATTTTGTTTTTATCTTAAGCTTTAGTGATAAAACCAATTAATATTAATTATTTTTCTTATCCTTTAATAGTCTATAAATAGAGACTTTCATTATAATGTAATTGAAGTTTGAATTTGAATAAGATACCATAACTCAATCCTTATTAGAGATGATCATAGGCAAGCTCGGCCCAAGCCTAAGTCATATAATAATAGCTTACATGTAAGCCCAAGCCTGAACCTGTCCAAAAATTTGGGTTTAACTTTTAGTCCACATTCGTTTTTTATTTTATACTGCAAGCCTGAGCCCAGCTTGACTCGGCTTGCCCAAATATTATTTTATTTATTTTTGAGTATTTTAATTTTTTTATTTATTTTTATTCTTTTATTTCCTTTGAAGTTTAATTTAATTTTGTCAAAATTTGCATGCCAATTTTCATATTAAATATATAATCATGTTTATTAATCAATCACATTTTATGTATATATAATTACAATATACCTAGTAAATATATTTTTTAAAAATTTAATTTCATTTATATTTTGAGCCAGGCCAGGTCAAGCTCGAGCTTCGAAGAGTTAAGCTCGGGTCTGACCCATTTTTTAATCGGACCTAAAATTTTTATCCAAGTTCTTTAAATGCATCTCATATTTTTATCCAATCCCCACCAAATATCTAAGGATGTAAATAGGTTTGCTATAAACGGGTATCCAAGACTACCAGTCACGTTTAAGTCAAATTTGGGTATCCGGTAATCGGGTTTTAATCGGGTCAACTTAATGATTTCATTACTCGTGACAGATTCAGATACTACCCTTAGAGTACCCTAAACCCGAACTTGATTAGCATAATTGGGTTAGGGTTCTCGAACCCGATTGCCTTTTATGAGCTTGACAAAATATAGCTATATAAAAATGACATAATAAGTTATATAAGAGAAATCATATTTTAAGATAAATTTTATTCATTCAAATGAAGGTATTAAATTCAAAATTTTAGAATTAAATAAATAATTGAATAGGATTATTTTATAGAAAATTAAAATTAATTTACTTTCCTATGTGTCAAAAAGTTAAACTATCTATGTAAGATATTTTATTTTTAGCCAAAAATTTTAGCTTTTATATATTTATATAATATTAAATGTAATTATTAATTAAATTTATAATTTAAAACAAAAATAATATATTTTGAGAGTTAGTCATGATATTGATTAGGGTCATTTAATATTCATCTCTATTTCCTGATCAATAATTTCTGAAGTATTCATTGACTTTCT
The DNA here is from genome assembly GCA_031772115.1 of Heritiera littoralis. Lineage (NCBI taxonomy): Eukaryota > Viridiplantae > Streptophyta > Magnoliopsida > Malvales > Malvaceae > Heritiera > Heritiera littoralis. Next base: position 1,672 of record JAPDPK010000053.1, on the reverse strand, counting down.
AGTGCTCACTACTTAAGAGTTAAGATCTCTTAGGATCTAATACGGTACCAATCACTAAATATTCTGGGTACATAGTACCTTTAAAAGTTTTCTGAAAAGAAAAAGTTAAATCCTTGGAAAAACCTATTCCATTCACCACTTTTCTTTATATAGAAGAATCCTCTAAAATAATATTTTTAGGACTCTAAATTTTAATTAAAAAAGATTATTATTTTAAAGAGTTTTGCTTATAAATTGTTATTTTGTTTTAAAAATTGTTATTTTGTTTTAAAAATTGTGGTTATTTAACTTTTACACTCATTAAACTTATTTAATAACTATATAGAATTTAATTTTCTTAAAATTTTCGTTTTGGTTGATAAACTTCTTAAAGATTTGCTTACAAATATATTTTATGTGATATATTTATTACTTTTCTAGTTCTTTAAATAAAAAATCACAAACATAGTAACATTTTACAAATTAATATTTTGAAATAATTTTCTAGTTATTGAATATTATGTAATATATTTTTAATTTTACCAAATTATTAATTTATACCAAAATTGAGACCAAAATTTTACATTAGATTTTAAAACAAAATGATTAATTACTATGATAGAGTGATTTATTATTTTTCTCTACTAATCCAACCCAAAACCATAAATTTTTATTAATTTAAAAAACTCATTAATTTAAATGAGATTACTTAGAGGGGTTCTACTTTAGTCCTTTTCTGTTTTGTTTTCTTTTAAATGTTTTGTCCCAGATACCTTGGTGCATTGTCACCTTTGCAGTCAAAATGCAAAAGAAGAACTACAACGTCAACATGACTTTAACTTTTTAATAAAGCAACTCTTAGACATTTTCAACATTTAAAGTTCCTTTTTTTAGCTTGTAAGTAAAAAAGATTTATCTAATTATAAGTTTTTGAGAATTAGCTGAGATAAATTTGTAAAAACAATTTAAATTTTTAATATTTTTTTATTAAATTTGTAAAAACAATTTAAAATTTTAATATTTTTTTTTTCGTATTTTATCTCGAAGCAACATCCCAACAATAATTTGTTGAAACATCCAAAAAGGTAAAAAAGTTTTCAAATTATATTTTTGTTTCAACTGCAATTTTATTTCATTTATATCAATTTAAACGTAAAAAACTATAATTATTTAATATAAAAAGGGGATTACCCAACTCTAGTTTCAAGAAAAAAAAATTAAAGAACAAGGAATAGAAAGGTTTTTTTTTATTCATGGAGAAAAATATAATTCGAATCTTGGATATAATTTTTCTTAAACTAAATCGTTAAATAAAAAGTTTTTAATCTTTAGAAAAATTAAATTTAATGCATCTAAGTAGAATTTTAGCTTTAACCTTAAAAAACAGCCTTTATCAAAATAACTTTTTAGTTTTTAGAGTATCGAATTATTTATTAATTTTTCTAAAAAAAAGTAAGAGAAAAGCATAACAGAAAAAGATAAGAAAAAAAACCCTCTCACCAACTTTTCCTAGCAAGGAAGGAAAAACTGTCATACATGTGGGAAGCACGTGAGAGCATTCGCCTAGATTTGTTCCAGGATTGAACCGTTTAGTCAAATTCATTGTTGAACTAAATTTAGGAAAATTTTGGATGAAAAATTTAAATTTTTTTGTGTTATGAAACTAAAAATATTAAATAAAATATTATTAAAT